>VHKM01000049.1:4137500-4526793 GCA_007210695.1 Neogobius melanostomus
AAAGGGGTTTCTCGCCTGAAAAGCGTAAGAGTAGACGAAGTTTGCGTGCTCAAAGTGCTGCGTTTTGCCCAGTTAATGTCACACGGGGATTTACGGTGCGCATGAACAGGGGCTGTGCTGAAGGTTAAAACAGGGCTGCTGCAGGCCTCAACTAATCCACGGCTTTAGACCGCACACAACTGAGCAGGAGATACTTGACGACCAGATCTCGCATGTCATTTAAATGCAAATATCCCACTGACATAGCTTTCATTCATTTATATCGCAAGACATAAGATACCCCAATAAGAAAAACGAGCCGATTTGGAATTTCATTTTGAACTACATTGCCTTCTTTATAAGCAGGCTATGGGTTTGAATACGTCTATGTATTTCAAAGACAGCATTCTTAGAAGGCTGATATATCGATATGTGTTCATAACTTACGCTCTTTGCACCGGTTTTCTCCTCTTGCGTCCCGCATACATGACGGCTCTTCTTTCCAGGCTATAAAGCCTCGGCCTCAAATGGATTTCTGCCCTCGCTTTGCTACATGTACAATCCACAGAAAAATCTCAGCACTCATCCACCTTTGCAGAAATAAAAAAAAGTAGGCTAATTAGAAAATGTTCCGAGGCAAATCACGAGATGAAACCGCTGCAATAGGCGATAGGGTCAAATTGACGCGCGTATCTGTAATGCGCGTAAAAAAATCCTCACTAAACAATATTGTAGCTTCAAAGTTGACGTTCAAATTGGCTTTCAAATCTTAGAGGCAAGCGGTGGTGCTCCTGTGATGATTATAAGAGTGAGATGGAGCAGTGGTCCGGCGCTTGCATCTTCACCAAGAGAGAAACACGACGCTGCTCCACTGCCATGTTCACTTTAAATTGAACTACAAAAAAATGGGGGAAAAGCACAATCAATAAAGTTTTGCTATTTACAAGTAATAAATACGGTCCGCGGTGCACTCCAATTAGCAGCGGCCCTAAACTAAACTGGCAGGACGAGTGCGCGCATTCCTCTGGCGGGTACGCCCCGACACAGATTTCCACCGGGGGCGCGCCACACAAGCTCCTTATTATTACCAATGCGCATCAGAGCAAAAGGCAAAAGGGGAGGAGGGGTTGGTGGCGCGATCACGTTGGAGAATCTCCTGGAAACACAGGCCGAGCGCGTCCACGTCCGCGCGCCCCCGAACTGCCCCGGCCGTCCAATCAGCGCGCAGATGAGAGATGGAGGTTTATGTTGAGCCTGCAGTGGCCAATGCCGAATGTGGGTCAGGGGTTAGACTTTTGAATAATGTAAGTGAACGGAGCCAAACCAGAGTCCGGGTCCGCACCGGGGATGTAATCTTTGCGCTCAATCTGGAGGAGATCGCAAACAATTCTCACCACCATAAAAGACAACGAATCGTGTGTTAATTATCAATAGCCTGCCGTGTTGCAACAAGGGGGCCGTGCTGGGCTATCGCTTCTGTATTATTGATTATACAACTTAAAAAAATCAACTGATGATTGCAAATACATTCATTAAAGGTTATTCTTCTAATTTTTGCAATGCAGTGATTTTCCGGCTGCCACAAATTTGACAAGAGCATCTATGACCTACCGTCTCCGCAAGCCCATCAGCATGATACTGCTTGAGTCTTGACTAGCAAGAAATACGACCATATTAGTCCAGTGCTCCGGTCTCTGCACTGGCTTCCTGTCGCTCAGAGAATAGAATTTAAAACAGCTCTGCTTGTGTGCAAGTCTTTTCATGGTTTAGCCCCAAAGTGCATCTCTGACATGTATGAACCATCTCGGGGTCTCCTGGTGGTTCCCAGAGTCAGGACTAAACACGGTGAGGCTGCGTTTCAGTTTCATGCAGCTAAAATCTGGAACAGTCTTCATGAGGATGTTCATGAGGATTTTTTTTTTTACCCGTGCATATGACAACTGAAAGTATTTTATCTGCACTCTGCACTACATTTTTATGGTGATGTTTTATGGGTTGATTTTTTTCTTGTAATTTTATGCAACTGTGATGCACTTTGAATTGCCTTGTCTTTTAGAGGAAATACACACAAATCCACAATTTTAAACTAAAGTGCTGGAAAAAATGATGATAGATCTGCACAACTGTGATGCTCTCACCGGCAGTAGCGTCAGACTGGGGCCCGAAACGTTACTGTCTGATGAAGGCCTGAGGGCTGTTTTAGAATGATGTGCACATGCCCTCTTGACTTTAGTGTCCATTTGTTGCAGTGTGTTTTAGCAGCTTGCCTGCACAGAGCTGCAGGAGTGTGGAGGTTGGGACTTGGCCCTTAGTGTTTGTTTAGACACAGGACGATCCCGCGGGAGGACGCACTTTAGCTGTAAATGTATTTTCCATGCTCTGAGTGTTGGGGTCTTTTAGCTCTGTCAGAAAGTCAAGGTCGTCTTGTGGCTCAGAGGACAGTGCCACTGCTTCCTGCACATGGCTCAAGGAGAAACACATATGTATGTATCTGGAAACAATATATTTGAATATTGTATTAACTATAATGTTATATGAGATCCATCTTTTATCTTTTATTTGACGTGTTATTGAAGGTTAAATTAGTTCAAATTCTTTTTGTCACTGGTAACGTTCAGTGACTAGGAGTGGATGGATATGTATGATGTTTATTTGTGTCTCCATGAGGTTAATATGTTCACTGATAACAAGTGTAATGTTGATTTATTCACAATAACAAAAATAAAATAATAAATACATAATATAGCCTAAAAGTTTTGGTTCTTAAGATGATCATCCAATCAGAAAGCAGAATTTGCGACAAGGTTTACCAGAAACTATGGCTAAAACCAGTTTGAAAACAAAAAACTCTCTGCAATCACATTATCTGTCCCTGATCCTGCTGCTGGTGCAGGCCTCCTGCAGTTAAAGCTCAGAGAGTAAGTTTGCATGCAGAGCAAAAATATAATCATGATCTGATTTCTGAAGTTCTCAGATTATTGAAGTGGCATATAAATGGCACAACCTGATATACATTATCAGGTGTAATCTGAATTCTTTAGTTCTTTAACACTTGTGCATATGTTAAGAACATGTATACAGTAAGAAAGGTCAAGGTCAAGGTTTATTTATAGCACATTTAAAAACAGAGCACTGTCTCAAAGTGCTTTCCATGTTCAATGCAAAAATACAGACAACACACTAAAAACATACTTGACGGAATAATAAAACAGAAATCTTGTACAACAATGTTCAAAAAATAAAAACTGCAGCATAATGAAAATGTCTAGCTCAGCTTGAATTAAAAACCCGTGCGAAGTGACACGTTTTCAACAATGACTTGGAATTATCAACAGGGGAGGCCGCTTTGTTTTCCAGAGGAGGAGAGATCCAGAGTTTAGGGCTGCTGCATTCTAGACTAACAGTAGTCTGTGGATGGACGATTGGTCAAGGCCATAATATAATGAATTAGTGCATGGACCACTCTTTCAAGTTGGCTTGGTGGTAGGTTTGACCTTCCCCAAAAGTCTCAGCTGGAAAAAGCTGGTTAAAGGATAAAGAAACAAAGTCAAAGATTAAAATACATTAAAAAAAATAAAAAAAACAGAACACATTTTAAAGGAGCTATATCATGCAAAATCGACTTTTTGGAGCTTTTAGCCATGTTGTTATGCTATTTCCTTATCAAAAACACCCCCAGAGCGTTTTTTGGCTTCATTCACGCAGTTCTAAGTAATCCTCCTGAATCCTGCTCTCTGAGCAGCTGCTCCGCCCTCTCCTGGAAAACGACTGAGCTGTTCAGTTGTGTCGTCACAAAGGAACAGAAGTGCTCTACGTCTGTAATGTAATGCCTTACGGCCTGATTTTTATTTATAAAACAGCTTTTTCATTTTTGTTGTTGTAAGAGAGAAATAAAAAATTTAATAAATAAATAAATTAAAAAAAAAAAAACAACTCTCCGACGCGTCTGTGCTGTCGTGCTGTCCCACGAGGCTAAACAAGCGCACCCACGGCCGGAGGATCCATGGATCCGAGCATAAGTGTTGTTTTTGAAGACTGAGCTCTTTCTAACCTACTCTGGACACCGCCTGTTCTTTTTTCTTACCGAACGATAATGTCACGTACATTATGTGAAGTAACTTCACTTTTTGCAGCAATATTTATATTTATAATACTGTAAATGTGGAATGAGCGGAGAGAGGGGCGGAATTAACTGAATCGAAGCGTCTTGTCTTCCGGGTAGGGAAAATACCCCCAAAAATACTTATATTTCTCCCAAAATTGAGTACCCCATAGTGATAGAGGTACAATATATCATATAAATGCCTATACTTTACTTTGGAATGGCTAAAATAGCATGATACAGGTCCTTTAAATAAAAAAAACAAAGAAATAAAAAAACGTCATCCATGAAATAATAAAACCTTAATTTGCCTAAGAAACTAGCGTACAGGTGATAGTGGTTAATGCTGCTGAACAAATGAAAGAACATTATTGCCAGCTCTGATATTTGATGCAGAATTTCTTTCCCTGCTCTTCACATTACATCCTTAAAGAAACATAAAGCACGTTTGTACTATTTATCACATGGTAAGCTGATATGGACAAAATGTGTTTTGTTAAATGTGTCTAGAGGCCTCCTATGGACAAGTGTTGCAAATGAGCTGTTTTGCTATAACACTTAAAGCCACACTGTCTAACATTTTACCCAATAAAAATAGGTTCTCGTGCTAATCCATTCTTTGATTACCCACTGCATTTTCTGTGTTGAGCTGGTATTATTTTTGTACTGATGGCAACAGTATAGTCCAAAAAGTTACGTAGTGCAATGCATCTGGTTTGTCCAGCGCTATTGTTATTTCCATATCACATAAATTTGTATTGTGTTTTGCTGAGACCACTACATTTACTAATGCAAATAGCACAGTTAACTTGGACCTTTATCAAACCTGTGCTGTATCCACGGAGCTGTCATGTACAAATGGTATTTAATGGTTAAAGTGGACTTTGGGAGGTGGTGGACCGTCCTGCATTAGGTCGATATATAATGTATACTACAGTATATACAGGATATAGATTTGTACATTGCTTTTAATTTTTATGTGTGAGATGGTGTTTATTATTTCTTTTCTCTAAACGTAATAATAATAATAATAATAATAATAATAATAATAATAATAATAATATTTTATAGCAACACTCACTTTTATTTGATAGGTCTGTATTGTATCAATGTATTAGCATTTTTATGTATTTTTTTTACCATCAAAATCCTGTGTTCTTTTTTTTAAGTAATTTGTTTGTGCTAAAAATAGTTTTTGATATTTCACCCAAAAATTGTAACGTCACCCCCTGCTGAGCTGCCTACTTAAAATAGTCTTCTTCTTTTTTCCTAAATGTTAGAAATTATTCTTTGGAAGGAAAAGCATCAAAGGGATCAGATATATAAAATGGGAAATGCAATCGTACAATTATATGTATAAGATGTCAAGTTCGCGTGCAGCCCTTTGCCTCAGATCCTGCCAATGTTCCCTTCAGTCAGAGCAGTGGTTTTCAGACTGATCATTTTAGTTGGGGCTTGGCTCAGCTGGGTTCGGTGGACTGGAATTTGTACTAACTTCCAACTTTATATTAATGAATAGGCTAACTAGTGGTTTTGCAAGCGCCCCAGTCCAAAAAGAACGAGCAGCAGCCATACCACAACACAGGCATTTTAAAAGCATCTCGTGCTATAATAAAACCACTGAAGTCAAACAGCAGTAGATCATCAAAGGAATCAACAATTACTCCAAAATAGAATCAACATCATATCAATATAGTATTAGAATGTAACCAAGGCTCCAAGTGTGAGGTGAGAACCCAGACGTGTGAAAGTGAGCCCCCTGGTGGATGCACTGCATAAGTCTCCAGCAGAGCCAGCCCAGAGTTTATTGGGAATTGGTCACATAATCTTAATGCTTTAATGTTTTATTTTTTTTAAATTTAATAATAATAATAATAATAATAATAATAATAATAATAATGCATCGGTTTTATATAGCGCTTTTCTGGACACTCAAAGACGCTTTACATTGCACTATTCATTCACTCCATACTTGGTGGTGGTAAGCTACTATTGTAGCCACAGCTGCCCTGGGGTAGACTGACGGAAGAGAGGCAGCCAGTCTGCGCCATCGGCCCCTCTGACCACCACCAACCACTCACTCACTCACTACATTCGCTAGGCTTGTCTCCCATCCAAGTACCGACCAGGCCCTTCCCTGCTTAGCTTCCAAGGTCTGACAGGATTGGGCAGAGCAAAGGCGGTATGGCCGCATAACCCATAACCTTTTAATCTCAATGGGACTTTCCTTAACCAGGAAAGTCCCATTGAGATTAAAAACCTCTTTAATACATGTGACTTTATACTGTGACATTTAGTGAGAATGAATCATATAATCAGGTTGACTATAATGACATTGCGAACACACAGAGGCAGGTTGTACTTACAGTAACTGTACTTCTTACAGTAGTTTTATCACACTTTTTACTTCTTTTTGAATAATTGGCTATTATAATGAGGTATCGGTACTCTTACATGAATAATGGACATAGTTACTCATGGTCACTGTGGGGAAATCTGTAAGTAGCATAAGCTTCATGTGACATACAGAATAATATTTTAAGGTATTTTATTTTCTGTTACTCAGCACTCACAGTAGGGGAGACCGGGGCTGGTTGTCACATGGGTTAGTTGTCACATCGCTTTTTGTAGCCACACAAGGGGGCGCTGTAACTTAATATTGTTATTGAACATCAAGTTTAACATCCTTTTTCTCCTGCTGCAATATGCTTCCATTCTAATAAAAATCTATTTCAACTGTCTGATGTTTAGATTTTAAAAGCCTGTCAGTGATTAGATTCTGAAAATTTCATATAGCCAAAAGCTACAGATCATAGCTTTGAATTGGACGATAATTTCACTTTTGAGCTGAAGTTATGTGAGAGTTATAGCTCAAACTTTTTGTCAGATGGTCAGTTGGGGCTGGTTGTCACACAGGGAAATAATGGAGAAATTGTATTTGTGTGTCTATGATCGTGTCGATTACATAGTGTATTTTATTGGGTGATTTCCTGTCTTTTTAAGCTCATTACAGAGGATTTTGGTTGGTGCGATCAGACTCCTGAATCTATTCCTATTCCTCTGTTCCTGTTGCATTATTGTTTACCATTAAATGTCGTATGGAATAGCCTTCTAATTGTAATGACCCAGCGGCTGTATGAGTGATCAGCATGGTGCCTTTACTTTTGATCACGGAGGTCTCTAGGATACGCCAGAATCAATTGTTTTGTATAGGTATTCGAGTGAGAGGGTCCAACAGCAGTGAAAACCTTCCAAACAATTGATCCTGGAGTGTCTAGAGACCACTGTCAGGGAAAGTAAAGGTGCCACTACTAGGTCAAATACGAACAAATAGCAACTTTATTTTCGACATAAAAAGTTGTATAATGCACCTTTAAAGGAAGGCCAGTTTTATAACTTATTTAATCGGCACAACAGTTCTAAACTGGGCTAACATGTACCATTAGAACACTGGAATGATGGGTGCTGAAATGCGCCTCTGTACACCTATGCATATATTCCAGTTAAAGAAAGAAAGAAAAAAAAAACAGCTTCCAGCTACAACAGGCCTTTACCACATCCAACATCGCCTGGCTCAATTAAAAAGGAACCTATCCAAATGGCTCTCCTGAAGGTAGTTTTCATAGCCGATACTCCAAATTAACTACAGTTGTAACCTTACTAGTTACCATAACGTGTGCAGAATTTCAGAAGTCTAGGTCCAAGTATAATTTGTGCTATATTTTATTACTATTTTGCACAAACCTCTCCAATGATATAATGGCACAAATATTTCCACAAAGAAGACAAACAACGAGCAAAAGTGACAAACAAACCACCCCCAAAAATGACAAAGTCTTAGCAAAATGCAGTGAGTCATTTTCTCTCTTATTTATCCATGTGCACAATGGTGCTTAAATCACACCCCTCCCCCAAAGCAATCTAGATATTGCATGTTGAAAATTTCTTTGAATTATATTTTTTCTTGATTATTTTTGATAAAATAAATCCAGCCAGCATATGATTGGACCACAAATAATATAATATAATATGCAAGAAATGCATTATTTTATTATTATAATGTTGTCTGTCCTTAATCAATGTTTTGATTTATGTTATGGTGTTCCATGTCTGGAGTAGATGTTTTGGTAAGAAAGGCCTGTCTAAAAATCTGTGCCACATGGCTATATTGGTTGAAATATATATTTAAAAAAAATGTAAATATGCAAGTAATCCTTTTGAAAAAAAAGAAAAAGGCTTTACAGGTCGTAAAAAAAAAGGATAAAAATGTAAAACCATACAACAATGGAGCTCACAAATGACTTATCATGTGTAAATGAACAGACTCGAAGCACAGCAGTAGGCATTGCACAAATATATTTATGAAAAAGCATACACGACAATACACAATTGGTGGTTATTGGTTGTTCATATATAATATAGTATACATAACTACTGGACTAAAACATTGTTTAATAACTATACTCAGCTGAAGTACTAAAATGTTACACAAAAAAGAGAAACATGGCAATTGTCAAGGCACAGGTATGTGAATAAAAAGAGAAAAATGGCTCCACAATTCAAGTTCATAGGAAATTTACAGGCCACCCTTGACCTCCAAAGTCCGCCTCATGTCGACTTCCTCTGCAAGAGATTTCCCATGTCAGGCCACGTCTGTGTCCATTATAGGTCCATGTATCAGGTTATATTCTATATATATTTTAGCTACAGCATGATAAAAAAAAAAAGAGTAAATACTGAGTGATTTCCCACAATGCAGCAGGAATCTAGTTAAGCTGCCACATGATGCTGTTCAGACCGGACTCAACTTTTTACTGTTATGTAGTGTATATTGCATGTGACACGAATGAAAACCATAGCAAGGTCTCTCCTTTCAATTAAATCTGCTTGTTACATTTTCACAATGGACTGATTCAGCATAGCATTTTAATCACAGATCCCAAAAGCCCACTGTGTTTAGTTGGGAGATTAGTCAACGTGTCCTCAAACTTGAAGAGTTATTGCAGCGCGGTTGCCAAGGGCCGAATTGTGCAAGCTAGATAAAAGTTAGCTTCTGGCACAAAAGTTCATGTGAGGTGTTTTGTTGTTTAATCACCTAACAGCAGCGAAATGAAGGATGGACATTGTCTGATACACAAGACAACAACACAAGCTCCAGCAGCTCAAATGGATCTGTTATTAAATGCCCAGCGGTGGTATTGTATCTTGGTGGTCATAATGCTATGCTTGATCAATATGTACATTTTCAATTTCTTTTGGTGTAAATAAAGGGCAGCTTTTTTGAAATACCTCAAAACCTATACATTACTTTAGTGAAGCAAAAGGATGAAGAGTGAAATATTTTTATTCAAGATAAAATATGGAGCCATTTAGCTGCCTGTTTGACTATAAGGCACAAGAGACCATAAATTGTTAAGAAAATAAGTACATTGCATCACTTTTGTTTTGGTTTTTCATGATATACTGTATTTAAGGCGATTTAGGTTAAGTGCTCTTGGTGGTACATCTCTATCTATAGTTTTGGGATTTCCAAGATTGACATATTGTTTCCCTTGAGTGAAGTCTCTCTGTATGCATCGTAAGCGGCACTTTGGCACTTTGTATAATTTCTTTATCTAATTGAAAATAAAGAAAGAAAAGAAAAACTAGAAGAACCCACAGTAATTTTACAACGGCATAACAGCAAGTTTCAACAAGTTTCATTAGATGGCATTTTACTGCATTTAATTTCTATGTACATTTTGCACATCATTAAATGTGAACTTGTCTATGTATAACAATTCTTTATGCGCAGCAGCCTCAGTCAAAGTCTAACAGAAAAACAATGTCATATGTGAACCGTCATAAGCTACAGTCTGCTGGTTGTAAACAACATGTAATGCTGTGTTTCTGTGGTGGGTCGACCTATCTCTTTGAGTCTTTTTTGTTGCCAATGTAAAATATACTACTTTCTCTAAAAGAGGAATGACTTCATATTAAAATATTTTATAAAAATAACTTAGCTTTAAGACTAAAATATTACATATTAATGTTTGATCTTTGACTGCTAAGGGATTATCTCTACCACTCAAGTGCTTAAAAAAATGGATTGTGTTAAAGCTTTAAAAAGGGGCTCCAATAAAACATGATATCATGGACACAACCAGACAGGGGTAGCAAAAAACAAACAAACAAACAAACAAACGCATGTGAGACACATGCATCCAATACTTAGGCATTCTGTACATGATTGTTTTAAGTCAAGAAGACTTTCTTGTTAGACACATAAAAAGGGTAACATGTTAGCAGAGTACATTTATATAAAATATAAGATGCACAGAAGTAAATGGATGAAAGGCTGTAATATTATCCACATAATTTCTCTGTAAATGCTATTTTTGCATTTGTTGGTCAAAGTTATTACAAATGAGGTATTATTTGCTGCCCTCTGGTGGACAAGAACACAATGCTTTTTAATGCTATAATTTCTATAGAAAGAAAATATGTTTAAAATATGCATTGTTCTTTATTAAATTAATTGAAAGAAAACTTTCGTCTAGTGCAGTTTGCTCTGGTCTGTATGATGTTACAATATTTTTGATCTGCAGTTCTGTCACTGTTTTCTTTATTACATATTTCTTTGTTGTGGTTTTCTTTAGTTAGTAGGAAACTTAACTGCATTCATTCATATATATATATATACATATATATATATATATATATATATATATATATATATATATATTCTTTCTTTGGTGGTTTGACCAAGGCTGAGTGAAGCTCAAGCTCCATCTGTGTAAACGCTGTGGCTTCATACTTCATGATTATCATAGTGTATCTTCAAAATTACATGCAACAGCATTTAAAACATAAGCTAGACCAGTATATATAAGGCCACACAATACAAAACACGAGTTACACTTTGGTAAGCATGAGAATTAGCATGAGAAAGTGAGGATAAGTTCTAGTAAGGCTAACTACACTGGTGTCCTTCTACTTGACTTGTCTCAAAAACATGGCTCAGCTCTCCTTTCCAAAGTGACTGCATCACGAGCAGAAGAAGCTCCTATTATGATCGCCAGTGACAGTCTCATTCTGTTGATGTGAAAAGAAAACAAAAGATTAGTAATCAAACTGTCTAAAAGTGTTCCCAGTAAGTCCTAACTGGTAAAAGTCATTACTATAGAGATCTGAACTCAGTGACATGCTTCAACATTACTGCAAATTTGGCCAAATCAAATGCATTTTAACAGAAAACCAAAAGAATGGTAAAGATTTCAGTGTTGTAGGAGCAAATGTAGTAACATTACCTGTGTCTGACTTTGGCACTCCAGGTATGGCTGGATGATGAGTCCATGCTCTGAGGTGGGCATGTTGCCTGTGAAAGTCATTGGGTTGGGATTGACGTTATCATGGTTGATAGCCATTGTGCCCACCACAGGCTCACTGTGCCTCCACTGGAAGTAGCAGGAGTTCTGAGGTGTAGTCTGGTCCACAGACGAGTCGCTGCCACTCAGGCTCAAAGAGCCGGAGAAGGTGAAGCTGTCACCCCCTGCTGGATTGGAGGAAAAAGCCTGGTCGAACATGCAGCTGCTGTGAGAAGCTGCCTGGCCACATGCCAGCCCTCCCTGCTGCTGAATGTGGTTCAGTCCATTAACACTCTTGGGCAGATGGCCAGCATGTGGAAATGTTTGGCTTTCAGGAGATAGGCTGTGGCATGCTGGTATGGGATCATGTCCATTTTGTGCAATGCCACAGTGGGGCAGGCTCTGTGGAAACTGTTGGATGTGGGGGTTATGTGGTTCAAAATGAGGGCCTCCCTGCACCTTGGCTGAAAAGGGAACAGTTATGTTTGGAGCTGTAATGGAATTTAAGTCATTGCAAGGAACAAGAGGTGGTAAAATGTCAATCACATGATGTGGCAGGCTGTTGGGCTGCTGCACAGAGCCATGGAGCAGCTGTCTGTTTGCTGCCATGGTAGGATCTTGCAAATTATTTTGAGAACTGAGCATAGGTCGGCCTGGTTGAGGAGGATGGACAGAAATCCCTGGAGGGAAGCCCATGTGGCTGTTGGACATCTGCCCGGAAGCATATTTGAGAGAGGCATCACTGACAGAGGCGTCAGACACAGTGAGCTCTGGGAGCTCTATCGCTGGGCTGAAAATGTCCTGCAGTTGCAGCTGTTGAAGAGGCGGCAGGTTAATGTCAGGCAGAAGAGCTGGGTGAGACAGTTTCTGGGTGCTATTAAAAATATTCACCGGTGCAAGAGGACTCACTGTCTGCTGCTGGTGAGCATACAGTCCACTGACAGGAGAAAAGGCACTGTCTGTGTTAGGAGCCTGGTACAACTGTGGTGCAGTAACAGAGGGTTCTCCAGCCTGAGCATATGGCATTGCCATATTACTGCCTCCAGAGAGACAAGTAGGAGGGCGGCTGCTTGGATCAATCTCGCCTTTCTCTTTGAACAGAACAGAGTCGATATAATCAAAGATCTCATTTGTGAGCACATTGTCCAGTTCAGCTGCGACATCTCCGCGCAGCTCCCCATCCTCCTGGTTTATTGCCTTGAGAGCGTTTTCCCATTCTATAAGCTCCTCATTGGGCAGCTCCAGATTCTGCAGAATGTCCGCAAAATTTCCATTTTGAGCCATTTTTTCGAGTCCATCAATAATGGCCATCACTGACTGTTTGGACTCCTCTTTGACCACTGCAGGCTGTCCTGCTGTGGGTGATACCCCATCATCCTGCCAGGAATCATTGGCTACAGTGACCAGTGCTCGACTGTCCATGAACACTTGATCCACAGGGAGAGGTGCCTCAATGTTCTGAGTGTACACAGACTTATCTTGTTTTAAGAAGCAGTCCACCAGAGTGCCTGGGGCGACAGTGTCCTGACTGCTGCTGTCGAACTGGTTGTTGAACTGAAACTGATTCAGGTCCACTGTGGGGCCGGTGTTGTACAACAGGGCTTCTCCAGTGGTGTAGCTGAAAGGAAGCTGAAGCCTCCTCTGCCGCAGGTATTCTTCACCTTCAGCATTTCTACAAAGAAAAATAGAGACAAATATAAGCTACAAGTCTAGACAAAACTGTCATATAGGTGATTTTAAAATGTTTACAATTAAAGCATATAATATATTCTAATCTACTACACTAACACTACTTACGCCAAAGCCTTCTGATAAGCAATGATGAAGTCAGGTCGTCCTCCTTTAAAAATAAGTTTGGCATTGGCTTTGACCCAAACCCAGGCGCCAGATTTGCTCAAGAGCCTGAAGACTGTCAGACCGCTCTCTCCTGTTTTAATCACTGTAACATAAAAGGCACAAGCACTCATAAAAAATTACATCAATCTCTCTAAGAAGAAAAGGACAGCAGTAGCACGCTTTTTGGTTTATATGAGATAGAAATACATACTGCGCAAGTGGTTGTCAGCACAGTACATCATATCACCAGCATGGATGAACTGGTAGCCAGATCCTTTCATACAGATTTCAATCTCTGAATAACCAAGAATGATCTTCCCACTGAAAAAGAAGAAATATGTACAAAATAACATTAAATCTGAGCAATGACTAATTATATCTAAACTGTTGCAAATCTATGTTGAGAAATATTACCGGCCATCGACGCCACTGGGTGTAAAGTCAAGCTTGTGTTTGGTTTGAAATAAGAGCATTTTGGCCCTGATCTCCAAAATAGTGGATGGCTGCACAGGCATAGCGATGCAGAAGAGAGCCAGCTGTGGTTGGACATGTGTCCCATTGTCCCTTAAAACACTTTGGCCATGGAGGTACTTCAGTCGTCCCTGGAACTTTAAGGCCTAAAATGAAGAAAGAAAAAAAAATCAACTAAAATGATTAAAGAGGCAGTGTGAACCTAACCGATGGTTGCTTTGAAAGATCACTGACCAGAAAGCCAGACGAGTTATCGAGAAGGCACCGGAAACGACACACAAAACTTCTCTCTAAAAAAGAGGAGTTTTCTGGGGGAAGTTGGTCAGGGTTGTATGACATATTGTCAGTACAGCCTTCAGCTCTGTCTATGGCTTCAGGAGGGTTCAAAGCAAAGTGAAGCTGCTGTCTGAACAGTTCCCGGTCATCAGTGTGGATGAGGTCAAACACACTCTGGTGCACCACGTCCGACTGAAAAAAAAAAAAAATAATTGTATTGAGAAGTTTTATTTGTACTATTAACATAAAATGGGTATTTTTCCAAACTAGTATAGCTTTGAAGTCTCACCTGATGAAAACCCAGATATTCCTTGATAGTAGGAGAGGAGTAGAAAACCAGACCATCGGCTGTCACAACTATCACAAACCCATTTAAAGCCTGTATAGAGTAAAACAAAAAACAGAGATATATACAATGAGACACAAACATCAACATTAAATGGTTAGAACCAGTGAGAAAGAATTAGAAAGCAGCAGCTCAGCATTGAAAATGTGTATAATTTCTTTATGTATTCATCACAACTGTTAACACATGCTGACATGAAAATGATACTGATGGTCACTGCTGGTAAAGATTTGTAAAAAAAATCAAAATAAGAACAATTAAATTTGCAAAACAATTCCCCAAAAGTCTAAAATTAAATTAAAAAATGTGTACTGCCACAATCAAAAACTCTTATTTCAACATAAACAAGGACGCTTAAATACACTTCCCACTGACTGCCATTATTGTTTGAGAATAGTTTGAAAAAGTCCCACAACCTGAATGATAAGTGCGCCGCCCTGGGCTAGCAGGTGCATCAATGCTATGTCAGACATTGTTTATTTGTGCATGAGCCAGGTGTGTTGTATTGAGCGGAGCAGTTAATCCCGAGCGTTGCATTCAGGAGGAAGTTGTGACAGGTGAGGCTGTTTGTTTAGCAGAGTCTTGGCAAAGCCAGGACACGCTTTGTGCCACATGACAAAACCTGTAGCCCATACGCCGTGTTATTGCGCACTTGTCAGGTCTATGTTCACACTGTGTTCTGCATAATGAGCACAACAGGCTTTGATTATGTAATACAAAGACACACTGACAGACGGCTGTGGTTTGGTCACTGGATTTACAAGAACTGGTCAGAATAATAGTTCAATTCAAAGTACACAATAACCATTGATAGTAAGGTTTTAACGCTGCTGTGTGTTGCCAAGAAAATGGAGAAAGGGTAGGTGGCACATGATATTGTAAGATGCAAATTAATCTTTTTGTATTGTGGCCTGCTGAGCATATTGTGCCATCAGATTTTTAAATATATTTTTTTAAATAAAATTAAATTAAAAGTTTTAAACAAGAATAATTGTTTCACGTTGGTGGGACTAAAACAGCCCATGATCACCATCTGTTTTACCATTATCATTCCCACACAAAAACATAGGCTACTAGAGGATGAAGAAGAAGAAGAACTTTATTTACCGTATATAGCAGCTTTCACAGACATAGTCACAAAGCGCTTTGCATGAGACAATTATACATCCACTCCATACTCGGTGGTGTTCAGTTTCCCCTGGGGGAGACTGATAGAAGCGCTGTCGCGACTGCACACATCTGCGCCAACGGTCCCTCTGACCACCACCATGCATTCACACACACACATAATTTATCCTGGCCTATTGTTTTTAGTGGTAGGGGAATCCCGAGTACCCGGAGGAAACCTACGCAGACCCAGGGAGAACATGCAAACTCCACACAGAAAGGCCCCGTCCTGGTGGGAATCAAACCCGGACCTTCTAGCTGTGAAGCACGAGCACTAACTGCAGCGCTACCGTACTATGTTACGTTAGAGCTGTTGATCAAAATTTAACTGATTAGTGTTAAAATCTAGCATTAATCTTAATTATCGGCCTGCTTGGTTTAAGGTCTACAGCCAATCCAATGGCAGTAACCGCTCATTTATTGAAACACAGTTTGGACAAGAAGAATAAACAGCAAGCAAAACACAGTAACAATAAAACTCCCAACCGAGATGTTCTGGTTCACATGGTAAGATTATCTTTATTAGTTGCAAATGAGAATATTTGAGTTAATAATAGTATTGGTGTGTGCTGCCCTTAGGGGTGTCTGAATTTTGTCGGATGTATTTTTATCCATGGTCAGGGGCAGGGTCACAGAGGCAGGTCAGGTCAGCTCATAACCAGCTCAGATCAAGTGCAGACACGTTTGAAAATGTGTGACTGCAAGCTGCCTCTCACACACAAGCACAAAATACGAGGAACACACACTTAAGAAAAATCCCCAAAATGTTTATTCTGTGTAAATTAATCTTCAAAGAAGGTACTTGAGTCATCTTCTGTACTTGGTAGTTGAGGTCGCCAAACGTTTCGCCTCGCATCCAAAAGGCTTCGTCAGTGAACAAGGTTACGCTCAGCACGCAGCGTAGATAAAGACCAGTTGGGAGGAGTTGGGGTTGACCCGGCTCCTCCTCTCTAATCACAGCTACCCACAGGTGAGAGTAGCTGTGATTAGAGGGAGGAGCCGGGTCAACCCCAACTCCTCCCAACTGGTCTTTATCTACGCTGCGTGCTGAGCGTAACCTTGTTCACTGACGAAGCCTTTTGGATGAGAGGCGAAACGTTTGGAGACCTCAACTACCAAGTACAGAAGATGACTCAAGTACCTTCTTTGAAGATGGACAACTCCTGTACGACTGAGAACTTACACAGACATCTGTGTAAATTAATAATAATAATTTTTATTTATTTATTTATTTGACAGGGACGTTGCACAACAAATGTGTTGTACAGACCAGAGATAGCTACAAGCTAATTTTCATCTGTAGTCCCTGGGCAGAGGCAAAGTGACAGCAGGTTTATACAGTGGCCAATACACATTCTTACTTATGTCCATTCACAATATAAAATATAAAATACAGATAAAGCTCCAGCAAAAGGATCACTACAACAAACATTCAGATGCAATATTTACAGTATTTACACTTGCTATTACAAATATCTACAGTTTATAAAAAAAGATTGTACTGTACCTTCATACATTCTTAACAATCCCCCGATTAACCAGTTTTTTGCTAATGATCACAAATCTGACTGTCTTTCAACCACTTCTTCAGGTCAAGTTTAAACTGTTGTAAGGTACTACTCTCTCGAACAGTTAATGGCAACGAGTTCCACATCCCTGCAGCTTTCACAGAGAAGCAATTCTGTCCAAAGGTGGAGGATCTAAAGTTCACAGAACAGTCTCCTCTAATAATAAAAATAAAAAAACATTTTGCTGTTTGACTGGTAATAAGGCTGCCCATCAATAATTACCAATAATCTGCTGTCTTTTTGGAAAATGCCCGTGACCCAACAACTTCAGAAATGTGACACATAGGAGAAAACCTAAATATGAACAGGAGAACTAATCAAAGAATCACATGCACTTTAGAACTACTGGTTTGTTGCTTGACCTTATTGTATAGGTAGTGTTGACAAGTTCTTTTTAGATAACGGCTATATCCTGCAGTACCTGTAGGAGAAGGTCCCCTTCAGAGAAGTTGGTCATGTCCACGCAGTTATTGTTCTGTCCATTGAGTCCAGGCACCATTAAACTGCTGTTCCCGTTCTGTCCGTTCCCTCCCGGAAGCATCAGGCTGTTGTTCCCATTTTTTAGAGTTGCTGCAAAACAGTGAATATCTGTCAGCAAAAGTCTGAGGCAATGCAATAACCAACAAAGGGCTAGAAATGCAGTAGGGTTTAGATTATTATTCTTTTCAATATTAGACACATATACAGCATATGGTCCATTTTTTATTGTTGTTTTTAGTTCACCATGCACCATATAGCAATGTGCACAAAACTTAACAATGGTTCATTCATATAGCTATCTTATCAAATGTCACAAGACAGCACTATGAAATCTGGCAGTTTGCCTGGGGACACACTATCATTAGCTTCCTGTACAGATTCAGCAGCAATAGGCATTTTTAAATCAGCTCTTTCTTGGCAAATGGGACGGGGTTCATGTGTCTTTGCGTGCGACTGAACTCTCGAGATTATGTACAGGGCCCTATGTTCCGCCAGTCCATTGATCCTAAACAACAAAAGTGGAGTGCCTACACCCTTTTCTTTTTTCTTCCTGAAATGCTGATCCCTGAGTTTGTGCCATTTCACAGGTGACAATAAACTCCCAGTAACAGGACACTGCAAAACTACATCTATTATGCCTTCACTGCTACAAGATACAGGACAAACTTCTCCTTATACAAATATTGACAGCATTTTTCATGGGGTGTGTTACAACAGTACCTCTATGACAAATATAAAAAAACAAGGTGTCAGGGCGTAGAACACTGCATCGACCTGCACAAGTGCACTATTCATTTCTCTGTTTGTTTTGGATTTGCACTGGCATCTGCTGCCAGTGATCTGTACCAAACGCGCCACTGGTTAAGCAACTCCGACAATGCTCAAAGGCCCATTCTTATCCACAATATATGTACAGCTTGACTTTGACTTTGTTTTGATTTCTCCTTGCAAGACATTGTAAAAGGTGAAACTGCACTTCAGGTTGTTACGCTCCAAAAGTATTCAAAATCAATGCAAGAGATTTTTGCACACCATTGTCACTGTCAAGTTTTCTCAGTGACAGGAGCTAATCTGGTGACTCAAATATCCGCACACACACCACACAGAAACACACACACACACACAACACTTTACAAACACTTTTGCAACTGTCCCCAGAGGGGTTTTGTAAGCAATAGCCTACAACAAGAACGCTTCCCTTATCTGGACAACCACTACAGGAAAATCCCAGGATATGGCCTCTCCCAACCAGTCGGTCCAGTCCTGTCACGCAACTTTCTTTGAGGAGGAAAGGGGCCCCCGGACACTCCCCTACAAACACTACAGACACTTAGCACTCCCCAAAGGCCTTAGCCAGATCTCACACACAGCACTCCTCTTCAGAGCAGCACGGCCGAACATGCTCATATAGCTCAGTACAGCTCAGTACAAAGACAGTGTTGAAAGACAATGCCCACAATAGTTTGGCTCATGCTGCAGAGTGTAACCAGTGTAAGCGCGACATAGCTGCTTTTAAAATGGTGCTGCAAAGTCCAGCTCCGAATTAACCACTATATCCCTAATGTGTGTGTGTATGTGTATGTGTATGTGTATGTTTTTTTGTTTTTTTCCCCAGAGTTTGTGTGAGTGAGAGGGCCTCTTCGGGTCTGCATGTTTGTTTTGATCGAAGCTTTTTCCCTCTGAGTTGTTAAGTCTGCATTTTGTTCCTCCTCCTAATGTCTTTTGTTTCCTGAAAGTTAAATTTAATGTTGAGTCCAGTGGTTCTTGTGGGTCTCAACAATGATGAAAGGTCCACTGTTGATAATATGAAAATGACATTGTCTGCAGCATTTAGAGAGTGCGTTAAAATATACATTTTTAGTGTTAGTCTGTTAGATGGAGTGACACTACTATGAATGTGTAAGTAGTATGTAAATACTACAGCAGATTACAGTCAAACATCTGTCTGCTCCTATTCAAATAACTTTGCAAAACAAGTTGAAAGGTTTACAACTGTGTACCTCCCAACCGACCAAATCTCCATGGAGACATTGCTGTTTTATACTTGACTACAGGTAGCCGAAGAAGAGGTTAATTAGGTTTGGTCTTTTTCCTGTCTATGATCATGTATTCATGTGTGACAGTTTTACAACAGTATAGATGCTCTTAGGACGGCAGCATGAAACAGCAGTGTGGCTTTAAGCACTTAACATGCAATATAAAATATATTTAGGTGTTTTCATTGAGGAGGACATTGTTTAATGTCATTAGCCACCGAAGCATAAGCAGAATAGATCTAATGAACATGTCATAGACCTGAGAACAAAGATGCTTTGTTTTGAATCATATCTCATCTGACATCATCCTTGCGTCAACTACACTAAATCCAAAGTTCAAATGATTTACAAGATTCATTTATGAGTAACTGTGGAAGTGACACATAGGCTTGTCCATGAGGATTAAACGATGACTGTCTTTTGCAACAGATCGGAGCGTGCAATGGCGGCTTGTCCCTGCTGTGCAAATGTCTCTGTGCTCCTCTGTTTTTGGAAACCCCCCTTCTCCTCTATTCTTGTTTCACCTGGTTTCCTCAGGATCCGCCCTCCAGTGCTGTACGGGAAGCCAGCTCACCTCAATCTCTTCTTGTGATCAAAGCAGACCTGGAGGATTGTTCTCTGTTTAAAGCCTCGTGTAGCCTGGGTCCAAAAAGTTGTCTACATAAAGTTTCACAGCCAAAAATAAGAACCCAGGTAAAGAAAATGGCAAAGGACAAATATGAGTTAGGGTAGACAACATATAATAGTGCAGTCTTTATGGGAACTTATGATGTCACTACTTACTCACGACAATAAAACGTGTCACTCAAAACGTAGCCATTGACTCAAAACTGGGTCATGGTTTGAATAAAGGTTTGTGTTGCATAAACCATGTAAACGGGTTATCATATTACAAGATGTAAATAATCGCTCCAACTGTACTGGGACAATATTTCACAAATATAATTTTGTGAAATATTGTGATGCGTTGTATACCGGTAGTTTCAAAATAGTAATACATGTAATATTGTATCATATTACACAGGTTTTGTTAAGTCACGTGCATATTGCCAAAATGAACCAAATGTTCCAATGTATCAGCTTAAGATATGGATGGATCTAAAATGAGCAGACTTGTATTACAACCAGTCATCATTTTTGCACTATTCCAAATATTTTATCCAATGTCAGATTTGGTTTATAACTTCAGGAAACTCTTTTTGTACTTTATTTTATTAATACAGTATAGTATACTATGTGCAACATCCGACTTACAACCTGTCTTGTCTTGCCTAATAAACCTTGTGGGCCCCAAAAAAAGAAAGAAAATCCTTCTTGAAAAAAAAAAAAAAAAACCTTCTTGTAAAACAATACAAATCATATTGTGTATTGAGATAGGTGGCAAAAACATGTTTTGCCAATAACCTTTTTTATTCTTATGTTATAAGTGAGAAATTACAAAAATACGAGGAAACAGAGATTACTTTGAATGCCTTCTCAGTCTATTTTGTAAGTATTTTTTCAAATAATTGTCTTTTACTTTCATAATGGAGCAAATGGCTATTTCACAATATAGTCCATTACCTGGTACTTCAAGACCCCACGATCAAACAAAAGTTTTAGTTGGTGCTCAAGGTGAAAAGTTTGGGAACCACTGATCTACTATCCTGGCCTTTGGGGAAAGCTATATAAACCGACGAGTAGAGTTCTGATGTAGAAACTGAAATAATAAAGATAATAAAATGTGAGAGATAATAAAATGTGAAAACATATCATTAAAGTAGATAATACCTTTGCCTAAAGACAGATATGTGAAGCGCCAATGTGAGGGAAAAAAAAGTATGGATTACATGCTGAGATAGATACGGGTCAATCTTGTTTGTGTTGGGCCTGGGTTAGAAAGCTATTCCAAACAGGCTGTGATTAAAACAATGGGGTGGAAATTCCGTGGTCAGGCTCATCTGTTTGAACAGACGAGCCATTCAAATGATTGTCCCTGGAGCCACTGGAGTATTTTGAGAGGACACTATTCATACATGATCCAAATATTCTGGAGCCTCTTTGTTTAAGACATGGGTCTGTAGTCTCAAGTCTAGACTAACTACAAAACCCCCCCGGGACTCAAAATAATGAAATCAAAAGTTTCCATTATGACTAGATGTTGAAATTAGACATTTTTCTTGTTAAACAGACATCCTTCAAAGATTCATTGCCTAGTTGTAATTCAACTTTGTGAGAGGCCCCTTTTCTAGCAGCAAACTACAGATTCCCCTTTCAAAAAGCTGGCAATTATGGGATTGGTAAAATGCAGAGGGAGCTTTTCATGTAGGATTTACTGCAGACAAGCATCTCCGCCAATGAGGCAATAAGGTAAGGCCTGGAAGATTCTGACTCGATTTAATTATTGGGTAATTAAGCGCAGTCAAAGTGCTGTGGGGCAGGAGAGTTTATACAGATGGGATCCAGTCTGACGAATCAATGTTTGATGTCTCTCAGCTCAAGGAAACACTCATGTTTATACAAAATACACTCTCACACATACCGGTATATGAGTTAACTCTATATCTTATAACTTTAGATAAGAATATGTACATACATTAAGTCTGCTTAAATTTCTGTTTATTTTCACATCTTATATCTGGACACTTACAAGTTTTATTTAAATTATTTTTTTTTTTTATTTTTATGTTATATTTAGATTAAGAATATGTAAAAAACTACAATAATGCAAAAATACTTGTAAAAGATTAGATATGCCTGTTTCACTTTTAAAGTTGTTTTTAATACTGTATTGCCCAAATAATTCCAGTCTTTGCGATTTGCTAACTGTGGCCTTTAAGTTTGGTTTTGATTCGATTGTGCTGTGTGTGTTTTTTGGCAAAGAAAACAAAGGGATATTGAAAGGAAAAATCAAGGCCATGACCCTGGCAATAAGCAGTAGTGTAAAAGCTGGACCAAAATGACCCTTGTGCACAGAGCCGCCTTTTCGACCTGCGGCATGTGGTGTGAGGCCGAAACACTCTCAAACTGTAGTTAAGAGTTAAAGGAAGTGCTGTCACGGCTTGGACCTCCGCCAGCTACAGGGAGAGTATAAAGCATGCCAGCAATGCATAGGGGAATATTATCTTGATTTGAAAACATTTAGTTCCAGTAGAGAGCCTCCACTCAGATCGCTGTTCTCACGCAGATGTGAAAAGAGGGGCAGAGCTACTCACAAACAACGGCCAATAAAACGAACTTTGGTTGTCCACCGATCCGTCCCACAAAACCTGATCAACTTTCACTTTTATAGATGAGAGAGAACGGAGGGAGGAAGGCTCTGAACAGATAGGAATGACAGGGAATCCATGAAAACAAAGGGACTGTATTAGCAGTAAGCCTGGCCCATTGAGAACTAAAAGAAAAGCCATCGCCTTTTTACTAAAACAAAAACATCTCCCAATGGTCTTTATTATATTAAGATATTGAGTGAATGTTCTTGATGAACCACAAAACACTGTAACTCACCAATGGCTAGGTAAATAAAATGGCAAGGCATGTTTATTTATACCGCGCATTTCGTACACAAGGCATCTCAATGCGCCTTACAAAAGAAGATATGCAAAATAACAAAACAAGACATGGGATACAGAGCACACTAGGGCAGGCACTGGAATTTTTCTTGGAGACTGGAAGGACGACTGGCCATTGACCGGGGGCGGGGCTTAGGAAACGTGGTGAAGCAGACGCAAAACGACAGGGGCGTGGTTGGGGGGAGGGGGGTATGTGTGTGCAGTTGTTTACAATCTGTGTTATGCAAAATATGAGCAAAGGAGCTCAGGGGAAAAAAGGGCAATTTGTTTTTTAGTGCCCCCATCAAGCCCTAGTATATCATGCATTCATAAGAACTAATTTTAATTCTACGCAACTTGGGCGTTAGTTTTTGCAGCACAAAAAGTCCAAACGACGAGACTCAATACTATTACAAACTCTTAAAGTTGTTGCCACCTATCTTGTGTTAACAGCTACAGGCTATACAATTACACAACATAAATGCTACACAATTCCCAATACAATCCATTTTAAGGTTGATTACAAGCAAGAACAAGGGGGAAAATGTACAGGTAAAGGATGCAGTGAGCAGTAATATCTATAGCAGAAGGAAGCTAGCTGCACAAGAAACAATCACAAACAATTAGATTCTTTCCAAATCCCAGTCGATTATAATCACGGTTTTAAGGCAAAGGTAATAGTACATCTTCTGTCTTTTTCTGATCCCTCGTCCAATAACAGCTGATTTTGGTTGAGCGCATAAACAAACAAAGACATTCTTGGACAGGCGTAAATGTCACAAAGCACTTTGGTGGGCTATCGGCAGCGCAAAGGAGAGAAAGGGAGACGCACACACACACAGGCCCTGGGAGAACAGAGTGGAGGGGAGCTGGAGTTGTAGCTGTGGTTTCTGAAGCTGAAGAGAGGCTGAGAACAAACCTTCCACAGAATGGAAATCGGAAAAAATGAAAACATGATTAAATCTGTCTCCCAGCGGTTGCCTGCTTTCTCACGAAATCCTGAAAGTTGAGTCGTGGATCCAGAGCCACGGCTGTCATTCTGTGAACATGTCCCATTTCCATATCGGACAATAATGAGGTGATAGATGAGATATGGCCAGGTTTAAAAGCTGTATCTACTGCACCTTACATTATGGATAGAATGACAAACGTGGAAAGTATGGTGCTCTGTTGTGGGTGTTTTATGTGCTCTTGCATTTTTCCACGTATTTAAATATTTGTACACGTCTGTAGTTTCCTTTGTCATGTACTTGCATTATAATTATTCCACCATTTGATGTAAGAATACACTTTATTCTCACAAAGCACAGAGTGGGCTACAAGTTTAATCGCAATCATATCAACATTGCAATATGAATGGCCGCAATGAGCAAAATCACAAAGGCTACATTAATTTAACCTCTTAATCCCCACCTCCAGTTTTTCTCCAGTTTGGCTTTACCCAAATCTAAAAGCTAAAAAAAAAAAACTAGACAAAAACGAGGATGAAAACGCAACAAAGAAATGACAAGAAGTGATAAAAAAGTGACAAAAACATGACAAAAACGAGTGGCAAAAGTGACAAAAGAGCGTCAAAAACGTGTCGAACAAAAGTGATTCAGTTACAATCACTTTTGTAGGTCTTAGCTTTCAAATGAGGCATTACACTGTTGCTCTCCAGTCGAGAAGCATTTAGACTTGGGTAAATCCGAACTGGAGAAAATGCACTGAGTTCAGACGGGGGTTATACAAAGTAATCTGCAGAGTCGAACTATAACATGTCAAATGTTTATGTAATCACAAATGAAAAGTGCAAAGCCTGATAGTAAATGGTAAAATGATTTAACGTATAAAGCGCTTTTCCACCTACATAAGGCCCTTTAAAGCGCTTCACAGCAAGGAGCCACTCACCCATTCACGCTCTCATTCATACACCAATGTGCGCAGACACTGGAGGCAAGGTGGGTGAAGTGTCTTGCCCAAGGACACAACAACAGTGTGCACCTGCTGGAACTGGGGTTTTGAACCCCCGACCTTCATGAGACGACCTGCTCTACCACCTGGCCACTGTGAGTTTCGACCTCCACAAAAATGTTCTAAAATGCATGTGATTCTTATACTAGTTTAGGATTCATATTTTAGTCTTCTCTAAAATGTTAATGCCCCTGGACGTATAATTACCTAACTGTATGCAAAATATACAGTTCATTCATTGACTGTTCCTACATCTCCCCTGTAACCCATGCAGGGGGCTTCACGAAGATGCCCTGTGTGTCCCACATACCAAATTACATCAACAATTATAACACATGATTCAGTGTTACCACATCGGCTCTGATTGCAAACAGACCCTGGATGTTTTCAATGAACTTGGACGAAGCCAGTGCACATTTTCTCCTGTTTCCAACGGCGTCACACACAAATATGTCAGCAGTAGTGTAGCCGCACGCTTTTCCAAAATACCCACCAAAAAGTCACGCAATGAGGTGCAACAACATCCCAGGCATTCAGGGAGGCCATAAATAGCCTTTCGTTTTTGTTTTTATCAACTATTTGAATCAAACGCTCACACCTACTTGAACTGCTTATGTTTGTTCTTTTGTCTATAGTTCTTTCTTTGAGCTGAAGATTTATGGGATTCTTATCTCCAGTGCCGAGCGTGTCTTGACTCGAACACTCATCCGAGGCCCCTGTTTTGACTGGGATCACCCTTTAGAGTTCAGCTCACTCCGACGCATGGAAAAGACTTTTGTTTTATGAAACTATATTCCCAAGATAAAAGCAAAGAAGTCCGGCTCTGACCAAGCTCAAATGGTCTGGTTAAGTCCAGTTTATAGGCACACTTGATAAACATAGGTTCAGGTGTATTTGTTGGATTTGTCACGTGGTTTTGTCAACTACAGGGGCTGGTTTAGTCCTGGTTTAGGGCACTTTTAACTAGGTGTGGTCATAATTTGTCCTGTCTGTTAATGTAGGCCTACTTGGTGTGAAAAGAGAATCACGATCAGATTAAAACCCATTGGGAGTCGTGTAATTTTGAATATAATGTGAACCGTATTGTCGATGTAACCTACTTCTCAGACAATCGAGCCTACCAAGCTTAATTAATTTATAGAGATGAGAACAAGATACTGTAATGTGATCGGCTTCAGAACAAAGGCCAGTCAACTTCATTGTGTACTTATCAAACGGCTTGTCAATAACACAAAACAGATTTTGTCAAAACAAGACAGTTGGCACCACTGACACAATGCATTTGGTTTGAGTGGTGTCAAATGTCATAGCCAGTGCCAGTAGCTGAACTGTGCACATGTTGTACTCATGAAGAGCAATTTACAAAATGTTTTGGACAAACCAAACCAAAAAAGGAAAAACGCAATCATCTTCTGTCAACTGCGTGAATTTGTTTTTGATGCTAGATATAGCATGCATCAACCACAACTACATGACAAAGTTAATGCATCTTTCCAGTAACTGTACAAATTAGACTCACAAACGTTTATTGAAAGGTAGCTAGAGATTATGAAAGATTGCCACAGATTGCTTTGGTCTAGCACGGTGCAGCCTGGATAAAACTACAAGCTACAAACTAAGCCAAGCAAAAGTCAAAGTGAGCAGTTGTGAAGGCTATAATGACAACCTGAATTATTTGGAACTGTTTAATATAACTAAATCAGATCTCAAACTCCATCCATCCACTCTCATGCAAAGTTAATACTGAGTTAAACGACTAATCCACATGTAACTGCAGTGGTCAAAACCTCCAAATCTCGCATGAGTCAGGCAGCCTCGCTCTCACAAATCTGATCAGTGCACTCAGTTGGAAAAAGCCAAAACAAAGGCAGCACTTAAGCGCATTGGGCTTGCAGTAATTTTGTTTGGTGAAATGAAAAGTGGGTGTAATCAAAGATCGTAGTGTGGCAGACGAACATATTGTATTTTTCCAATTATTATTATTCATTACATATTTGTGTTTTACCACGGTGGGAAACGTTAAATCATGCTTGACTTGTAATCAGAGGATTGTTACAACACAAAGTAACACAACATCTCTAGAGAAATACAATTTTATGGATTAAGTAATCAAAATTCCTTTCCTTATCCACTCGTATATCCCTGCAGTAACCAGTCCCCTTCTTTTGTGAAACTACGAATGCTTTGGTGTGACAACCTAATGTATTCTATGCTTAACATTAATAGTTGAACATGCAAATCTAAGCAAATTTACTTAATGTCATTATATACAGTGCCTTGCGAAAGTACTAATACACCTTAAACTTTTGCACATTTTGTCATGTTTAAAACCATAAACATAAGGATTTTATTTTGAATGTTTTACTGAAAGTTCACACACAAGTAACACACAACTGTGAGGTTAAAGCAAAATGATACATGATTCTGTTATTTTTCAAAAAATAGAAAAGTGAAAAGTGGGGCGTGCATAAGTATTCATACAGCATGACTTAATACTTTGTGGAACCCCCTTTTGCTGCAATAACAGCAGCAAGTCTTTTGGTGTATGACTACAAGATTTGCACATCTAGAGACCAGAGGCGTGCTGGCCATAGGGAGGGTCGGGAGGTTTCCCGGTGGGCCACGGCACTGTTTAGGGACGGGCCGCCCCCACGAAGGGGAAATGTGTCAAAAGCATCTAACTTTTCATCCTTGTGGCGGGGAGATACCATTTGACGTTGAACTAACTCAAGAGGGGTGTTTAAGGGTGTTTAAGTGGAACACCCCTCCGCTTTATTTGAAGTTGGTGCAGTCCAATCCTGCGGAGACAAGTGTCCGAGCGAGGAAAGAGGCAAGGCAAGGCAAGGCAAGGCAAGTTTATTTGTAGAGCACAATTCATACACGAGGCAATTCAAAGTGCTTCACAGTTGCAGAAAAAATTACAAGAAAACAGAAAACATCAACATAAAGTTAATCAATTACAGTAAAAGGCAAGAGTGCAGATAAAATACTTTCAGTTTTCATATGCACGGGTAAAAAGAGCTGTTTTCAGCCTGGATTTGAACATTGTCAGAGTTGAGGCCTGTCTCACATCCTCATGAAGACTGTTCCAGATTTTAGCTGCATGAAACTGAAACGCAGCCTCACCGTGTTTATTATTGACTCTGGGAACCACCAGGAGACCCCTCCCTGAAGTTCTCAGGGCCCGAGATGGTTCATACGGCTCTAACATGTCAGAGATGTACTTTGGTGCTAAACCACGAAAAGACTTGTACACAAGCAGAGCTGTTTTAAATTCTAGAGGCAGTGAAAGGTAGAAAAGTGGACAAATAAATATGTTTATCTTATAACTTGGTGCTGATTGTGGAGTCGTATCAGGCTCAGACTGTGTGTGCAGCGGCCCATGTAAAAAGAGCGTTATAAAAAAAAGCGTTAGAAAAATGTCGAAGTCATACTTGAACTGGGGACTTCCAAAGACTAGCGCTCTATCACTGAGCTATAAACTCACAGAAAGTAGGGCCGGTCTTCTCTAAATTCCCGGGCCGAAATGAGGTCCCAGCACGCCACTGCTAGAGACAAACATTTCAGCCCATTCCTCTTTACAAAACAACTCAAGCTCTGTCAAATTAGAAGGAGAGCGTTTGTGAACAGCAGTTTTCAGGTCTTTCCACAGATTTTCAATAGGATTTAGGTCAGGACTGGGCCATTCTAACACATTAATACACAGTTAAAAAAAACAACATTCCATTGTAGATTTATCTTTGTGTTTAGGGTCATTGTCCTGCTGGAAGGTGAATCTCCGCCCCAGCCTCAATTCTCTTGCTGACTCCAGCAAGTTTTCCTCCAAAATGTCCCTGTATTTGGCTCCATCCATCTTCCCAACTATTCTTACAATCTTCACAGTCCCCGCTGAGGAAAAGCAGCCCCATAGCATGATGCTCCCCCCACCATATTTGACACTGGGGATGGTGCACTCAGGACGATGAGAAGTGTTGGGTTTGCGCCACACGTAATGTTTTGCATTTGGGCCAAAAAGTAAATTTTTTGTCTCATCTGATCAAAGCACCTTCTTCCACATGGTAGCTGTGTCCTCCATATGACTTCTAGCAAACTTCAAACAGGATTTCTTATGGCCTCCTTTCAATAATGTCTTTCTTCTTGCCACTCGTCCATGAAGGTGGCACGGTAGTACAGCGGTTAGCTCTCGTGCTTCACAGCTAGAAGGTCCGGGTTTGATTCCCACCAGGGACGGGGCCTTTCTGTGTGGAGTTTGCATGTTCTCCCCGTGTCTGTGTAGGTTTCCCCTACCACTAAAAACATGTACAATAGGCCAGGATGAATTTGAGAGTGTGCATGGACAACGGATAGAAATTAGCCAAAGGCTACAATATGGTGTGGCTTGTTCATTAACTTGCACTGTCCCTACCAAATAAATAAAAAAGGCCAGATTTGTGTAGAGTATGACTTATACTTGTCCCATGTACAGATTGCCCCAGCTATGGTAAGGTTGCAGTGGTGCCATTTCCATTTCCGAATGATGGATTGAACAGTGCTCCATGAGATGTTCAAATCTTGGGAAATCTTTGTATAACTTAACGCTGCTTTAAACTTCTCCACAGCTTTACCCCTGACCTCTCTGGTGTGCTCCTTGGCCTTCATGATGTTGTTTAGTGACCAATACACTCTGACCATAGCTCTGAGGCCCTCACAGAACAGCTGGAATTATACTGAGAGTAGATTACACACAGGTGGCCTCTATTTAATGGTTAGAGCAAGGTGTGAACATTCTGCAGTCATTAGGAATGTTATAAAGGCAATTTAATGCACTCCAAAAAATGCTGTATGAATACTTGTACACTTTTCACTTCTATTTTTTGTAAAATAACAGAATCATGTATCATTTTGCTTTCACTTCACAGTTGTCTGTTACTTGTGTGTGAACTTTCAGTAAAACATTCAAAATAAAATCTTTACATTTAGGGTTGTAAACATGACAAAATGTGCAAAAGTTCAAGGTGTATTAGTACTTTCGCAAGGCACTGTAATCTAGACATGTTGCATGCCATTTGATCGTTTTCTAACATCTGTCTTGCACAACACATGGCATGATGCATGATGAATATTGATACAAAATCCCAACCACAGACTTGGGTAGTGCAGCAGCTCACTGATAGCTAGAGCTGCCAGACATAGAAATGTAGGGGACACACCCAAATGAAAGCTTCATAGTGTACCGGCATTTACTGCAATTTGCCCTCCTTTAAAGAGTAAAAAAAAACATACATTAACGCACCTAGAGCAAAGTTTATCAGAGGACCCGATGTTGTAATCACAAGTACAGAGAGACCATTCTCACTCTGTTCAGTGTGCAAGGTGAGCTGATAACAGGATCAGGATCTTTTAAAAGCACACAAGTCGGGCTAGCATGACCACAGCTAAGATATCAGCAGAAAATGTAACAGGACAGGGGTAGAAGGGAAGGAAACTGAAATGCAAACAGATACTAATGCCAAGGCACTTACTTAGCCGCGCGACTGCCAACACCAAAAAAATTACAGTGTTATTCTCAGAAAACTATCACCGAAGGGGGTGGGGAGGCTAAATGAACTACTCATAATAAGCATGACTCATCAAAGTAACAGAGCCTGCAAGGTTCATTAAACTAAAGCCAAAAATGACACTAAACAAACTCAATTAAACCTGTTGATTGAAGTGAAAGGATAATGATTCTCGAGTCTAGCCCATAATCATTGGCAAAGGTAACTGGTTTAAATGTCACTATGCAAACACACAAACTACAACAAAATTATACAGCTCGGATCGGTTGTGATTACGGCTGCACGATTTTGACAGAAAACCTAATTTGTCATACAAATATTGCTATTGCGATTTGATTTGCCATTTTTATATAATTTAAATGCTGCTAAAATGATGAGTGGAGGCAGTAATGTTACTTTTAGACTGTCAAAAAACATATTCTTGCTCAAATGAGAACAACACACAACAATAATCTACTTTCAAAAATATTTGGTTTATGTGGACCGCGCCCTCTTCTGGAAGAGTTTGGCTTCCACCTTTCTCCGACGTTCAGAGTACCTCTGAGGGACAGCCACGTGACTAAATAAGTCCGAGATGGAATCACATAGCATCACAACACTTTAGAATCTGCTTTATGGAAACTCAGACCCTTTATCTGTTGCAGCTGAACCTGAGATTGCAAGGCTCCACAATTCTGATCGGTGAGCATCTATCACTTAAATGCAGAGACAGAAGAAAAAAGCCTGTTGAGGTTGCAGTCGTCAAAACCTCTATTGCGATTCGATATCGATAAACCTTGCAGCCCTAGTTGTGATAGCAGCTTTTTCACCTTGATTAAAATACATTAGCTGGAGTTGGCAATACCTATCGACTAGCCTATATTCTATCCAGTCTATATCCAACTATGTGATAGCACAGCTGCATGAGGCAAGATGCATACCAGAGAATCAGATATGGGTTTACTCTCTGATGGGAGAGTTTGGAAATCAAAATGGCAGTTTTTATTGTATTGAAGGCAGATTTATAGTCTAAAAAAAGAGCTCTTGCGTAAATTATTGGATTTGTCGAGATGTTTAGTGATCGTGTAGATGAGGGAAACAACAGCATCCTCAGTGCCACAACCTGTTTTATATGCAAACTGAAATGGATCCAGTTTTGCACTGATTTAACTTTGTAAATGTTTTAGCAAGATTCTGAGGTTGACTGAGGTTAGGACAATGTGTCTGAAACTCTTGTGTACTTTTGGACTTTGAGTTTTGGGCAATGGTTTGAACTGTGTACTGGTACATATCGATCGATAACTGAAACACTGGTTGTCAAGCTGGAGCCAACTCTGTGGCAAGTTTAAAGGGGGGTGTTATGTAAAATCGACTTTTTCAAGCTTTATATCATGTTATTATGTCATTCCCTCATTAAACACATGCCTGGAGTGTTGCCTTGGCTCATTCACATATTTTTGAGTAATCAGTAAAAACTTAGACGGCAGCCATTTTAGGTGTAGCTATGCCTCAGTCCTCCTAGGAACGCCCCCACCTCCTGGAGACGCCTCTGGACCTTTTGTCACCAGCCAAGCCACCAACCACTGCTCCTCAGCTCAGCAGAGCCCCTCCCCGCACAGTAGTGTTGTTTAGATGCCACAGCAGTGTGCTGAAGGGGGCGTGTTGGAAAGCTTCTTAAAGAGACAGAGGCCTATTTCAAGACGTTCAGTACAGCCATTTTGAGAGAGCAATTTTATTCAAGGCAGTTATTTTAATTTACTGCATATACAGACCAACAGAAGGTTACGTCATCATTGTAGTATGCTATAGACTGGTGCTATGTGATTAAAAAAGCATAATACCCCCTCTTTAATAGTTCTGTTGTTCATTATTATGTTGATTTCAAATGTGCCTTGGGATTTTATGGAAGTCTGTGTGTGTCTGTGTGTGTGTGTCCCACCCTCGGGGACAGACTTATCTTATCTTATCTAAGGTTTTTTTTAAAGAAAAGGACTGCACTTATCAAGCCCTTCAGCTGCATTGTAGTGGTTTACTTTACAAAAGCATTTGGCACCTGTTTGGACAGGCTAACAGTTACATATTTTCAGTTGTGATCGCAGGGAAAATAAAAGATTGCGAGCTGCTGGTCTAGACTATGTACAGTAGGTTAACATTTCTTATCATAACTCTGTAGTGCCACATGCTTTGTACCTGTTTCTCATAGCGGAGGGTGGAGCGATAGCGTGAGCATTTCGGATGTGTTGCTTCCTATAACCGAATGCCACTCATTCCTTTCTTGGTTGTCAAAAGTGCACTGCTGCTAGCGGTATACTGTCATGTGTTGTACTCAAAACCAGTTCCAGTTTCAACAGCTCAGTCTGCTCCGCCAACTCTGTGCCTCATTCATAGCATATTTTATCTGAGGCAAAGACATAAAGGTACTGTTCAAGGGGAAGTCAGGCTTGCGGCATCAAACACAGAAATTTGATGCAATGCTGAATCAATGTTGGTTGTTATTTAATGATTGATAGCTTTGTGACTGGTCTTTGTTTTTAAGTGTTTTTTTTTTTTACATTTTAAAGGTATGAAATGAATTTAAAGTGACTTTTAACGGAATAGCATTTGCAGCAAAGCTTTCGATTTTTGGCTCACAGTTTACAAAGACAGCGCCAAGCATTTCAAGCATTTCTAATAACAATTTCAACCGCATCTTGATAACTATCTTACATTTTGTTGGTTAGAAAATGTAAGTTTCCCCCGACCTTGTCATTCTATTGCTCAAAATTACAAATAGCGAGTTAGGGTAGACGAGCTATGAATCTGGTAAGAGGGACCCTCGCAACGGGCTCATAAAACCTTGTCTTTTAATGCACCTCACAGCATAGGAACACCATCTACAAAATCAGCTAGTTAGGACAGCTGAGTGGGGGTTTGTTGATGGGGAGCTACTGCCCGCTTCAACTGGAAGGAAGGAAAATTGTATACAAATTAATACTATAATGAGGATGGTAATGACAACTGAGAAGTAGCAAGATCACGGACAATATGTATATTAATGTGCCTTTTTAACATGAAACTAGTGACTTTCGGTAATGTTACCAATGTTGGCTTTGGTAACCGTCTGAAAGAAATATATTAGTGACCGCCCTTTGTACTAGACATCGTACATGGAATAAGACCGTTGTTGTAGTTGTGCTCCATTCTGTTAAATTATTTGACTAGTTCAAACAGTGGTTGTAAGTTTGGTCTGTGTTAATAAGCCGCTTTGAAATATAACAGGTTCTCTTTTGCCAATGAGACAAATCAAAATATGATCCTGCTAATTGTATGATTGTTTAAGTAATTACAATAGGATAAAGTTAAATCATAAACAGGTATGTTGTGTGAATGTGTGCATGCTGTGTTCCTATGTTCCTTGTACTATGTACTTTGTGATATGTTCCTTTGTACTATTGTGATATGAAAATTTGTATTGTGATGATTTCGTGAGTGGGCGCTCATAAGCTTTTTGCTTCGGCCCACTCCTTTTGACCAGAATGTTAACTGTTCAAATACATAAACAAACCTTCCGATCATGTGACCATCTGCGCCCCGTTACCCTATAAGACCCATTGTCCACCTTGCCTCTTGTATCGTCAGAACTTGTATGTTGGTAATATAGTGTGTTGTTGCTGTCACATCTCCACCTGTCTGTCCTGACAGCTGTGGGTACAGAAGTAGCCTACCAACAGTAATGAAAAGAGTGGGTATGTTTTAACATGGCATGCTTTCAGATCATCCACACACAGCTATGCAAGGCACACTGTTATACTAATTTAATCAAGCTTTGATGCAGCCACATGAGACTTGTACCTTTGAAGTAGCTCTTGACCTTCAGGTAGCCCACGCTGAGGCGCAGCACAGACAGTTTGTCCAGTCTCGTTCGGACATCCGCTGAGAAAGGCAAGAGCTCGGTGAGGCGATCCAGCTCACCATTCAACCGATCCCTGTGGCGCTTTGACGGGTTGGACTTGACCACTTCATTCCCAACTGTTTCCTTCTTTCTGTAGAGAAGCAAGAAAATAATATAAGTGAGTTTGAATGAGGTCAACAGGAGACTGGAGTTTAGTTGGGATAATGTGCGGAGAGAGACGGTAATGCAATTTGCGGCAGAGTGCTGCATGACACATCACTTAAGCATGGCCCAAAACAATTTTAGCAAAAGGCCCGTTTGAAACCTACTCACAGAAGAGCAATAAATGTGATTAATAACACTGCAGGTGAGATTTGGTGAGTCAAGAGCTGATTCAAAAAGTGCCAGACTTCAAATCAAAGTGAGTGCTGCTTATATAAACTTATAATAAAAGAAATATGTTACGACATGCTTTGAGCTCTACAAGTCGGATCAAAGTAGATCCTAGTGCAAAAATTAATACATAAATCATGACAAAAAAGTAAAATGTTGGGTACAGAAAAAACAAGCAGAATTTTCCAAACTATATTACCATAATAGAACATCTTTCCATTCATTTTTTCCCTTTCTGGGCTACAGCAAATCATGTGTCTGTGAATGTGCTGTGACTCAGATATTCATTTGGTTTACACACCACATACCTTGCTGTGGCTATAAACATTAAACTATCCAGTTGCATGACAATGAAAGTACCTCTATTTTCATCGGAAAACATTGCACAAGTGTGCAGAATGAACTTAGGGTACAGTTAGCATTTGTGCTTCACCACTAGACGGTCCCAGGTTTGATCCCTGGGCCGGACGGGACCTTTCTGTGGAGTTTGCATGTATCTGATATCCCGTACCACTAAAAACATGTACAATAGGGCAGGATGAGTGTGTTTGAGAGTACAAGTGTGCCAACAACAATTATAAAACATTATGGCTTGTTACACAGTGGTAGTAGAAACTGTTTGCGTGCAATGAGGGTTTTAATCATTGCCTTGTTTTCAGTTGAATGACACAACTTTAGTTGTGAAACAGTGCTGCATAGGAGTCCAGTCAAATTATGTAACCAGATTATTGCCAAAATGTGCAGAACATGAGACTATTCTGCAGGGTTTACTAGTTTACCAGTCAAATTAATGGCTCTGTAAGTCATAAAGATCGTATTGCCTTGAAAGCATTGTTTTATTCTGTAATAGGAATCAAAAGTAGTAGTACTTAAAAACCATGCTCTTGTCCATGTAGTCCTCAGACATTAATAAAAAAAATGTATTTTTTGTAGTTGCAGTAAAATTGTGATGGTTGGTATGGCAGTCTTATAAGACCAGGAAACTATAGCTGCCTTATGTGCAGGCTTTCTGAGTTCTCAGATTTCCTGTCTCTCAGTGGGAGCACGATGGTGGCTGACCAATCAAAGGAGTCACACTTCATTTGGCCAAAATGTGTGGCATGTTACATTGAACAGAAAAGCATACAGTGTTATCTTCAAAACTGTAACTTCTCTGATATCTCCAGATCGGTAGATATTAGGGGGACACATACAAAGTAAATGTAATATGGTTTTCTACCCATTACTTCAAAAACTCAGGGTTAGATTCTGATGTATGTTCCAATGAAGTCAATTTTTAGTATAAACTAATTTCAGCAAGGGCAATGCACACTTTGTTGTTCCCATAGGTGATTTTGTGTCCTCTGCATTTGATCCTCTCTCAGGAGCAGAGGGACTGCAGTGCATTGCTAGGTTTGGTCAGGACTGCCATCCTAGCTGGAAAATATGGTCTATTGTACATGCTTTTGAATATGCATTATCGTATCATCTAGGATTTCGAGTTTGAACGAACACCCGCTCTAAACAGACATTTTTCATGTTTTTAGAGAAACGTGCTGCAAATCCTGCAATCAGACTGGTATTCTCTTCATGTCTTTAATAGCAGTGTGAGATCATAAGTTCTGTTGGTAGGCAGGCTGCCATTTCTGATCATATCCACTGAGCTAGAGTCTGTCATTCAAGGGTTCAATTTCTCTGCCTTCCTCTCTATTTCTCCCTGTAGTGCAACTCTAGTTAATAATATACTATTCAGTTTCTTTCTCTGCCACAGAATAATGAGCCTGGAATGCAGGCTTGAGCTATACCTCCTCAGTTTTGGACCACGGCTGATCTCACTGCAGAGAAATCCAGCCAGACAAAAGCCAGCATTCAGGAGCATTTTTCCACCTTGATTTGCTTGGGATCACGGGGCAGAGCATCAGACCTAATGCATTCATTCATGAAAACCCCAGTATTTCTGTTTGTCTTCCTTATCTTTGGAGCAGAAAGTGCACCGCTCTGACCTCACTCACCCTGTTATGCAGTGGATGCAGACTTTATGGCTGGAATGGCTCGACTGAAACACTTTTGTCTAGCACCCAGAGAGCCCTGGTCGATCCACAATAGTGACCCTGTGGCCAATAACTACAAAGAGTGTGTTTTGTGAAATTAGTCAAATTCTTGAAAACCAGCTTTACTTGGAAAGAGGACAGAACAATATTGGATATGGCATTTTTGGGCAATAAAACTCAGCTCATGTAATGTTCTTTAACAAAACCCATTTTTGTCTAAAAACTTTCAAGCAGTTAAAGCATATGTAAAAATCCTCAACTTGATAAACTCCTTATGTTCTTAGATGCAATATGAGACCACCACAGAAAAAAGTATATGGATATTGACTTGGTTGTAGGAAAAGTTCATAGCTATTACATTGTCCATTTGGGATAGCTTGAAGAAAATTAACATGACTGGTTAAATAGGCTTATGTAGTCAAAATGTTGTTTCTTCGATAACAATTTGAACTGAAATGCAACTATGGTAGCCTGTGAAAACACCATGCAGCTGATGCAACAATTTGCTCATCGCTACATCTCTGTCTGTCCTCTGTGGAGCTGGTGTGGTCACGGGGCCATCCTGCTTGGGCCTAAAGGAAGTGTTTCCTCTTGATTGTCAAGAGCTGATTTTTGTGTTGTTAAAGTTGAGACAATCTTGTTATAACAATGTTTAGCCAAGAGTTTTTTTAATCATCGAGCTTAGTTTAAATTACATTTACTGTGGTTTTACGGTTGTGATATGTAATTTTCCTTTATTTGGACAAATCTCAAATTTTAAGTTACTCGGTTTTATGTCTTGGCTTTTAGTGTTGGCTGGAGATTACACTGATGCCTTTCATGAACAATGAAACAAAGGAAAACTGTGTTCACCAGGAATGCTTTTGGCATAGTGCCAAGCCTCCTATCAGTGTGTCTCATTCTCACAATACACCGACATTAATCTTATCTGAAAATATTTGTCTTGGTACAGGATATCATATGACTAATGAGGTAAGCCAGCCCTATCTAAAGTTTATTTTATCAATACACGTTTCTGTAAACCTTTGGAGAACAACACATTTATGATTATGCAATATATATATATAACCAACCACTTGTATTTTACTGTAATATCCATTATACTGTACTCATTCCTGATAAGTACCTAACAGAGATCAGTGAGAGCAGTGACAGAACTTTTGGTTTCACACAGCAAATGATTGAATCTAGTCAATCTGATGTACTTTTTGCAGTAGTTTACTTTACCACCAGATGCCATTTTGTGCTTCAAACTCACTACATTTGTCCAAGCATGGGACTGCACAAAGTCACATTTTAATTTAGCAGAAAGTGACAGTTGAGTATGAATATCCCACCTCTGATGAAATAAAACTAGAAACGGGGCAGTGCATTAAATCAATGCACTTTACTTCAAAAGTATCAGATTTTTTTAAAGTAAAACAAAAAAAATTAGAAATACAACATTCTTTGAAAATCTAATGAGCCTTACAGCACAGGGGGAAGGCATCCAGGCAATAAAAGGGAGAATTTGGATGGACATATCTGCCATGGAATGCCCCTATGTAGTAACCACAGCTTTTTACAGTCAGGCTCAATGGTGCCTTTGTGCAGGCAGAGCCCAGCTGGCCACTCAGGAAACCTCAGTCCTCTGCAAGGGCCCGCATCTTCAGAAACACAGATGTTTGCACACAAGTCCACCTTTTTATTTTGGGATTATACTGGGAACAGGCAACTCACTGCAAATCGCCAGGTCTCTGCTACTTTATGGCAGACATGACAGTTAAAGTCGAACTAAGATAACGCAGCTCAAGCGTTTCACTAAAGTATAGGTGGCAGGCAGATACAAAGAAAAGGTTAACTTGGGCAATTCTTGTGGTGGACCAGTGGCTGCCCTCAAACCAATACCCATTTGTTATCATGAGTTGGCATCAACAAACAAGTTTGAATATATTTTCAGACCCGGGTTCCTTTTTGTTTGTTTAAAGTTCATTTCCATCTTAGATTATCCATTGTTTCTGGGATTGTGAATTTGAACCAAGCAAGTCGTGAGAGGACACCATCTATCTTGCATAATTAGCCATCTGGTACTGAAAATGTGTTGTCACAGAAAACGTTTGGCCCCGATGGCCTCGCTGCACCCACCCAGTCTAATCTGACACCTATCTGACAGACAATCCACAAATGACCAAATAAGTTTGTATACTGTAAATTGTCTAATTTAACTGAGGCCTCGTACGTCCAAAGCAATTGGAACAGACAGCCTCCAAAGAAACATCCACAGTTTTTATCAGATTTGTTGCCATTAGGAAATTTTGATGACAATATTTTTCATAACGTTTTCCATTCCGTCAAAGATCTAGACTTTGGTCTAACCAAAGTAATGAAAAGGATTTGTTGAACTGCCTGGTATGTAATATAGGCACTATAACATTGACAGCAGACAGTCAATATGCTATGTCAACATAAACAAAGCATGTTACTTGTGGGCCCATTAGTGTATTCCCTTTCCTATTCAATCAGGTGAAATACCCAAACAGCACAGATTACAGTTGATTCAATGGGCCATGACCTATAGGAATTTGGAAAGAAATGTATTTTTGTTAGGTGTAACTAGCCTACATTGTATGGTATGGCTACAAACAAAGCTTAAACAACCAGCAACTCCTCTTAAGTGATATTATTTCACCAAAGGAATGGCTGCCCAACGGTGTAAAACGTAGTGTTTGAATTTGGCCTGGAAAATGCAGTCTTTTAAAACCTTTTGGTGTTTGAATCTTCAATAAAGTAGTTGCAGCTTAAGTAATGTCTGTTGAAAATAAACAAAAAAGGCGCACATACGAATGAGACAGGAAAAAGAGGAAAAGGCGAGGGACAGGCAAAAAGCACACAATTCAAACAGGCAGCAGTGATCCCACAACGGTGCAGGCAGCGCGGAGCATATCAGATTACAAAAACACACTGAGGGCCCGGAGCTCTGGCCTCCCCCTTCGCGCCCCCGCCCTCGTCGGAGCATCGCGTGAGAGCAGCAGCCGACTCTCCAACTTGATTGTGATTAATGCGCGAGGGTAAGATATCCATGCCAGATCCAAGTTACACACATTCTTAAGGTAGTCCAAAAAGTGAGCAACAAGTCCACGCACACACACGAGCTGGAACCGCTGCGCCCCGCTCCAACTTTTACGCAGCGCAGACACTTGTATGAGCTACTTTATGAACGCAAAGAAACAAAACGCCATGATTTTTTAAGGAACTAACTTTCCTCTCTTGACTTCTGTACAGTTGTCTCCGCGACTTCCTGTCTGTTCACGTTGTGTGCTAGGTAGTCTAAGCGTGCCCTTCTCATTGGCAACAAACATTTTGTTGTGCCTATTAGAGATTTGATATCCGAATATAACCTAATTGAACATACTGAAGGAGACCACGCCTGTGTTAGTCATAGTTAGATCCGCTACTAGACGTGTAAATTTGATATCTTTATCTTTATGATCCTACTTGACTCCACAAAATTAACATTCTACGCGTTGACCCACATAATATGGGTATCGTAGCTGCTATCTATAACCACGATTTAACCCAACCTTTGCGTCTTTAAAATCGGGCTATTTTAAACTTTGCTAGCTTCCGAGGATCGTCTCTCTATAACCGTACAACTTTCACATGATATTGAATGAGTAATTAAACTTTGTCATAACTTATCCACCGACGTTTTATTTTAATCTACTTTAACCTACTGTTTTAAAACTGGCTTCTTCCTCTTCTTGTTCGCGTAAGTCCCCGGGTTGCCCAACATGGTGTCACTGCGCGTAAGCGTCTCAAATTCGATGTTGGATTCCTTTAATCCTTGGAAGCAGAGGGGTCCCTCCTCATCTGTGAACCAGTCCGGGTCTCTGCACTTTTGTGCAGACTGATCCACGGTTGGCGCTGGAAAGCTATCGGCGCCCACAAAACTCCCGGTGCGGCGATGACAGCTCCCGTGGGCGGTCACTGTCGCTGACCTTGGTCGGCGGAGCGGTGGTTTGTGCGAGATTCAGACGGCAGACTGACGTGAAAACAGATCCAAACTTTGGTAACTCGGAGAAAAGGAAAGTCTGCTGTAGAAATGAGCAAAATGTCCAGCCCCCCTCCTTAAGATAAACAACACAGCCTTATTATTATAACTCAGAGTCACTCGAGTAGTTTATTTTTCTTTTTTTCCACGGGGCGTTTTCAGGAAATGTGTACACTGTAAGTAAGGGGACTTTTAAGGTGGACTGACTTCTTTGTGACTGCCTCTGTTCTGCTCTGCTCGTGTCTTTGTGTAGTTTCTTTGGAGATTTTGCAACTTTCGACATACCTCCCCACCACCACCGCCACCCCAAATTGCTAATTGCAAAGACTGCATAAAAGCTACATCTCAGTCCATTTTTGTTGTAGTGTCTCAGCATCAGCTATAGGTTATGGCAATATTAGTAGGGGGACACATTACTGTTATAATTGATATATTCTTAAGTTAGTATCAAATTGCAGCTCCCCATATCACCACTAGAGGCATATAAACTTGAAGAACAACTAACCCCAAAATCAACATTTTTGTAGCTAAGTTGTATAAATGGGTACCTTATAGTGTTGTCTACATGTATCTGTCACTATTTTGACAGTTTAGTGCATATTTGTTGAAATTCTGTCTTTGTGTCTGTGTGGCGCCATCTGCTATCCTGGAAAAATCCAGACTCACCGCTGTACCAGCGAGTGAGTCTGGTCACCGTTACGTCAAATCCATTTCCCACAGCGGTACATACGCAAGCAAACAGGAAGCGGAGTAAACCAATCAGCGAAGGGTGGGCGTCTGCCATTGATGCGGTGTTATTAGCGGTTTTGCGTTAATATTTGCGCAGGATTATGAATCACGAAACTCACCTACTGTCAATGTGTTTTTGGTCATTTACCGCCGATTGGAGACACGCTTTCTCTCTTTCATGCGTCGTTCGTAGATTGTTATTGGGGGACTTCTGCGTCCCGTGAGTGACGCTGCTCGCTAACAACACGTCACGGCAAATAAACGAATCTGATTGCATGTGAACGGATTGATTTTGCGGAAGCCGCGAACGAGGGCGGGGTGACCAGACTGATCCCCCGCTGGATAAAAAAATACAGAGGGGAATCATTCTGGTCTCACCAGGCTAGCCATCTGCACGTTATCGAGTGCATTACATGCTTTCCTGTTGGTTTCCTTTGTGATTGGCTCTGATCGGGTCGCTGACGTCAGCAGGAGGGCGCCGACGTCAGCGGCTTCGTGGAGTATAAATGCAGCCCACTCCCGCACATGCCCCGTAGCGAGTTGGAGTTTGGAATAGTGAGTGTCTTTATATCGATTTTCAGGTTTGCGATTTATTAGGATAGCTTTTAGTTAGAATCTTTAGCATAGCTTTTAGTCAGATTCTTTAGCATAGCTTTTAGTTAGATCCTTTAGCTTTTCGTAGTTTAGATAGATTTAGTTGTAGTAGTTTAGTCTTAGTGATAGATTAACATTCATGCACCTTTGAATATTGATAATTATTAATGGATATTCAAGAGAGCAAGAGTTTGAACCCTATTTCTAGTTACTACACAGGTAATAATGGCTATACGGTTTATCTTTCAAATGTGGTCGTTCATGGGCATTTTCGACACTCCTGTTCCATTTTGTGGGCTTACTAAGACTAGTACTAAGTATCAACCTATTAAAACATTATACATGGGCAGAGGTATTCATAGCTGCAGATCATGAAAACAAATTGCAGACAGTGTTGTCGTAGTTGTGCATCTTAGAGCACTCTTTGGTTGGCATTGCCATTTCTAATGTGACCAGAAACCACGCAAGTACATCAAATTCAGTGCATCACAAATCATAGTTGAATTTGGCTATCAGTTTCTTTTTTATACCACGTGGCTCATTTGTCATGTTGTTTAATATAACTATAAATATACAAATACTGGTATTGTATGTCGATACCACAGATTGTCCTGGTATTGGTGGGTACCTTAATCCAAACCAAACTGGGTTTTTTGGTGTTCACAAAATCAAGCAACATATGTCATATGTACAGTATATGACTTTGTTTAGTATGCATGAGCCATGTGCTATAGGTTTTGGCCATAGTTTTGTATTATAGGCAACCCTTTAGTCATAAAATAGTAATATCTCATATAATAAATGAGTCACAACTATATTACTAACGTATGCAAACAGGTAGGTATGAAGCATAATCCAACTGCTAGATGTTTAACAGGTTGAAATGAAAAGTTATGCTTTCTCTGTATGTTTTTAGCAGTTAGTTGGTGCCAGATGAGTGAGAGCTGCCCGAGGTGGGGCCTTCGACATAGAGGAGCTCTATCTTTGTAACTTAGAGAGGATACACTTAAGTCTTGGGACACTATGCACCAGTATGAAACAAGGACAAACAGTACATGCTGCATTTTATTCACAAATCGAAAAGGTTGTGTGGAAGACAAGCTTAAACTCTAGCCCAGCACTCTGTAGCTTTGTTTGGAGAAACAGGCAGTTAATCATAAAATTACAAAATCATGAAATGCAGAAGGTTTGAACAAACTGCAGTTTACTGTTGAAGAGTTGGCAGCTGCCCATTTTTGATTACATGAAACTTCTCAGTTGGGAACACTTTAGGAAGAAATAAAGTTTGATTTAACAATCGAGAAAATAATAGGGTCAGATAATAAGCACTTTACACTCTATATGACTTAATCATGAGAGTGTCATGTGTGAGAGGTTTTTTAATTTAAGTTTTGGGTTGCATTTGTCAATCTCAAAATATGGCACACTGTGTCCCTTGTCATAATAGTATTTATTGTCCCATAATGCATCCAGGACTTACATAGTTGCTTTGATTCTACCCAAAGTTCCTCTGTTGATGTGGGGTATTCTTTGTATACATGTGCAAAGAATGGCAATAAGTGCCTGGCTGTTGGCGTGTCTTGGCAGGAAAAGTGAAATTTTTAGTCTATTGCATTTCCTAGATTTGTCATACATTCAGAGTACGTATCAGGTCATGCACTCTCGTGTGTTTTGCTTTACAGGTAAGAACTAAAGTAAAACGAGGAACAAAAGTTGATCAGTCATACACCCTTAAACGCTTGTGTAAGACATTTGGAAATACAAAACCAAACAGGAAATAACTTAATATTGACTTCCCGCCTCAAGGTGCAATCATAAGTGCCCTCATTAAAGACAACTGGCAAGGAATGTGCAATCTTGTAAAAATAAATTCCAGGATATGTTACTTTTCTTGGATCAGTATCAACATGTACCAGACATTTTCAAGGAGGTGTTATTTTAGTAAAGTAAATATCTAGATGTGGTCCAACAAATCTCTCAAGTCCTCAGTGGAGAAGTTTTTGATAATCATGTTTCTAAGGTTGGGGGCTACGGAATAAAATAAAAAAAAGTGTTTCCATTACTTAAGTAAATTAAAGTGACAACATGTTGTTTATATATATATATATATAAAATTCTTCCTCACCCTCCCTTGGTCTCTTTTTCCTCCAAGCTCGGGTCCTCTACCAGAGGCCTGGGAGCTTGAGGGTTCTGCGCAGTATCTTTGCAGTTCCTAGAACTGCACTTTCCTGGGATCTGCTTGAGCCACTCCTCCAGTTTGGGGGTCACTGCCCCGAGTGCCCCAACGACCACGGGCACCACTGATGCCTTCACTCTCCAGGCCTTCTCTAGCTCTTCTCTGAGCCCCTGGTATTTCTCTAGTTTCTCGTGTTCCTTTTTCTGATGTTGAAGTCGCTGGTATTGCTATGTCAACCACCACGGTTTCCCACTTTGACCTTGGGGTTTCCAGCCCATACTTGGTTATGGCGCTCCATGTAAGCTTTCCCTGCTAGCATCTTGCACCCTGCAGGATTGTCCAGCACTGACAATCCAGCAGTGTTGGATTGTCTCATTGGCCTCTTTGCACAGTCTACACCTGGGGTCTTGTCTGGTGTGATAGATCTGGGCCTCTATTGCTCGGGTGCTCAAGGCCTGCTCCTGTGCAGCCATGATGAGTGCCTCTGTGCTGTCCTTCAGACCAGCTCTGTCTAGCCATTGGTAGGATGTATATATATTATATATATATATGTGTGTGTGTGTGTGTGTGTGTGTGTGTGTGTGTGTGTTTTTTGTGTGTTATTTGTCGTAACAATTCACTTAAAGACAGTCTTTTAATTCATTATCTGACTCTAAAGGCAGAACAACTCAAGCAACTGGACCTGCAGGTACACAAATTGCCTCACAATTCTCCTATCTCACAAATCTCATATACATATCTCATATTATAGTGCATAAAATGTTTATCTACATATAACAACTTGAAGCAAAAACAAACAAAAAATCTTTCAAAGATTGGTAGACACACTGTCAAACTTGTCTCCTAGACAGACCTAGATGCTGTAACATCATCAAGGTCAATGTAATTTCATGATAGAGTTTTAGATATATTACAGCTGTGGAAAAACAATCAACCATGCGATATTAGCCGTTATAGCTTAATCCCTTTCAAACAGGCGTGACTTTGACGAGAAGCAGGACCCGTGCCCTGTGGGAAGACAGAACTGTGTGCGAACAACAGGAGGGCACTTTACAGACACACTCACATGTAACCAGCCCATTACATTATTAACGCAATGAGCATCAGGCTGTATAAAACACGCTGTTCATTTACACAATGTGTGGCCACTGGCCACCAGTGCAATCGAGGTTAGTAGCTAAATGCCACATACGCATTGTGTAAGCAACGAATGGAGAAAACCACACAGAACCGAGTGTGATTCAAATGCTTGCAAAGTGCTCCAGTAGCAATCCAGCAGAAAAACATAAACAGTAATTTTTGTATCCACAGTGCAAGTTATGACTCAGAGCTTTGTCAACGAATGATTGAAGATTATTTATGTTTCTTCTCAAGAAATAACTTGATTTTTTTATGTGTGTGTTGTGGAAGAAGGACATTTAATAAAGTCACGATGTCTTGATTTGTACCACCCAGAAACATTATGATCATAAGGAAAAAAATGTACAATCATTTGCCTGGCAAGTTGTTATATTGCCTCCATTAGTGACACGTATTGTCCTTTACGTTTGACCCATCCTTCAATGACAATCAAACAATTGGTCAGGGGCAGTGGAACATTGGAGGTCATTTATCAAGACAAGTGCTAAAAAGCGAGTGCAGGCTGGAAAATAGAATATAGCTTTTTGTAGCAACAGCCCTTAATTTAACATTTAACATTGCATGAATTGCAGCATTAGGCCTGCAAATCCCATATGTTAGTGAGAGAATGCGGCGTGAGTAAAAAAAAAAGTGATCCACTTTTGCATGTGCTGCTCGTTTATGACACAATTTCAGTTACAATTTCACATAAAAACCCAATATTTATGCAAACCATGGTCTTTTCATCAGTCAACTTACACACAGACATACCTCCAAATTCACCTAAAACTCTTCATGATATGGAAGGAAAATTAATTTAGGTACTACTTTTCATATAGGCCACTCTTAACAAGTGACTTTTTTTTTCATTCACTCCATACGATGGTGATAAGCTACCTATGTAGTCACTTGGTGCGTCGACTGTCATAATGGTTACACGCTGACCACCACAAACCACACCACTAACCTCAAGCTACTTCAGGCCTGTTTAGCTTCTTAGATGTGATGAGATCAGGCATTCGCAGGTGGTATGACAAAAATAGTAAACATAATCATAATCATCAATAAGTAGTTGACACCTTTTAAGTAAAACTATAGAGCCTTTAGAATAGGCATAAAACAGTATACTTACAGAACATAAAATTACTGAATCGTCAAACCTTTATGTATTTAAGTGAAGCCACACGGTGGTATTTTTCGGTTGCCATGCTTTTTGAGTTGTTTTAATGATAAACAATGTGGGACTGCCCTCCTCCTCCCTGTTGGCATCCTTCAGGCCTTGTCCGAACTGCCGAGAAGTGAAATAAAAGCAGCAGTAAAACGGAGGGGAAATTTGGCAGCGGTTTTGCCAAACCCTTCGGCCGGCACTCCAGTTGAGAGACCTGAGAGTGCAGTATTGTTGTTTTACTATTGACTAATTAATCTGGTTCCTGTTGGGTGTGTATGCCTTTGTGTTCAGGAAAATAGCTTGGACCTTATAGTATTTGCCTGTAAATTTGTGTATTGCACACACATTTCCTTCATTATAGCATTTGAGTAAGACTGTCTATGGAAGAATGTTGAAGTCCATTTTGTATAGCTGCTAAAGATTGGTAAACCACTCTAATGATTAAGAAAACAATACATTATGACTACATTAATGCAATATATTCAAGATCAGATTTCCTCACCACATGCTATGCAATTGCAACACCCACAAACCAATGCTTTTAAAACGCTGCAAGCAGTATTGCAGAGTAAAATCCAATGGTTATTTTTAAAACTCATACTAATTTTCATGAATCTCCAAAACTAATAATCTGTTTTCAATAGTATGCACCTGAATTAACAAGCACTAGCCAGACAAGTTGTGTGACATACAAACAATATTGAGGCCAAGACATTTTAGACTGTTCTGAATCTGAAATACGTCACACAAGAGTGGGAAGGTGTAAAACTCACTAAATGTTCATAAAGTGATCACATCATTCTTGTGATGCTTCGAGAGTGAGTCCTGCTTGTTTCCATCACAAACTGAAGGGCTTCATGGCACAACATTTCATTTAGGAACCATTGAGCTTAGAATTAGGGAAGTATCCCCTCGGTTCAAATGTGCTTACGGTGACCATTTTCTATACAAACAAAAGCCAATGAAGTGTTGCCCAGACTAACGACGGTATAGCGTGCTAAACACGAAAAAATGTGTGGAGGAGGGCCTCTCACTGTTCACTCACTTTTCATTATATTCAACACTACACACTTATTATACAAAAACCTTAAAGTGTTTCTGATGTTTGACTTTCACTTGGCTCAAAGTAAAGCATTAGTTTAACTTCTGAGTCATTGCCCCGGCTTCTCCAAATACAGGGTGTGCTGACAGCTACTGTAGATAGATGTGTATAGGGAACTTGCATAACCCCAATACACTGTTTTTCCTTTAAAGCTGATTACATAACAGTTGCATGCTACAATTGTTTTCAACTCACTTACAAAGCCATTTTGAGTAAAAAATATTTAGTTTGCTTTGGTAAAACTGTTTATGCTTTGACTCACAGTCGACAGAAAGATGTTAGAACAATGCAGCGTCTGAGCCAAAGAGGAGTCAGTGGAAGCACTAGGGAAAATAAAAACAAATATGGTTATTGTTGGTGATCTGGATACTGTCTGGAATAATTTAATCAGGTTTAGATTTGCCAGCGGGTTCGTTAGCGGCAGGGCTGAGTGTGTGCAGCTGAAGCTCTCGTGCTTGCTCTAACTTCCCCGTGAAATATGAAGTGGTGGAGCTGACTGTCAAGCATGTTTACATGGGTGATTTCCTAGTGAACGGAGGAAACAGGCCATGAGTCAGACATGTACGTTGACAAGGCTGAAGGCGTTACTGTCTCGCAATTTCAGGTGTGAAAAGCAGTACTGACTTCACGCTCTACAAACAAAGTGAGAGTCTAAAGAAAATGGGTGATAGGAATTTAGATAAAAAGTGCTGCAGAGTATTCAAAACACACAAACACAGAAAACAGCTCAAGACGAATCCTAACTAAATGAGAGGAAGTAACAACGTTTACTGGCCGTTGTTGCTGCTTGTTACAGTTAGTGCTATTACTACTCAAACTTAACAAAAGTAAAGTAGGGGAGTCGAGAGATGGAGCTGTTGGCTAGAGGGGTCCCCCCTCCCAACTGGCACATAAAGCCGTATATTTTTTAGGCATCACACAGCATAGGATTCAAACATCATCCACAAAGTCAACTAGTTAAGGTAGCTGGGTGGAGGCCTGTTGTTTTAGGGTTACCGCCCACTGTCAACGGCCCGCATTACACCTTGGCTTTGTAACGCACCACACTACATAATGTAATTATATGAGGAGCACCAGTATATGCATATCTGATGTGCCTATTTAAAACTGGTATAAATTGATCATGACAATAAGGATATTGTTATGATTAACAACAATAATTATTAATTATGATAATTATTAAAAAGCATGGGGTGAAAATGCTGTGAAATGAAGCCAAATGCTCTTCTTTTGTCAATGCTGCTAAATGAAAGGCAATTTTGCTGACTGTATGGTTGATAATTGGAATTACATAAGGATATAGCCTATAGGTAACTCATAAACATGGACAGACATATAATTATGTGTTTAAAATGGATAAACTCAGGAAGGAATGTTTACATCAAATCAATGCAATGTTTGATTCTAACTGTAGGGTAGGCGCACGTAGGCTTTCTTGCTTCAGCCTACTTGTCATGGCCCTTCTGTGATGGGGCCCTGCATTTCCACTCCCCTCTCCTGTGTGTGTGTGTGTGTGTGTGTGTGTGTGGGCGGAGATTAACTGGGAGGAGCTGCGGCTGATGGTGCACACCTGGCGTCTATCACCTCGTCCTGCAAAGAAAAGCCCTGTGCTCCAGCCAGTCTTCGCCAGATTGTTAGTCTACCAGACGGTGAATCTTGGCTCCTGAAATATTTTTGATATTCGACTAGTACTTACCTTTGAGTAATCCTCGTTCCTGTTTTTCAGCTCCTATTTTTGTGCCTGGCCTGCTCCGCTCTGCTCTGCTCCACCCCACTCCGCTCCTTGGTTCCTGGATGACAATAAATTGCACTTACCTTGCCACTGTCTTGCGTCACTTTTTGGGTCAAAACCTTTGAGCCGTGACAGAACAATCTGGCCAATGGACCCAAAAGACCTTGACTCCATCCAACGTGCACTGGGTTCCCAGGGAGCCTTGGTTGGCCAACATGACAAGATTCTTCGAGAGATCACACAGAAGCTGACTGAGTTGACGACTAATGTGGCCCACCTTGGTAGCCAGGTGGACCGGCTCTCCACTCAACTTTCAGCTGCCGCTCCTTCGCCACAACCACTAGCCCCAGCTCCCTCCGAGAATCAGCTTCAGATCTCCAACCGAGAGCCTCACATTCCTACACCCGAACGCTACTCCGGGGACCTGGGTGCTTGTGGACGTTTTCTTCTCCAGTGCTCCCTGGTGTTTGACCTCCAGCCTTCCGCCTACTCCACAGATAAGTCCCGTATAGCTTTTGTTTTAAGCCTACTGACGGGTAAGGCCTCCCAGTGGGCTACTGCATGTTGGGAGAGCCAGTCTGAAATGTTCCAGACTTTTGCTGATTTTGCCATGGAGATGAAGAAAGTTTTTGACCATCCTTTAAAGGGAAAGAAGCAGCTAAGCGTTTGCTAATGCTAAGTCAGGGCCCCTCCTCCGTGGCCCAATATGCTGTTGATTTTAAGATACTGGCTGCCGAGAGTGGTTGGGACGATACAGCCCTTCAAGCAGCTTTCACAAGAGGCTTAGCCGATGTTGTTAAAGACGAGCTAGCTGTCCGAGATGAAACAAACTGTCTCGAGGAACTCATCTCTCTTGCCACTCGCCTTGACAATAGGCTTAGGGAGAGACGCCGTGAGAAATACTCCCGGCAGTCAACCCCACGGGTTCCAAGCTCTTCCCAATTTGCTTCATCCTTGCCAACTGCCTCAACCAGTTCTCCTGTTTTTTCCAGCCCTCCAGATCCTATGCCTACAGAGGAACCCATGCAATTGGGTAGAGCCAATATTTCAGCCGCTGAACGCCTCCGCCGCCAAGAGTCTGGTTTGTGCATGTATTGTGGTCAGAAGGGACACTTCATCCGCTCTTGCCCCCGACAACCAAAAGAAAGGGCTCATCAGTGAGTGGAAAGGCCCTGGTGAGCCGTACATCCTCTCCCCAATCTCCTTGTTCCGATCGGCTCCAACTCCAGTCCTCCATCTTCTGGAACTGTAAGTCCATTCCTTTGTTTACCCTTGTTGATTCTGGGGCCGATGACAATTTTATTGATTCTGCCTTAGTCCATCAAGCAAGGATTCCCATGGAGCCCTTGGACCTGCCTAGGGACGTTAATGCATTAAATGGAGAACCTTTAGCCAAGATAACACACCGTACTATCCCTATTACACTCTTACTTCAGGGAACTAATCACAAGGAACACATCCAATTGCTTGTTATTTCGTCCCCTCTTGCTCCTATAGTTCTGGGTCTTCCATGGCTTAAACGCCATAACCCCACATTGATTGGTCAGTGAACAAGATTGTGAGCTGGAGTGTATTTTGTCACACAAACTGCCTAAGATCTGCCGTCACTCCAGAAAACTCGACTGTGCCACCTCCTAGCCCTCCTGATCTGACTTTGGTTCCCAGGGAGTACCATGATCTGGCAGAAGTGTTTAACAGAGAGCGCTGTCCCTTCCCCCACATCGCCCTTATGATTGCGCTATTGACCTCCTTCCTGGAGCCCCTCTGCCATCTTCCCGCTTGTACAAGTTATCACGTCCTGAGAGAGAGGCTATGGAACTCTATATCAAGGATTCATTAGCAGCTGGCTTGATTCGTACCTCCTCTTCCCCTGTGGCAGCAGGATTTTTCTTTGTCGACAAGAAAGACAAGACCCTGCGCCCTGCATTGATTATCGTGGGCTTAACGATATAACGATTAAAAACAAATATCCTCTGCCACTGATAGACTCTGCTTTTGAGCCCCTACACACAGCAACCATTTTCACAAAGTTGGATCTACGTAATGCTTACCACCTAGTCCGTATCCGTCAAGGTGATGAATGGAAAACCGCCTTTAACACCCCTTTAGGCCATTTTGAGTATCTCGTCATGCCTTTTGGTCTCACCAACGCCCCAGCTGTTTTTCAGACACTTGTCAACGACGTTCTCAGAGACATGATAAACAAGTTTGTTTTTGTGTATTTGGATGATATACTTATTTTTTCCAATGGCCTTTCCCAACACATCCAACATGTCCGTCTTGTGTTACAGCGCCTCCTTGATAACAAGCTTTTTGTTAAAGCGGAGAAGTGTCAATTTCATGCCCCTTCCGTTAACTTTTTGGGTTTTGTGATTGAGCAGGGACAGATTAAGGCAGATCCGGAGAAGGTGAAAGCAGTGGAGAAGTGGCCCATCCCAGAGACGCGTAAACAACTACAGCGATTCCTAGGTTTTGCTAATTTCTACCGGCGCTTCATCAAGGATTACAGCAGGAAAGCTGCACCTTTGACCAGACTCACTTCCACCACACTTCAATTTAAGTGGTCTCCGGAGGCTGACGCTGCTTTCTCCACTCTTAAGAAGCTCTTTATTTCGGCACCTGTTCTTTTTCATCCAGATCCCTCCCTGCAGTTCACTGTGGAGGTCGATGCCTCTGACACAGGAGTTGGAGCTGTCCTGTCTCAAAGATCTCCAAAAGACCACAGACTACACCCATGTGCGTTTTTCTCTCGTAGGCTGTCACCTGCAGAGAGAAATTATGACATCGGCAACAGAGAACTGCTGGCTGTGGTGCTCGCTCTTCAGGAATGGAGACACTGGCTTGAAGGAGCTGAGCATTCCTTCATCATCTGGACAGATCATAAGAATCTTTCTTACCTCCGCTCTGCTAAGAGACTAAATTCCCGTCAAGCTAGATGGGCACTGTTCCTTGGGAGATTTAATTTTACTTTAACCTATCGCCCGGGCTCTCGTAACGTCAAGCCGGACGCCTTGTCTCGTCAGACTTCATCTGAGTTTCAGATTCAGCCTGAACTTATTTTGCCAGATTCCTGCCTTGTGGATGAACCGGAGCTGCCTAAGACGCCTCGTTTAGTTGGAGCTATACACTGGGAAATTGAAAAGATAGTCAGGGATGCTCAACACACTCAACCTGATCCAGGTAACGGACCGCAAGAGTGTTTGTTTGTTCCTGAATCTGCTCGCTCTAAGGTCTTGCAGTGGGCACACTCCTCGAGACTTACTTGTCATCCGGGAGTTTCGAGGACTCTAGCCTTCCTCAAACAGCGGTTCTGGTGGCCATCTATGGGTAAGGATACGCGTGCCTTTGTGTCCTCTTGCTCTGTTTGTGCCCGTAGCAAATCCAGCCATCAATCACCAGCCGGACTCCTCCACCCTCTCCCTATTCCTAGCCGGCCCTGGTCACACATCGCGGTCGATTTTGTGACCGGACTGCCTCCTTCTGCAGGTAACACTACCATACTCACCATTGTGGACCGTTTTTCTAAAGCGGTGCACTACTTGCCACTGCCTAAGTTACCTACTGCTACGGAGACTGCTAGTCTACTAGTACAACATGTGTTCCGGCTTCACGGGATTCCTTGTGACATAGTCTCTGACAGAGGGCCTCAATTTACATCCCAAGTCTGGAGAGCCTTTTGCCAGTCTTTTGGAACGTCTGTGAGCCTCTCTTCAGGTTATCACCCTCAGTCTAATGGCCAGACGGAGAGAGCCAATCAAAACCTGGAATCTGCTCTGCGCTGTGTCACATCCCGCCATCCCTCATCCTGGAGTTCGCACCTTCCCTGGATTGAATATGCTCACAATACCCTCACATCATCTGCCACAGGTATGTCGCCCTTTATGGTTTCTCTGGGTTACCAGCCTCCACTCTTCCCAGAACAAGAACAGGAGGTTGCTGTTCCCTCGGTGCAAGCCCATCTGAGACGTTGCCGCAGCATCTGGAAGGCTGCGCGGGCTGCTCTTCTAAGGACAGAAACACTGAATCGTAAGATGGCCGACAGACATCGGAGACAGGGCCCTACATACCAACCAGGACAGAAAGTGTGGTTGTCGTCTCGTGACCTTCCTCTTCAGGTAGATTCTCGCAAATTGGCTCCTAAATACGTTGGTCCATTTGTCATTGACAGAATTATCAACCCGTCTGTGGTCCGCCTGAAGCTACCGCCATCTTTAAATGTTCATCCGTCCTTCCACGTATCTTTACTCAAGCCGGTTACTACCAGTCCTTTGTGCCCTCCGGCCGATCCCCTCCTCCCACCCGGCTGGTGGATGGCCATCCGGCTTTCACGGTGCGGCGTGTCCTGGATGTGCGCCGCCGTGGTAGGGGTTTCCAATACCTCGTTGACTGGGAGGGTTATGGTCCGGAGGAGCGGTCCTGGATCCCGCGTCGCAACATTTTGGATGCCTCTCTGCTCCGGGAATTCTATAGGGCCTTTCCGGACAAGCCTGGTAGGGTGTCAGGAGTCGCCCGTTAAAGGGGGGGGTACTGTCATGGCCCTTCTGTGATGGGGCCCTGCATTTCCACTCCCCTCTCCTGTGTGTGTGTGTGGGCGGAGATTAACTGGGAGGAGCTGCGGCTGATGGTGCACACCTGGCGTCTAGCACCTCGTCCTGCAAAGAAAAGCCCTGTGCTCCAGCCAGTCTTCGCCAGATTGTTAGTCTACCAGACGGTGAATCTTGGCTCCTGAAATATTTTTGATATTCGACTAGTACTTACCTTTGAGTAATCCTCGTTCCTGTTTTTCAGCTCCTATTTTTGTGCCTGGCCTGCTCCGCTCTGCTCTGCTCCACTCCGCTCCTTGGTTTCTGGATGACAATAAATTGCACTTACCTTGCCACTGTCTTGCGTCACTTTTGGGTCAGAACCTTTGAGCCGTGACACTACTCCTTTTAAGCCTCCATAACTGTTTAATTGTGAATTTTGAAGAAAAGTCAACAGCTCAAATATAGATACAAATATCTGGTTGACATCCCAAGCTTAAACATAAATGCTCAGAAAAATCAAACTTCAAGATGCTATAGATCAGACGTTCCTCTATTAGTATAGCACAGTCAGTCATTTGGACGCAAACTGGAGGTTTCACAGCTGTGTGGACACAAAATTGAGCGATAAATGTATGCAGAGTTACTATGTGCAGCAGCTAAAACCTATAAACAGTGGCAATCTGATAGAGTTCACAGGTAGGAACTTAACAAAAACTAAGCGTTGGAAGTTTGAAAATAAAACTAAAACTATCTTATTAAAAGCAAAGCACCACTTGGAGTAGAAGTTAAATTAAACCATATATGTCATTATTTTACAGATTTTTACCTTTGATTTTTATATTTTAAAGTCCTCAGTATTTCATCCAAAATGCAACAAAGGGTGTTGTATAAAGTTTTGTTAAATTTAGACTGGAAAGAAACAAAAGCAGGAATAGAAATAATCTCCCCCGGGGCTTGTCCTTTGTAGATAATGGTGTAGAGCTGTAATCAGCCATCGCCACCAGAACCTGTTGTTGCTATATCAGGCTAATTGTGAGTCCGTCCTAATGGTGAGTCATGTATCAGTGCACAAAAGAGGTCACGTAATGCCCTGTTTACATTCCTGTTGGGATCAACAGTTCATGTCTTTAACATTTTAGAAGAGGCAGGATCCCGGGCATATCCCGGGTGACAAGTACAGCCATGTTATTTTTAGAAGGGATGGCTTACAAAAGAGGTGAAATAAATTCCAAATCACAATAGAGCAATATTTATTATTATTATTTATTATTATTAATAATAATAATAATGTGTTTACCCACAGATGAGAGTAGCTGTGATTAGAGGGGAGGGGCCGGGCCAACCCCATCTCCTCCTCGTGGTCTTTATCTAAGCTGCGGGCTGAGCGGAACTTTAGTCCGCTGACGAAGCCTTTTGGATGAGAGGCGAAACGTTTGAAACTTCAATTACTGAGTACAGACGATGACTCAAGTACCTTAATTGAATAATAATAACAAGAATAACAATAATAATAATAATATTAATAATAATAATGGCTTACACTTGTATTACGCTTTTCAAGCCTATGTTACCAAGTTTCTCAAAGCACTATTCATTCCCACCATACTTGGTGGTGGAAAGCAACTATTGTAGTCAGTGAAATAATCATTCAGTATTATTTTAGTCAATTTTAGCAAAAACTATTTAGCACATTTCAAGATCAGGCTACAGATGCAATGGCGAGTTACTGGTAACAATTAGGCTACAACATATGGGTCAACACAAGTACAACACAGGGTCTCTTGACTATTGATTAACCTCCTACCCCCGTCTTAACCCAGCACATTTTTCCAGTTCAGCGCTACCCAAATAAGCTTCTAAAGCTTCTCGACTGGAGCTTACAGCCACATTTGAAAGCTAAGACCTACAAAACTGATCTAAACTTTTTCGTTGCATTGTTGCCGCATTTTGTCACTTTATTGTCACCTTTTTTGTCGTGTTTTGTCGTTTTTTGCCGTGTTTTGAAATGTTTTGTTGCTTTTCAACAGGTTTTTTAAAGCTTTTTTGTCATGTTTTTGACGTTTTTTTGTTGGATTTCATCTCTTAATTGTATCATTGTTGCTTTAGTGCGTTTTCATCTTTATTTTGATGCATTTTTTTTAAGAAGCTTTCAGATTTGGGTAAAGCCAAACTCGAGAAAATGTGCTTGGTTCAGGTGGGGGTTAAGAGGTTAAACACAAGGATAGAAACAAACTTACAAACTTTGATGTTTTTCATAGCATTGAGCTTCAGGTATGTCAGTTTAAATGCACATTCTTTTCATCTATTGTGTCTGTTTTGAAAATGTGGTGTTTTATCTTATTAGTTTGCGCTGCAAGCTGGATTGTCGCGAGATCTTAATTTTCAGTCTCACAACAAATGTTCAGTTCTACACATATTAGTCTTTATTTACCTGATGAGAAGGTTTGGATCATGGACCCATGAGGTTCGGTTTAAACGCCACCTACTGGTATAAGAATAAAGACTCAATTAACTTGCATAGCCGATAGATATGCCTTTAATGAGTAGAAAGTACAGTTTAAAAATGTGCTTTCAGCAGAAAAAAAACATTGAAAAAACAACGTTTTGAATGCTGTATTGATGAAGATTGAAAAGAAATAGCCTAGCGTGACGTGACGTGACGCATAGCTCAGCAGCTGCCCTGATGGCCCTTGAGTCAGGTAGTTCCCGGACAAGGCCGGACGCTCATTTTTTTTTCCTATGGAAAAGGGCCTTTTCCATTAATTTTAGTGTTTTAGGGTTAGGGTTAGGTTTAGGTCTACAGGTAGTTTGGATCAGTTTAAATTAGGGTTGTTCTCAAATGTGGCCTTGCATCCTAGGAAAAAAAATGTCGCAGGCCGACCTAGTGTGTGATGCCCTGCTTGCCTTGTACAGGGCAGAGAGGGAGGATGGATGTGGGCTTTTGTGGGTCCCAGCCCATGTTGGAGTTGTGGGGAATGAAGTGGTAAATCAGGTAGCAAAGGAGGCGTTAAAGAACAAAAATATAGATGTACAGGTTGCGTTTGGTAGCTGTGAAAATCGAAGTCTAATAAGAAAGGAAGTATATGCCCTGTGGCAGCGGGAGTGGGACGCAGAACGGCGGGGTAGACACTTTTATAATATTCAGAGGCGTGTTGGGAGCACTGCAACCTGGGGAAACAATAGAAGAGAACAGCTCCTAATAACAAGACTGCGGCTTGGGCACTGTGGACTAGCGTATGACCTTCATTTGATTGGGAAGCACACGGACGGCCTGTGTGAGAGCTGTGGCAAAGAAGAGACTGTGTTTCACATTTAATGGAGTGTCACAGGTTCAAGACATAGCCTACCAGAAAGTGTCAGTAATACATAAAAAATGAAAGATAGTAAGCAGACACAACAACAGCAAAAGCAAAAGCAAAAGCAGCTTTTCTAAACTTTAAAAAACTGGACCATTGTCTGGACTGCAGGGCTACGTTGAGTGGAGCACCCGCCCTATCGCCGGCCTGCCATTGACTTTAGGGCGAAAGCCCGTCGCAGGCGGAGCCATTGACTGAGGCAGAACTCGAACCCGTGATCCAGTGGTCAGCGTGTCTCTGAGGAGCAGCAGCGCTACCAACTGTGCCATACAGTCCAAACAGTTGGACTAGATGTGTTGGGACTTTTATCTAGGATACAGTGGAATGTTCGTGTGTTTGAATTTGGAACGTTCGCCAAATGGAACGGCGCATGTTTTTGAATGGACAGACAAAATGACGTTTAGTTTTGGATGAAGAGAGGACTTTGCTATCAGGCTAGCTATTTGTAGACCACCAACCTATCATTGTCCTCACTCAGAACACAGAGCCTACACATTGTTTTTTTTTAATATAATTGCAATGTTGAAGTGTGGCTTCTAGCTACAATTGGAATTGTGAGAATGGATGAGGGAACAGCATTAAAAATGTCTTTATTGATTGAGAGATAAAGTTGGTAGACTGAGACTGTGTTGGTAAATCTCTCCTTTCGCCCAAAAGTGTCCCTTATTTTTCAGTTCTCAAGTTGGCAACCCTAGGTTCAACATCCAAAGAAAAACCCTTTTTTCGCAAATGTTTGGATTAGGATTTAATGCTGTGTCTATCAGGACGTTGCTTGGCCCTGATGCCAACCATCGGGAGGTCTATGAGGCCCTTTATGGATTTTATTTTTTTAACCGGACTGTAGTACCCCGAATCACCAGTGAAAGGCAGCAATTCGCCTTCTGGCGTGAGTCTGGCCGGAAACCACAAGAACAAGACGTGACGCATAATGTCAAGGACCCGCTGCGTGTGACGCATAAATCAGTCGACAGTGCCTCGGTTCAGGTCAGGTTAGAGTTTTTGGAGGACAGACAAACATGGCCCTGAGGGTGATCCGTATGGTTTTCCCTACTGGGTCAACTGCACTCAGTTCTGTAAACATTGTTCACAAGGTAAGGACTGGAAAATGTTCTTATGTTGACATGTCTATCGCGCACCAAATCACAAGGACACGTTAGCCGCACGTAGCCACCAGCTAGCATTTCTGCCGCTACCATCAGAACATACAGTATCTGTCTCTTCTGTTTATATAAAAAACAAAGACACTGAAGTACGACACGAATACTCGTTTGGATGCTGTATAGACTCTGTGAGGGACGTACGAAGGGAAATGAGCTTTTTCCTATTTTATTTGTTTTTTAGAATGAATGCAACACATCGGACACAAACTAGTCTTATTGCACTGCTTACTTACTGTTCGTGTGGATAATCTTGTTACTACCGCGAATGCCATTTGTTCATAGATCCGAATACATCTCGTTCATAGAATAAAATTAACACCAGTGGTTGTCGTTTATTTTGATCTTCTAGGCTGGTGTCCACACGAGTCCGGTCCGGAGGCTGGGTTATGGCTGGTGGGCGTATGCACTCGGTGAAAGGACCACACCGAGACTGAACCGTCTCAGTAAAATCTTTGCCGTCGAAGGAAACTTGGCTTCAGGAAAAGGAGCATTTGCCCAAACATTGGCTGACAAACTGGGTAATTACGGTCTTTCTTCTGTTTAAAGCCACTACAAGCTATTCTGTATGATTTTTTTTTTAAATCATCTGTCAGTGGTGAACCCTGCTCTGCACCCCCTCACCTCATATGGATTTCCCTACGTTCTTTACTCTCCTCCCCAAGCTGCGCTTATAATGCATTCAATTGGAAATGGAAATCCAATTAATCTTGTGTGCAAAACAACACACATTAATCAGCAGAATAAATAGGATATGTAGCAAAGACAACCTTTTGATACTTACAGACAGTATATTTATTTTGTTGAACAATACTTTTTATGCAAGTCTGTGTCTTTTGGAATTGAAAACAATTGTTCCAGGCAGTGAGACATGTTTTGGTGGTGCTTACAGTGGCTTTAACATTAGAAATTAAATTGTAAGAATTGTACTTAATATATCTGACACATATTCAGGAATGTTGTATATGCCTGAGGCTGACACTTTCTACATCGACAAGATGACGGGTGAGAAACAGCCCCTACATGTTGACTTCAATGGTATGTGCAGCCTGGAGAAGTTTTACACTGACCCAAAAGCTGCAGACGGGAACAGCTACAGGCTCCAGCACTGGATGTACCTCATGAGGCTACTGCAGTATTCAGATGCCATTGAACATATGCTCACCACAGGTAACAACAAACAGGATATAAACTTCAGTGACTTTGGATTTTACATTGGACTTTACATATCAGCTCTTGTATTTTTGTGTGTGTGTAAAATTAAAGTGTAGGATATAGACTGTAGGAAAAGTGATGGATGTTATAAATTAGGGCTGAACGATTTTGGAAAATAATCTAATTGCGATTTTTTTTCTTAATATTGCGATTGCGATTAAATATGCGATTATTGTTGCAAGGTCCTCTTCTCATGTATTTTTCACCTAACACAAGCCATAAATCAGTCTGTTTCATAACAAACAATATTAGATTCACTTAAAGTGAAAATTGCAACAATAAAGCAAACAAAATTGTTGCCTGACCTATTCAAAATTTGTGAACATGTGGACTGCACTTCTTAAAAACTTAACAGTACAGTCTATAAATAAATGATACATTATATATATATAGATATTTAAAAAAAAAAGAAGATAAAACTCACTGATCCAGTCAGTAACATCACCCATACTAAAGTGCAGGAAAAGTCTGCAAACAAACGTCTGCTTTAACTAGTTGGAAAAGTTTTAGGAAATCAAACTCCCATTTAATACAAAATAAATTATTTATTATTTCGGCCATCAAATCCCTGTCTGAGCTGCGACTCGTAGTTGCTTCAGATGGGCGTTATTGATGGACACGGAGAGGCCAGATGGAGCACACGCCAAAACACACTGGAACTGGGAGCAGCATTTTGGTTTTGGGATGTAACTCTGGACAATATGAAGAAACAGTGACGCAAGGAGACATGAGGTGCCAAACACAGACACGTTTACTTTCTGTGACTCGCAGCCATTTAGTGACATTTCAGCGTAAACAGCGCATTTCCTCAGCAAAATAAGACATGACACGGAGTCCTGCCTCGGATTGTAGTTTCCAACACTTTTCATACAGCGGTTTAGTGTTAATATCTAGCGTCTGTACTACCTACGGAGCGCATATGCGGTAGATGTAAAGGTAAATAAAGGCACATGGCACATCGCCTCCGCGGATACGTTATGGTCACGAACCGTCATTATGCTTTGAGATAAGTTCTTTATCCACAACATTCCCAAACATAAGCCTCCTAAACTGAGCCACAAACGACTCTTTACTCTTTACAAGCAGCACAGGCTCACTTACGGAGGCAGAGACGTGTGAATCCGGAGGTGAGGTAGTTTCTGTGATCATCAGAGCGTGTAGTAGCAGCGAGAGAATGGCGTGATTAGTGCCATATCTCGCTGCTCCATTCACTTCCCAAATCGCGTGCCCTGCGATTACGAAATCGCGTTGTGTCATATCGCGATATAATTGCAAATGCAATTAATCGTTCAGCCCTATTATAAATTGTAGTTTTGTGTCATTCTTAAATGCTAATTTAATGTGTGGTTTTCTTAAAGGCCAGGGAGTAATCTTGGAACGATCTCCATTCAGTGACATGGTCTTCCTGGAGGCCATGTCCAAACAGGGATACATCAGAAAAGAGTGTAAGTGTCACTGTTGTAAATGCCCAATATACAGAATGACATTGTCATGAAATGGGTAAACATTTTTCACTGTGATTTATTACACAATGATTTCCCTTGTTTCTTACAGGTGTGAACCACTATAATGAGATCAAACACATTAGTATCTGTGAGTTCCTGCCTCCACATTTGGTCATTTATATCGATCAGCCAGCTGAAGAGGTTCAGAAAAAACTAAAACAGAGCAACAAGGTTAAGAATCCTAATTATCAAGATTTAATTTACTAAATCATTGGATTAGGATTATTTTATTTATTGTTATTTGAAAGTAATCAAAATTATATTGAGTTGATGTGTTAAACTGAAACCTCACTTTACTTTCTTAGCCCTATATCCAAATGTACCTCTTGCTTACCTGAAGAGCATTGAGGATAGCTACAAGAAATCTTATCTACCTACTGTTAGGTAAGCATCTCAACAATATGTTTGACCTTTCATGCTCCTTTTCTACCTTTTTAATATTGTAATGTGCCATTACAGTGAAACATCCGAACTACTTGCTTATGATGTTACTCAAGCACAAGACATTGAAAAGTGGCAGAAGACATTGAGTATTTGTCATTTGAAAAAGGACCGTGGCTGGAGCAGGACGATGTCTCCTACCATCACATGAGGATGCTGTGAGTTTTTACTACTACTACTACTACTACTACTACTACCTCTTGTTGTTGATGATGCAGTTGAACAAGATTTAAAAAATGTTATCTAATACATTATAATGCACTTTTTTTTGACAGTGTTGAGGACAAAGACAGAGTGGCGACATTGACTGCCATACCCAGGTTTCTTCCAGAGATAACCATTGGCGCCCACGATTTTGATGAGAAATACTTCGCCTATCGATCGGTATGCCTTGGTTTAATTCTGGTAGAAAGACTAAAACTGTTTTAAAGTGGTCAAATCATGCATGGGGCTTAAAGATGGACTTAAAACTAGGGCTGAACGATTTGGAAAATAATCTAATTGCGATTTTTTTCTTCAATATTGCGATTGCGATTAAATATGCGATTATTGTTGCAAGATCCTCTTCTCATGTATTTTTCACCTAACACAAGTAATAAATCAGTCTGTTTCATAACAAACAATATTAGATTAATTTGAAGTGAAATTGCAACAAAATTGTTGTTTGACCTATTCAAAATTTGTGAATATGTGGACTGCACTTCTTAAAAACTGTCTGAACTTAACAGTACAGTCTATAAATAAAGATACATTATATATATATATATCGATATTAAAAAGTAACATCACCCATACTAAGGTGCAGGAAAAGTAAGAACAAACGCCTGCTTCAACTGGTTGGAAACGTTTTAGGAAAAAACTCCCAATTAATACAAAATAAACTATTGATTATTTATTATTTCGGCCAATCAAATCCCGGTCTGAGCTGCAACTCGTAGTTGCTTCAGATGCGCGTTATTGATGGACACGGAGAGGCCAGATGGAGCACACGCCAAAACACAGTGGAATTAGGAGCAGCATTTTGGTTTTGGGATGTAACTTTGGACAATATGAAGAAAGAGAAGAACAGTGACGCAAGGAGACATGAGGTGCCAAACACAGACACGTCTCTTTGACTCGCAGCCATTTAGTGACATTTCAGCACTAAACAGCGCATTGCATTTACTCAGCAAATAAGACATGACACGGACTCCTGCCTCGGATCGTAGTTTCCAACACTTTTCATACAGCAGTTTAGTGTTTATATCTAGCGTCTGTACCTACGGAGCGCATATGCGGTAGATGCAAAGGTAAATAGAGGCACATGGCACATCGCCTCCGCGGATACTTTACGGTCATTATGCTTTTGAGATAAGTTCTTTATCCACAACATTCCCAAACATAAGCCTCCTAAACTGAGCCACAAACTACTCTTTACTCTTTACAAGCAGCACAGGCTCACCTGTGGAGGCAGAGACGTAAGAATCCGGAGGTGAGGGAGTTTCTGTGATCATCAGAGCGTGTAGTAGCAGCGAGAGAATGGCGTGAAGAGCGCTGTGGCTAATGCAGTGCTAGCGGAGAAAAAAGCAACAGTCCTTCGCGGGGGCTGCCTGATAAACGCTGATATTTTCACTGTACATCCACAATCTACCGCGCACCTTAACTAGACTGAGACGTAAACAAAAGCACGCGGCGGAGCGGACTTTGCTGCCATATCTCGCTGCTTCATTGACTTCCAAAATCGCGTGCCCTGCGATTACGAAATCGCGTTGTGTCATATCGCGATAAAATTGCAAATGCAATTAATCGTTCAGCCCTACTTAAAACGCTGGGTGCCTCAGCCATTTTACGTTTTACATTTTGGATTTAGGTGTAAGAATTAAATAGTAACAATGAAATACAGGCACCAAAGCTGGTGAAGACTTTGACTGGGGTTTTTCCTCTGGCGCAGAACTGATATAATGTTGAATTTGTTGGGTTTGATAATGTGAAGGACATTTTGGGTTTTAACAATGACGCAGTTGTATCCACGAGGTACAGAACTATGTGCTGACACCATAGAAGAACAAAAGGGCAAAATTAAGCAGGATTTCCTGAGGATTACTCAAAACTGTGTGAATGTAGTGAAATACTACTCTAGACATGTTTTTGACAAAAGAACCAAGACCCGGTTAAAGGCTAAAAAAAAAAAGTAACTTTTGCATATGTCCACTGTAAGACCGGGTAGAAAACAAAATACTTTTGTGATACTGGCTAAAAAGCGCAGTTTATTAGTTGGTGTTGGAAGGGAGAACTTTGGTACCAGGTTTTGCACGTCTTAATACAGTGGAGTAGAAAAGCTTTATAGTAGCAGAGCTTTGCTTCAGTTTGGTGTATTGTCAACTCTTTTAAGTAATAACAGCGTAAACACAGTCTTTGTTTGTGCATCATCTACCATTTGATTCATTACTGTTTCATTAATGAACCATATTTTATATTGCTGACCAATGCAGCGCAGAGACTCTTTAAAAGAGCTCAAAATGTTCGGTCACCATAGATTAGCCTTCTCTTTCTTCAAAAACAAGTCTGTAAACCTCTACTTTAACTTCATGGACAACAGGTTTACTTCTTCATGCTAATTCCAAAGTGATATATGATGCAATCTAGGGACATTCCTATTTTTATATTCATCACAAGGTTGTAAACTAAGAATTTCATCAATTCTAATTCGGTGGCATGATAGTGGTGCAGTAATTTTCAGGGTTTTTTGAAGATCCTGGGTTTCAGAACCAAGCAAGACCTTTCTGTGTGGAGTTTATGTTCTCCAGTTTTCCCTACCACTGAAAGATGTACAACAGTGTCTTTTCAGTGCCAGGACTCCCATGTAAAAGATTTTGAAATCTCAGTGGGAGAGTTTTGCAATTAAAAACACAAGGAGTTCTGTTTCTTTTACACATTTCTAATACTAATTGACAAACTGTGGTCCACTCCAGTTCCTCATAGACACTGAAATCGGATTCCCCTTTCTCCAATCTGCACCAAAAGTTTGAGAGAATGATATGTAAATTTCTCAGTTACTTATCCTATCTTAAATTATCTTCTGCGCGCAATATTAACCTTATGCTAGCCGGCATCTTTGAACTTATTGCCATCCCTCAGATGCAAGAAGGTAAATGCCAGATATTGTACAAGCCTGCTGCTATTATCAGTGTTGCAGAGAAACATTGCCTGACCTTTTCTGTTTATTGACCGGAGACTTTTTGATGCAAAAAAGTGAGAGTATCACACAGGGCTCTGGCTTGACATTTGTTCTTGAATCTTGCTCTCGGTGGAGAGACACGAGGTTACAGTCAAAGACACGGTGTAATCTCTCCCAACACTTTGGAGTATATACAAAGAAAAGTCATGCAAGGGCAGTGTTTGTTATTCTTGAGGCTGATTTAATTGTACATCAAATAAGAAAGTATTTCTCTATTGATTCCAGAGTGTGATGTGACTTTAAGCAAAGTTTCTCCTGTTCTTGCAGCTCCCAGGGAAGAAGTACAGCCCTGGTTATAACACGGACATTGGAGACAAGAACGTCCTTTTCAAGTGAATACTAACCTCAAACTATCTATTTTAAGGTAGTTTGTGGAACACATGTTTGACTATAGAATTGATCTGTCCACTGATCATATGTTGTACATCCTATATGTAAATTAAATAAAGTTTTGAAACTGTTCGTTTTTCTTTTTTCTCTCTAGTTAGGTAATAATAATAATTGAATATTTATTGGCAATGGCTGATGACCAGCTAGTAAAAGTAATTAATACAGTCTGGCGCATTACGGAGCATGGGGAAGTTTTAATTATACATCCACTTTGTTTTGAAGGTGATATTGTTCCGTCCACCTAGGGTATTGAAGAGTTCAGCTCAAGCTTTGCAGCAGAGGTCATGGAGCATTCGGCTGTAGCAGAGGGATAAGGCAGTGACCAGAGTCTAACAAAAAAAAAAAACCTTGGAAAGAATTTTATTTCAAATCTTCCAATCCTTTTAGAAAAAAATCTGAGAAATTGACGTTTGTAGCACAAGGATTCGTGCTTCTTTTGACTCTCCTCTGGGGCACTTCATGCTTGTTGTAAAAGGATGTAGCTGTCTCAACAAACCAGCTTCTCTCGTCTCCTGTTGTGAACTAGGACATGTTTGAGAGCCTCCTGACAGACCCTTGGGCATGTCTGTGACTCCAGGGAACCTTTTAGTTTTGGAGGGGAAAAAAACTATAACAAGATCAATTCTGGGTCCAGCATCTTTCATCTTCTTCCAAAAATGTTTGAAGCTCCTCTCTATGGACAATGATTTCCCTGTGGGGCAGGATACTTGCTTAGTGTTGGCCGGAACCGAAAGATTGAGAACGTCTGTCGCACTGGACAGTCTTGTGAGGCAGAATGAAAGCGTCCATGTCATTGAGCATGTCGGCCCCAGAGCTCCGAGCAGCAGGCTTCAAACCACAGGCCACTGGGAGCGCCGACCCTCGCTGTGAAATTAGTATCCACTCTCATTTATACTGCCAGGAAATGAAGGACTTGTCGTGGCTAATTGCTACTTCACATTTCTGATACCATGGGGCTTGAGCGGGGCTTGAGCGTGCATATCTTTTAGATGTAATAACAAATGGAAATGTGTGTTTTCTGTGGTCTTTTCTCTTTGACTGTCTTTTTGCTGGTGCCTCCACCTGCAGAAAGAGATGGCTGAACAATTATTTGTTCTGTATGGAAAATATGTAGAACATATTGACGGGGAATAGCAGTGGGCCAGTACAGTCAATCTTTATGACTAAAGTGCTACACAATACCAGTAATTTATTTGGACACTATAGGCCTATATATTCTGAATAGTAAACCTATTTGCACATTATTACAAACACGGCCAACACATTTATAATTGACTAAATCTGGGATCAAAATGATGGAACTGTGCTTTTAGTTCATGAACTCGGCCAGCAGATGGCAGTGTTGTCATCCAACTAGATCAAGCAGACACGAGCTGGCAAACGCATCCCGTGCTTGACATTTGGCAGCTATTGTGTCAGTTTATACATTTCAAAGGGCACGATATTAGAATTAATTGTTTTAACTTTCCAAAATCAGAGGCCTCTCATACTCAATATGTACTCTAGTCGATCTGATGCCCTTTTTGTTATCTTCGGTGCATGGGAACAAAAAATCCCAGCTACCCTTATGCGCGCTCGTGTCGCGGTGAAATGTCATGCAGTATGATAATGGCGTCCCCAAAACTTTCAAACAAAGTGCGGCCGTGTCACAGGCCGAGAGACTGCTCGCGGCGCACAGAGGAGGGTTAGTTGTGCAGAATAAAAGCAGACCGAAGTTACAAATGAGCGCTTGATGTGACCTTTTGGAGCCGAGTCCCTGGACATAGTAATGAGTGGACATTATGTAGCGAGCCAAAGGTGAGGCTTGTGCCCAAAGAACATTGTGGCAGCAGTGAAAGTGTGGTGGGGTGTATTTGAACAGGCAGGAAAAGCTGTTAGTTTTAATAAATGTGTTTATTGTTGTGTATAGGCCGACAACAGAAAATGGGGCAGGGAGTGATAATGGTTTGTTTTAGACCAACAATTCCAATCAAGAATCAGAATAGTTTTTGTGTGTGTGGTCAGTAAAATTGATTCACAGATTAACTCTTTGGGCTATAATGTTGTTATTGTGCTGATGCTAAGATGAGACTGTTAACAAAAGTAACAACAAAGTTAAAAGAAGGAAACATGGGCCATTAACACATTTGATCTATACTCATTGTATTAGCAGACATTTTTTTTCTCTTAATTGCATTTTAAAGTCTCCAAAGTTGTTCTACTTCACTTTAGTTGTTTTATTGCTCCCATTAAATTAGAATCTAGCAGAAAAGTAAAAAGTATGGACAAGACAACCTGAACCGAGCACATTTTTCCCCCCAGTTTGGCATTACACAAATCTAAAAGCTTTAAAAAAAAATTAAAAAAAACTACTAATTCACATGTATTTCTCAGAGATGTGGAGCTTGAACTGGTACAAGAGTTTAAATACCTTGGAGTAGTTCTTGACTCTACTCTCGCGTTCAAAAGTCACGTCACAAAAATTTGTAAAACTATTAAATTCAGTCTTCATAACTTCAGATATATTCGCTCATCAATGACACTTCAGGCAGCTAGGATGTTTCTGCATGCTATGGTTTTCTCGCACATTGAATATTGTTTTACAAACTGGTCTCTTACAAACGAAACCACTTTTAGACAAATAGAATCCTTATATAAAAAAGCTTTAAACGTTTTTGCTAGAAAACCTGTTTCGTACCACCACTGCCGCATTCTTGAGACGTACAACCTTCTAAACTTCGAAAATTTTAAATACTTTAAATTTGCTTGTATGGTCTACAAAATACTCAATGGACTTGCACCACCGCCATTAAGGGAATTTGTAAAATTTAAATCCTCTTCTGGCAGAGCCACTTGGTCTATGGTTCGAGGAGACTGTGAAGTGCCCTTCAGACATACCACCTTTGGCCAGACTGTTCTTTCAGTCAGGGGCTGTAACATCTGGAACAGCATCCCTCTCACTATAAGAGAATGCCCCACGTTTAACACATTTAGGACTCAATTAAAAAATTGGTTGAAATCCAATCAACGATGTGCTCATTAGACCTCCTGGTGCAGGACTGAGCCAAGTGTCAGGATCCTCTGCACAGATGTTGCTTTGTAAATAATATTTGTACATATTTATCCTTATGTTTGTTTGAACTGTATGACCTGCCCTTGCACTAAAATCTCCGTTCTATTGTGCAAGTCACAGAACGAACATTCAGATGTTATTAATGTATGAATTGTATCAACATTCGTTATGTAAGTATGTAGCCTCAACTTTTAAATTGTTTTATGTTTTATAATTGTTGTTGGCATTATACACCTTGCCCAGGGACAACAGTTGAAAACTAGCTTTGCAGCTAATACTGACACATTTACATAAATGTTCATTAATGTGTACTGTCCCTGTTAAATAAACTAATAAAAAAACATAAAGGTGACAAAAAAAAAGAGACGAAAGCATAACAATAACGTGACTAAAACACGACAACGTGACAAAAAAGTTACTATCTTTTACTGTCTTAGCTTTCAAATGAGGCATTATACCCCTTGCTCTCCAGTTGAGAAGCTTTTAGATTTGGGTAAAGCAGAACTGGAGAAAATGCACTCGGTTCAGGCGGGGGAGTTGAGGGGTTATTATGGACCCAACACAAATCTCCATTAGAAAGCAAATTGACTAACTGGGTTCTTCCAAGGACGCCCCCCCGACGAACTACAGCAGATGTTGAGTTGAACCTTCTGTTTCTGTGTTTTTATGCAGCCTCTATTTGAGTGTAACAGATCGATGTTGTATAATGAGCAGAGCATTTTAGTTTAGAGTGAAAAGGCTGTAAAATAGTTTGGAATGATGAAAATGTTGTGAATACAGTATATCAGTGAAACAAATGCCATTCACATTCTTAAAAACAACCTATGGATTTAATTGATTTATGCATATTACCTAGAAACATACCTCCCACTCAGAATCCATACAATGTACCTATTTGTACAGTGTCAAGTCTTATTTGTTTGAACTGCGCGTTCTCAGACGTAAAGGTCACTGTGTGCTATCAAGTTTACCAGGCTGTTGACATTCAGATGAACCGACGGGGGAATCACACTGTTGCAGTCTTCGCAATTTTATTTCACATTACCATCTTCTAGCGAATATTCAGCATATAGTTGTCAGAGATTCGTGATTGTAGTTATTGTGCACAAAGGGAAATTTGCCCTCGGCTCTCGACCCTTCAGAGTGTCAGGAGCAGTGGGCGACTGCAATGCAATGCAATGAGGACCCACCTCCAGATATCGATCGGGATTTAAAAAAGTGAGGATTTAGCATGACGTTTAATTGCTGCAGTCATTATAGACTCAAAATAATTATGGCACCGATAATGAATTTCGCAAACCAATATATTGGGGACAGAGTGTACAATTTTTAGTATTAGGTGTTTGTGTTTAATGTTTGGGGGCCATTTACCATGCTCATGTGCACAACAAGTAGCACGTGCAAAAGTGGCTCAGCAGCAGAGTCACAGCGTATTGATGCTGCATGGTGTGGGAGGCACGACTCGTTTGGTTTGCCGTTCTCCGATGAGTCTCAATGTGATGGCCAGTTTTTCCTTTTCAAACTGTGCATTCGAGGAGGCGCTGAATGAGAGCATGGTGGGCATAAATGCATGTTGTGTTTGTTCTCCTGCGCTCCCCCAACATCAGGGTTGCTGCAATCCATTTTGGGGCCCTGAGCAGAAATGTTTGATGGGGACGTCTCCAGCTCGTCTCCGTGGAGATGTTGACTAAAGGCTGCCAAAGATGAGATTTAAATAAATTAGGTCCTCATCCAAATCCATTCTTTAATTACCCACTGCAAAAATAGCATTTTCTGTAACTGGTCATAAGGAGCATCTTTTGTATTGGCAACAGTATAATCCAAGATGCTAAGCAGTGTCCCTTTACAAGAAAATGTTATTGCTATAATGATTATTGTTTTTTAATAAAGCAATAATTATTACTGGACATCTGTTAATTATGTAACTTTTTAAATGTGGCTGTCCCCTCAAAGGTGCTCAGGAGCAGCTGCCGTTCTGCACATTTTCCGCTCACACAGTGAAGTCATTTACATGTCAGTTTTGTAACACTAATAATACGGAAGGTTTCTAATGGTAAATCAGGTCAACATGCCCACGAAATAGTACTTGCTCACATACTTGTAGTTTAGCAGCTAAGAGTGCAGCCTACATGCATTACCTTTAAATTCCATCCACTAACTATTAGACAATTGTAGTAGTAGTAGTAGTAGTAGTAGTAACACACATGGTCAATATTTGTAGCAGAAATATCCCCATATGGTATAAAGCCAACAGAACCTTTTTTTGTCAACAAGCAGCACAACAACAAAAATAGTCTCAATCCAATGTTACTATTTTTGATTTCACCCAAAAGCCAATGGAATGGTATCAAATCTACTTCTCACTCTGTTAATTTGACGACTTCTTGTAAAACTTTTTTCTTATTATGTGAGAGAGTGGGTTAACTGTCAAAGGTCTGATATTTCTTTGCGTTGAGAGTGGAGCTGAGATTCTCCTTCATGCTCCCTGACAGCTGCTATAATAGTACTATTGATAATATGTCACTGTGATACTTTATGTGCTGCTGGGGATCAAGTGTGATCTCAAAGTGAAAGTACCACCTACACTACATGTACTACTCTAGAACTATTGCCACTACTGCTTTCTGCTTTTTAAGGACTGCAGCACGGGTGATGTTCAATGCTCTTTTTTAACATTGTGCTCACAACTACATAGTGTACATGTTGTACTCTTTTCTATCATTGTGGAAACCAACGAGCCCACAACAGGGATCTGGGAAAATTTAAAATAAACTTTGATTGTGTAACTGAGAAGTTGGCTGTTCGAATCCCGACTTCCAAATGTACACTGGGTCCTTGGGCAAGACACTTTGCCTCCAGTGTTTGTGTATATTGGTGAGTGCCTAAGTAGGTTGAAAAGCTCCATTTACCATTTAGATACAGGCCACTAACAATAGACCACAACCAGCAATTAAAAATGAACAAGCTCCATTTATTTACCAGTATATAAACAGAAATAACAAAAACATGGCCTTTAACAATATGGGTAAAGTGACTATTCAGGGACTTTACACTATACTTGATATAACTAACAATAGGTGAAGATTAAATAGTAATATGAGGAGCATTCTTTTACATAACAAAGAGTATTTGTTATAATCTTTTCAATGGCTCAACAGCACATGCTCTAAATGGAAAATACCGTCTTTGTCACACTTGTAGTAAATGTTTTCTGACACATGTCTTAGTCGTGTAATTCTGATAAAAGCAGTTGGACTCATGTGGTGAATGATAATCCTCTGTTACATCTTTCTTTGACCTTTTCTCATTTGTGTGAGACTCAGATTTTAAAAGAAGGTTGTGGGCATCGACCTGCTCTTTGCATCATCCCAAAAGAACAAAGAGGCTCAATGTGTTTCTGACAAGAGACAGACAGCAGTCGTTTCACTTGTATTCAGCTCGCACAACACTCGTGTGATACATACCGTTTGTGTAAAGTACATTTTATTTATTTATTTATTTATAAGACTCTTAATTAAGTCATTCAATAATTGTAATTATTGGGCAATTAAGACAATGGAAATGAATGAATGCCTTTCTTTAATAATTAGTAAATTACATTTTTCTGTGAATACGTAAGCTTTATATAGTAAAAAAGATCTGTATAAACAGTAAACTGTATAAATTTGATTTCCATCATTCTCTTCTCTGCTCTAAATAGACCTAATGCCCGTATGCTGATGAACTTATTAAAACAGTGCCTTTAAAAGGAGAGCTACAGTAGTTTTAATAACAGATGTGCAACTTACTCCTCACAGTCATCCCATCTAGAATCCATCAGAAGTTGATCTTCAGATGAAAATAAGTAAACAAAAGTATGACAGAATGCGCTGCAAGGATTCATCAAAAAAGCCAAACATTCCTGCAGTTTTCAGGAGGATCCGGTAAGAACCCAAAAGTGTGAATCTCACTAAACCAAAAATTGTGAACCATGTGCAAACTGGCTGGATCTCTCACATACTGTAGCTGTAGGGGTGTCTTCATATATTGTACACTGGATTGTGTGAAATTATTGTTCCTTTTTTGGTTTACTTTTGTTCTTTTATAACTCTGAGTTTGCTCTGTGGCACAATAGTGTCACAACTGAACCACAATGAGGACCCAAAAGCAGATTTAGACCAATGGAGTTTTCAGAATTAGTTTTGAGCTGGTATTCATGTATTGGAGGGGCTGAACAAAACCACAAGACTGTTGCTTGCAGCTCTGTGATTTTGCATTATATTGTGTGGCTACTTTAGTGATATATTGTGCAAGTAAATAATCAAAGGAATAAATAAAACACCTCATTAACACTCAGATCAGGCAAAAATAAAAGCATCCTGTGTTTCTTTGTATCAATGCCTGTAGTCCCTCGGGCTGTGTAGGAGTCTGAAGCAGGAGAAAGCGAGAGTGGATGATGTAATGCTGAAGAAGAGATGATTCTCATGCCAGTTTGTCAGTCGACAGCCTGTGAGAGTAAAAAGACATTTAGATGCGCTACATGGGGAGCAACAGTTGCTAAATGGGAGATACGTCAGGCTGCGTGGGTGATTTCTGCCCCATTGAGTTGGATTGGTACAATTAATTATGTATTACACTGTGTCCTATAAGCGCAGATGGGGGTGTTGGAGATTAGGCTGAAGAAACTGTCAACACAAGTGTTTGTGTATGAAGCAAGAATGAACAACACTAAGTGAAAGTAAATGTGTGCAAGACAAGAATAAGATGTTTATATGTAGTATGTTTTGTTTTTGCTGTTGTTACTGTTGTGAGATTTGTCTAAATAACTCCATATGTACCACAGTGCTACCCTTGTCAGATAAAAAGTGACAATTAAAGCTTAGTATTGTGTTTCTACTTTCTTTTCATTCATTCTTTTTTATTCTTGTACTAATTAAAACAAAATGAAACTACACCAAATTGTAACTTTTCTCACACATACTGATTATCACCAGTGTGACTGGCACAATCAATCTCTGACACCTTCAGATGAGCGTTCATCCAACTGGATTCATGCTGTGTGTTCCCTCTTTTTAGTTCCATTTCCAGCTCAAGTGCTAGATTTTCACAAGATCTTGTTCAGCTGTTTTGATAGGTGAAGAAAACTTTTTGGATATTTTGGATTTAATCACGTTGGGTTCACCATACGTCCTATTGCATGAACGGAGCTCACAGAAACAGCCCACGGAGAAACATCCCCAAATCAATAATAAAAAAGTGAGTGGGGTTCAAGGTAATAATGAAAAATCTGAAATCGCAAACAGACTTGTGATTGCTTCAGGTTCAGGGTCCGAACAAGCAGATACATATGTGGCTTATTACACAGTGACTAACTCTTCAAATTCACACACATTAAACAAGTGATAGGTGACCAGTTTGTTAAGTTTAATTTGTCGGTAATAAGTTGTTAAATGAGCTAATTCAAATAAGTGCTTCATAAATACAAACTAAGAGCTACATTAAAGGTCAACAAGTTTGGCAGTTATCACTTAGTAATTAATATCATGCACCATACAGTACAACAAAGCATTCATAAAGGACCTGTTTGGTCCTCAGGTGTAAATCAGATTTTAATTGAGGAGGCTGAACTTTCCAAAGGACCGTGCAATGTAAAGTTTCTGTTCAAAGTTTAAGATTGAAAACACCACTCTATTGTTTATGTTATAGTAGGCTCAAATGTGAGATTAAGCTAGAGGCCAATTCCTCTCAAGACAGAGGTCAAATGTCCTCAGTTCAATAAACCAAGTCCAGTTACCAATATTTTCAAAATCCCCTCAATGTTCTTGCTTTGCCTATTATTTTATACAAATGCAGCATGCTACTACGTACAGTATGTTCACAAAACTGAAGTTTGTTCTAAAACGTACCTTGTTTTTCACAGACAATTTAACTCAGCGCAGTTTACCAAGCGTTTGCTCATGTGGCAAACAAGTAGCATGTGCAAAAGTGGAGTCATTTACGCATGACCTCATTTACACATAAGATTTGGGTAAATTACGTGCAACATGTCCACAAATAGCTATTTTCCAGCTTGCATAGCCATTTGTTATCCTGTCTAACTGTAAATATGGCAGGTTGCATTCCTGGTGAAAATAAGGGAGTATTTTTGTTGTTGCAAATAACAGGTAGTATCAAATACAGAACAGGTATACGTATGTAAAGGACTTATATGTTAAAGCCATTGACAGTGAAGCCGGTATTTTTCATTTAGATAACGCACTTAAAGCCATAGAAACAATTTGTGTGTGAATGCATTTTAAATGGTGCTTTCAGAAGCCATTATACCATTTGCCGTCTCTTGTCCACATACCCACACACCACTTGCATTTACACCTATAATCATATCCGTCACATTGTACCAACTGCATTCCTTTTCCTGTACAATAATGAATGTAATTTACTGTAACCTTACGCCATTGTTAAACCTGTCAGCGGCTCTAAGAAAACCCTACGTAAATTGGCATTTAATTGTGTAACGCCAGTAGAGCAGGTTAACAGATAAATAATGTGAACACTTTGTCCTCCCACATGAGCCACTAAAACATGATTGTAAATACAGCCACATCACACTGAACATTTTTCTGTGCTATTTTCAACCAGATGTACAGCCACTGTGCGGCTCCTCTGCTATGTAGCGTGACTAGTGTGGTCTATTTTCCGGTAACTTTCTGATAGCTATGTGTCTAAAGCTCATCACTGTGCCTCCGCGGTGAGCTACTTACACATACCAAAACTATCAGAGAACTACTTATGCTTCGAAGAGACTATGACGGGGAGTTCACCCCGGAGAGATAGTAGCCAAGATATTTCAACAGAATTAAAGAAAATGACTTGAATTGTGTCATATATCCTTTGCTTTATTTACCTAATTGGTGCAGATGTTCAAAATGCTCAGAACAAAAATAAAATACATCAATGTGATTTATATTAAGCGGCCAAAATGAGCTTTCTTCGCAGGGTGGCTGGGCGCACCCTCCGAGATCGGGTGAGGAGGTCAGTTACCCGGGAGGTTGCTGCTCCTTCACTTCGAAAGGAGCAGCTGAGGGGGCTAGGGCATCTGTTCCGGATGCCTCCTGGCCGCCTCCCTCAGGAGGTGCTCCAGGCATGTCATATTGGGAGGAGGCCTCGGACACGCTGGTGGGACTATGTCTCCGACCTGGCCTGGTGTCGCCTCGGGGTCCCCCAGAACAGCTGGAGGAGGTGTGTGTGGATCGGGACGTCTGGGCATCTTGCTGAGACTGCTGCCTCCGCGACCCGGCCCCGGATAAAGCGGGAAAAAATGGATGGATGATTTATATTGCATGTACAGAAATGTAGAACGCTTTTGGGGAGCAACCAAAAAACGGAGAGCTACTGGTAGCTCCTGAGCAACTGGTTGGAGATCCTTGATGTAGACAGTAGGCTACTGTATCTTAAATAGACAATTTATTCACACTTCATTGTGATTTCTTACTTTTGAACTGTTGTTTTGTTTGAACTTTTTTTTTTTTAGATCATAATTTTCAGTCATGGAGAAACATGGCATATTAAAGACTTTATACAGCAGTGAAACCTTTTATGTTTTGAATAGTTACTATTCAAATTCTATTCAAATTTAAAAGATTTTATTGTCCATTCATATGAATCAACATTTTGTTTCTCTCAAGTCCTTGGTGTGGATCGGGGGTGGAAGCACAGGGCGGGCAGGGAAGGGAGGGAATTCAGCTTCCTGATAACCTGGTGGATAAAACTGTTCTTCAGTCGACTGGACCTGGTCCGTGGATTTCTTTTCTTGACCAGTGATGTAGTGTTGATGACTGGAGAAGTTCTCTGTGCAGCACTGCAGCACTGTTGATTGTTGAGGAGCATGCTCGACCCGCGCTCTTCGAAAGTCCACAACAATCACTTTTGTCTTCTCCGCATTTAGAGAGAGATTGTCACTTCTGTAGTTTGTATCATATGATGTCATGCCCTCCATTACAACCACCTACTACTTTTCTCCAAATGTATCTTTTTGTTTTATTTAATTTCATTTTAATATGAAAAAAAGATATTAATAATTCTAATTACCGCCTGGTATAATGACTTTTCAATGTATAACTAATTAACTATTGGATCTATCAGTGTTGCTTTGAGAGTAGTATTGTTGCTGCTTAAAAGATGTTCCAAACAAGCAAAACATTTCTTGTAACAAATTAGCATTGGTTTGAGTATACAGTATGTGCTTTTCAGCAAAAACTCTTGTCTACACTGTATAAACGACTGAAATCAAGTCACCGACAAACACAGATAAACAATATGTTTTCTTTTATTAATAAATTATACATCTATACAATATATCCTTAATAAAACTGCAGCTATACAAATCATTGAGAAGTACCACATGTTATTACCCATTTCATTACAGCTAAAACACTCAAAGAGGTATGTTCATTCAGAGATAGGGGCCATGAGCTGACAATCCCTCTGTCAGATAGAAAGGACATGCTTAAGGAAAGATCCAAACCAGACTGCCTTTGTGTGTGTTGTCCCGTTCGATCCACTGCGGTCTGTCCACTTCTGTAGTGCACTGCCAACATTTCGAATGAAGAAAAAGAACTACAACATACAGTATAAGCAACTTAACCATCATGGCATCTTCTGCAAACATCAAGTCAAGAGAATATGGTGGAAAAGTCAGATTACTTAAGTACATCAGTTTAGAGTCTGACATAAATACAGAATTTTTTCTCTACTGTACTCTTTAGCTCTTCTGGTGGCAATGCGCTAATGGCAAATAGAAATGAAAAAGGCACTCACTCTTCACAGAAAAACAAAAAAAGCATTTTTATTGTCTTGTCCCCCATCCTTTAATGTATGTAAACGCCTCCTCTTCCTTAAAGTCTATCTGATCCTTGTTCTGTTATGTTGTGATCTGTATTGTATTTATTTGTGTTATCACAATAAAGTCTAAAAGAACAAAATGAAAAAGGCACTTGTATGCTTTTAATTCTGGGATGCTAAAGTGCCTCTACTTGTTATGGGGTATATCAATAGGCCTGCATGATTACATAAAGGTACGTTCATGCCCAAATTAAAACATTAGCACCGCTTTTTCCAATATGAGATTCCTCAAGGACTGATGACTGTCTACAGAACACTGTGTTACTGCTCTCGGTGTCCAATCATAGCTGTGATTTCTATTTCTATTGCACCACAGTAAGGCAAAGTTGATGAGTGTAGCTTAGGGTTAGGAGCCTTTGCTGAGTGTTACACTTGATTTATTCTGCATTGTACTGCAGTACAACTGATGTAACCAATGTAGATTTGCAGTGTACTAATACATGTACTGACAGATGTAGTATTTTGGTGATGTAGTATGGTAAAATAATTCAGGCCTTGTTTTTTAATGTGAAGATTATGGAAGTAGTGTCCTATTTTCTTTAACTTTTCTTTAACTCATAGGATACAGTTATTTACAATGATATTTCACATAATAACTCCACAATCGTAAATTAAACGTACTGCCCTTTAATGATTATAACGTTTTGAACTAAAAATACTTTTCCACAATATTCTGAAATGTATATTGACTGTGTACAGTATTTCTTTCCCCCCATTTAAGCGTATTTTGTTATTTCTGACTTTTCCATGCTTCTTGAGCACTGCAGTGAAAACAGCCTATTGAAATGTGTATCAGAGTGAACCATGGCTAATGCTTAACGGGCAGCTGTCGTGCATGGCTGCAAAATTCAAATTCCTTGTTTCAATGCTGTGTGGGTTGCACAACAGAATGACAATAAGCTTCTCTATATGTAAATCGGCACCGCCTTTGTGCAAATCACACCAATAAATTCAAAAAAAGTTGAAGTAAAAACTTTTATGCATATTAGGCACTCAGTATAGGCAGTTTCAGCCCCGATTCTTCCATCTATCTTCTTACAGCCATCATTGGAAAATCTGGGCACCTGGACTATATAGTACATTTCCTGACTCGCGATCCAACTTTGCAAAAACGAAAATCAGCACATTGAGGGGTTCAAACAAAACACTAGATTTGTGCACATTCAAATTTGATAGGTTATGAATACTCCAAGCAAAACATTATGACCACTAACAGGTGAAATAAATTGCAGGCCAATGGAGCTTCAAAGTCAAGTATGATAAAACAATAATTGTGCGGAAATTAGGATGTTTAAAAAACATTAAATTTGATTCAAACAGGCACTCTGACTTTTGTTTTTAGAAATGAATGACATCGCTTGATTTCTTTGCTTCATAATCCCATTGAAATTACAAAAATGTCAATCAATCTTCTTTACGAAAAAATGTTCTTAAAAATAACCTGTTACTTTAAATATCCACATCTGTAGCTCTGTCACTGTGGAATGGTTACAAAACTTAAAAGATAATTAACGCATACACAAGCAATTTGACCCTGGGTCCAAAAATAAACTGCAGAACTTGCAACAGGTGATGCACACAAAGACAGAGTGCAAGCAAAGTGGTCTAATCTAAATGAATGAAATAAGGCGACTTCTGAGAGGGAATGAGGCTGCAAACAAAAAAACAATAGATGTGTGGTGGTCACAATGTTATGCCTAATTGGTTTACAAAGTATAATTATTAAACCTTGAACATACGAAAAATAATTATACTTTGAACACAACCCTAACCCTTTCCACAACATTTTCCAAGCAACAAGTTTCATAAGGACCGCAACCCTATAGCAGTTATATTCACCAATGTCACGGACACGCAACAGTTGTAGAGACCCTTCTTTCTTTGTGGGAAATAGGAAATTGTAGGCCACGGACGTTGTGCAATGTTCCTGTGTTACTTGCAGGGCACATAGTATGTATCTAGTCTTGCGGGATGCATCAGGCACACTGCATCCATTTGTCAGGCCATTGAGGAGGTATTTTGGTGGATCCTGAAGTCATATGTAGTACTCCTTCATGCTGTCCCGTACCGCGGGGTGCAGGTGCGACTCCGTAGGGGTGTAGTCCGTGTACATGGTGTGCCTGTGCTCCTCCTTGATGCTCCTTTGGGCTCTCCTCTGCTGGTATAAGAGGCGAGTGACCACTGCTAAGGCGCACACAGCGATGAAGACCACGGCTGTAACCACACCTGGCGAACAGCAAGGAAAACACATTAACGGGTGTGAAAGCTGCAGGCAAAAACAACAAACAAAGAGTCATCTTTGGGAATACATTTTGGCCCCGGGAGAGTTACAGAAAAGGATAGTATAAGCTACATAGTGGTTTGTATATTTCTGCTTTGATGGCAAATTGGACAACAATACCTTGTTTGAATGTGCTCCAAATGGCCTGGCTATTTGTGCATCTGTCACTATAGTTATGGTTGGCAGTAGTTTGTTAGATTTACAGGGTATCAACTAAAGAAGCTTTATTGACTTCTTTTCAATTGTAAAATATTACCATGGCGACCAGACAATGCGCTTTTTCCCTCTATACATACTGTAGACGCGGTGTCATTGGCATTGACAGGCGGATTAACCATTGAGAGAAATGCATAGTCCATCAGTACCAAAGCAAACATGACTGCTTTTGTACAAAGACATGAAAAAAGCACAGTGGTGCAGCGGATAGCGTTCGTGCCTCACATCTCGAAGGTCCCAGGTTCGATTCCCACCTGGATGGGGCCTTTCTGTGTGGAGTTTGCATGTTCTCCCCATAGGTTAGGTTAGAACATGTGCAATAGGTTAATCCTCCAGCCAGGTGTTTCTGACCACCAGCCTGGCTCCACATCATGGAGATGGGTCCCTGAGCGCCAGCCCATGCTGGCAGCTCACTGCTCCTACAGGTTGCCCAGTGACATTGAGGATGGGTCAAATGCAGAGAACTAATTTCTCTACAGAGATTAATAAAGTATAACTTAACTTAACTTAAAAAGAACGAACAGAAATCACACAGAAGACAAACAGCACCTGAACTTGATAACATGTGAGAGACATTATCAAGCTTTTTCTGAAAGATACACAATTTGAGAGTCTTCTAAAATTGAGTAATGCATTACAAATTTGCATTTGTGATTGAATCAATAAAAACATATAGGGGAAAGGATTGGGGTCCAAGACGCTCCTGCTTTTGAACAGGAAGTAGAGGTGGCTCTCTGGTAAGGTAATTGAAATGAAAGGATATAAAGATAGAGATATATAAAGATAAATAACTTTATTGTTATTCAAGGTACACATGAAGAACTGCGCAAAGTTAGAATGCAATCTCGTTGCAAATGACCCTGCATGCAAGGTGCAAAAAAAGTGCTAGCATAAATAAATAAATAAATACATAAATAAATAGTGATTGGGCCAATACCTTGATAGATAGTCACTTAAAAAAAAGTCACATCTTTGTTTCATTCAAAAGTACTGAAAAAGCTACTGAACACGTTGGCACTCACTATTATCCTCTTTGTACTTTGCTTTTCATTTTCAATTTGCAAATTGGACTACCACCATTAGCTTTGTCAATCAAGCTTAAAACTATTTGTTACTTGATCCTAATATTATGGCTGTACAAGGAGCTTTATAATAAAAACAGTACAAATAACTTCAAAGCCAACGACTTAACGTGGTGGCCAATTCTCCATTTCAAAAGCAGGCTCATATCCTTTTAAAAGATTAGCCTTAAATGAAATTCCACACATAATCGCCAAATGTGTCTGTAATGGAGATGAGGTAGAAACAAATGAGTGGAATAAATTTGCAGACTTACAAACAACATATAATTTCAATTAGGACCAAAATAAAGTGCAAAAATAGTGAAGGCGAAACAAACCTGCTATTACCGCCATATCCTTCTGGGCTCCATTACCATTCTGCATCTCTCCTTTATTGGCAGCGCCTTGATCTAAGTCAAACAGGCAGAAACACGGCAGTTCATTAACACATTATATAGGCAGAAGACACAATCAATTTTCACAATCAACTTCTTAAGCTTCTTCTGTCTTGGTTGAAAGCATATTTGTATTCCTTCAGCACTTCGGCACTTCTAAAAAAAATCACGTTCCATAAATTTGCAGTTTTATCCCCAATATAAATGTCCGTCCACAAAATTCATCCGAGTCTGACCCGCAGTAAAGCCCATTGAGGAAGAGGGTAATGAAGTATGGATTTGAATTGAGTGGATCTGAATAAAGCGTGTTTTATGAGGGGAGAAGATAAGGCCTGGTGGTTTCATTGTTTTCTGTTTTTTTTTTATTGGCAGCAAAAGTTCAGTGATGACAAAGCACTCAAATGATGACATTGAACTAGAACTATATAGGTGGACTGTTTTATATAACATGAACATTATTATTGTGTGTGACTGAAACAAATAAAGTGAACTGAGCTAGACACTGTAGCTTAGCATGTGTACTGTAAAATCTGATATAAATACGTGTGTTCACAATAACAATAAATAAACCCAGCGACTAGTATATTAACATACTTTTCCTAATCCTCTGACTCATGGCTTAGTTAAAGGTGCATTATGCAACTTTTTATGCAGGAAAAAAAACAAGTTTACTTGTGTGTATTTCAGCCTGGATAGCAAAAGCAGCGATTAGGAAGATTTATTGACATGTGTATTAGTTTTGGCGATCAGACCCCGGCGGTAGACATCGATGTATACTGTAAGTCAGTGTAGATGAACAGCTTGGAGTTAGGGATGTCTTCCCCCGGAGCCTGGACACTGGTGGTGGTATGGAGGACCGTGAAGATGCAGCAGGTAGAAGCCGTGGACGGAAGAGGCGGAGATGGGGCGGAGGTGGGTCGCAGCGCAGCTGGGAAGCGAACGGACCATGATTGCTGGGGCTTAAAAGCGGGACCGATGGCGATGATTGGCTGCTACGGAGGTGCGGCTCTTACGCTGATGCTGAGGTGGAGGTGTGGCCCTCACGGAAGCGATCAGTGGCTGGAGGTCGGTGATGCTGAAGTTAGTCTACCAGTTTGAATTAACGCCTAGGCTTCATTTGACCTTGTAGTGACCCAGCGGCTTTATGTGTTGTTAGCATGATGCCTTTACTTTTGATAATGGTGGTCTTTACAACGCTCCAGGATCAATTGTTTTGTAGAGCGTGGGGCGTCCGAGAGATCACTGTAATGGAAAGTACAGGCGCCTTGCTGACCACTCATACAGCCACTGGGTCACTGGCAAATATGCACCAATATCAACTTTTTTTCCCCCACATAAAAAGTTACATAATGCACCTTTAAGTTATTTTTTGCTAAATTGAGATGTTTTTCTTTCCAAACACTGCTGAATTTATAGATATCACCATGTCCTGAGCTAATTTGAAAAGCTTGTTAGAACATCTTTCTTTTAGAGGGTTTTGGAGCATTTTTGTCATTTTCCCCAAACCTTAAAATATACATTTCACAAGGAGGCTAACAAATGCAAATGCAACACCTTAAATAATAGGGATATGGCCATAACATTAACCATTGTTTCCAAGACTTTGAACGCTGACTTGACAAGTATTAAACGGCTTCCTTTGAATGGCACAACGTGGGCTATAATAGTATAATGTCTAATATAAAATATGGTAAGAGTGGCCTCAGAGAAGCCCTTGAAAACAGGGGCTAAGTGAGCGGGATCCATTAGACAGGCAGGTCTGTGCCTACAGGTGGACACCAGGTGGAGGTCAGCCTTTGAAATGCAAAACAAACGGTGAGCAGTGCCACACAGCAGCTTTGGGACGAGAGGTGAGGGAGCAGAGGTGTGGACAAGCAGAGACTCAGCAGAGCACTCATCTTGAGTGCCTGTGTGTAGTTAGTGATGTGGTAATGTGAGGAGGGATAAAGGGAACAGAACTGCCCTGAATCTAAAGCTATGGATAAGTATATTAGTGAAGAGAAGAATATGTTATGGTCATAATCCATTTTAAGTGGACAATGATTAGGGGGAAAGTACTTTATAATGAAAGAGGCTTATCCCAAGTAATTGCACATTAAACCTGATAATGTAATGCCATAACCCCAGAAAGGGAAACAAAGATCTAACTGACATTAATAAGAGCAAAAAGTCACACGCAGAACATTTAGGTTTACACTGATACCGCATGTAAAAACAGCAACTAAACTGCTGTAAAGCTCAAAGCATAAACACGTCAGCAATACCAAACATGATCAGCTAGACACCAACAAAGCTACTGTTGCAGTGGGTTATAAAATTAAAACCTTTAGAAGAGGACCTAATGTATTTAAACCTCATGTTTGCCCAGCATCATCTCCTACTTGGTGATATCTCATTCCCTCAATAAAATAAACACTAGTATTTTAATCTATTTATTGGGTGTATAAAGTAAAGAAAAAAATGACTTAAGTCAGAATGAATTTGAAGAAACATATAATTCTCTACCTCTCATTGTATGAGATGCTGAATCTGCCAGTACTCCACAGTTGGACTGGACCAGGGGACCTCTGATAGTGACCAATGAGCTTCCTCTGTTGGTCAAGGCGGCCTTCAGCGGAGCCACATGATTGAACTGAACCGAGGACAGACACCCCACGAACCCCCTGGACGCCGCCTGCCTCACCTCCTCGCTGAAGATCTCCTGTTCTGCACAGATGGAGGACACAGATATACACAGATAAGCACGGAGACAGGAAATTACCAATACTTCACACCGGGGGTAATAGGAGAACTTACTGATGACTTTGCCCAATGTCAGCGATCTGATTAGGAGCAGCTCTGCATCGGATGACAGCGTGTACTTTCTGTGCACGTCCTGGTCGATCTGGTTGAAATCAAATAACAAGTCGGTTACAAGAAACGCACGCCGAGATAACATCTGCCGTGGCATTTCCGAGACGCTATAGATTAGGAATTGTGTTGATGGCGAAAACATATCCCCCCACAGTTAGCCATTAAGTGATTTAGAGCGTTCTCTTCGCATCGCACACCGGCCCCTGATGCATCACTTGACACGATGACCCGCAATAAAGCACGGCGTGATTATATGCGCTGATGTTTAATAAGCGCCGGCCGCGGTAACACCTATAGATCAGCTTCTGTGGCGGCAAGGAATGGATTTCATTTCAGCAAGAAATTGATTTCAACCCGGGCTGCATACTATTCATTTAACCGTTTAGCTATTTATGCCGTCTGGATAACAAGCGAGAAATTGTAAAAAGGTGGGATTTTTTTTTTACGCCAAATGAGATCATTCCATATAGGAAGGGTAACAAGATTTTTCTGAGGCATATAGTTATGTGTTCTCTGCAATTTAAATGTGAATAACATTTTATTGCACTGAAATTATTTGGCTTGCCTTTACTCTCAGAGTTTATACTCGAGGCCTTGATCTGTCATGATTCATGAATGTATAAATAAAACATAGGTATTTGAATGATTAATTGTTAAAAAAAAAAGATATAACGAGCATACCCATTCATGACTATATCTGAACATGACTATAGGCAAGTTTTTTTTTTTTTTGTAGAGCACAATTCATACACAAGGCAATTCAAAGTGCTTCACAGTTGCAGAAAAAATTACAAGAAAACAGATAAAATCAATCAATAAAACATCAACATAAAGTTAATCAATGACAGTAAAAGGCAAGAGTGCAGATAAAATACTTTCAGTTTTCATATGCACAGGTAAAAAGAGCTGTTTTCAGCCTGGATTTGAACATTGTCAGAGTTGAGGCCTGTCTCACATCCTCATGAAGACTGTTCCAGATTTTAGCTGCATGAAACTGAAACGCGCCTCAGTGTTTATTATTGACTCTGGGAACCACCAGGAGACCCCTCCCTGAAGTTCTCAGGACCCGAGATGGTTCATACGGCTCTAACATGTCAGAGATGTACTTTGGTGCTAAACCATGAAAAGACTTGTACACAAGCAGAGCTGTTTTAAATTCTATTCTCTGAGTGACAGGAAGCCAGTGCAAATACTATAGTATTTAATTTAATTTTCCTGACCTTTTATCTTCACAATGACCTTGACGAGGCCTGGATTTAACTTTTTAACTTTTCAGCTGTTCTCCATTCAGATTACATTTACTGGCCAATCATCCTAACTTCTCCTCCATCCATTCATCCATCCATTTTCTTCCGCTTTATCTGGGGCGCGTGTTGCCGAGGCAGCAGTCTGAGCAGAGATGCCCAGACTTCCCGATCCACGCACATCTCCTCCAGCTGTTCTGGGGGACCCCGAGGCGACACCAGGCCAGCTCAGAGACATAGTCCCTCCAGGGTGTCCTGGGTCTTCCACGAGGCCTCCTCCCAATAGGAATGCCTGGAGCACCTCCAGAGGGAGGCGCCAGGAGGCATCCGGAACAGATGCCCTAGCCACCTCAGCTGGCTGCTTTCGACGTGAAGGAGCAGCGACTCTACTCCGAGCTCCTCCCGGGTAACTGAGCTCCTCACCCGATCTCGGAGGGTGCGCCCAGCCACCCTGCGAAGGAAACTCATTTCGGCCGCTTGTATTCGCGATCTTGTCCTTTCAGTCATTACCCAAATCTCATGACCATAGGTGAGGGTAGGAACCAAGCTCCTGCTGCGGTCATACAGGGAACGGGGTAGTGAGGGCCCAGACCCTATACTCCAGGAGCACCCCACACATGGCACCACGAGGGACACGGTCAAACCATTTCTCCAGATCCACAAAGCACATGTGGACGTCTCCTCATATCTCTAAAATGGTGTACTTAAAGCAGTACTAAGTAACTCTTGCCCCTAGAGGCCATAAGCGCAACTGCAGGTGTCGTAGCAAGTTACGACTTTTTAACTTATTAAATGTCTTGGAGAGTAAATACTACGCTGACAGAAAAGGCGAAGGGGGAGAGGGATGTTGTACATCTAGTTATACAATGGAAATATTTTTTTTCACTCAAACGTGTAAATACTGTTTAAAGTGGCGCTAGCCTGTAGTTAGCTTTGCCCGTTAGCCTGTTAGCTTCTTCTTTGTGATTCTATTAGTGTGTATTGCTTGCTCCGACCCGGTGGCAGTCAAGTTGCAAGCATGGTTTTCTGGCCAGAGACACCAGAGGGAGATGAAAGACCCCCAATCATCCCATTAACACTGTATTACCCCCAGAGGGACTATGAAAAGATATATTTAGTTAAACACGTTACTTAGTACTGCTTTAAACGTCCTTTCTGTCACTAGTTCAAGTCTTAATTCAAGTAATAGTGTTGGTCTATAACAGGGTTTGAGACTAATCCAACCAATATCAGCCACAGGAGGGTCTACTTTGTTCATTGCTTTGAATCTAATTTGTATCAGAAGAAGCAAGTCAGAAAAGTAATGTCTTGTTCTATTTTCCCGATTTTCCCTATGTCTTTCCACTTTCGCTGTGGTGCTTTTGAATTTATGCTGAACCCTCTAATGCAGAACTTTTATTGACATATATGAGTTTGTGAGAGTTGTTTCCTACCTGTACGTAAACATTGCTGCTGACTCTGTTGATGCGGATCCTGTGAAGTCGTCCGTCTGCCAAATTACTGGAGCTGGGGCTGAGCACGTCGGGATGCGGGCTCTTCTTCAGATGATACCAGATCTGCAGACTCCCTGGACATAAAGAAAGACAGCAACTCACATAAAGCTCTTCATAACCATCTGTTAGCTTCTTTAAAATAAGTTGATGATAAGATGTAAAGATGAAATTACTCCTGTCCTCATATGCTTCCGTCGACTGGCTGATAGTACAGAGCTCGGGATTGTGTCGTTAGAGAGAGACTACTGGCACATTTCATAATAAGAAACCAATGAGATTAATGTTAAATACAGGAGTTTTCATTTAACCTCGAGCATATTTTCTCCAGTTTGGCTTTACCCCAAAACTAAAAGCTTCTTGGAAAAAAGGGTCAAATAGCAACAAAAATGAAATGAAAACGAGGACAATAACGCAACAAAAGAGCGACAAAAATGTAAGTAAAAAAAAAAAAAAATTAAAACGCAACAAAAAGCCACTAAAGAACAACAGATGCAATGAAAAGAAATGTCAAAAAAGGTGGCGACAACATGCCAAAAAACGCATGGAAAAAGATCAGTTCAAATCAGTTTTGTAGCTTTCAAATGAGACGCAACACTGGCCTGTAGGCTGTAAACGTTTAGATTTGGGTAACGCTGAAATGGAGAAAATGCACTTGATTAAGGCAGGGGGTTAAGAGGTTATGTACTAGGAGACCAAGAATATGTTATATTCAGATAGTAGTGACACAAAAGTTGAAAGAGGTTTATACAAGAAATGTGGCGGATTTTAAACAAAACACTGTAGTTGAACTCTATAGTATGGTGCAAAGGTTTAGGCAGTTGAAAGCAGCAATTGCTTTATTTAAGGCAAAGTAAGGTTAGGTAAGGTAATGTAAGGTACACACTAACAGTATTTATAGTCCATCAGTGTGGTGCTGCTTCACATACATGCACACAGAGAAAACAGAAGGAAATAAAACAGACGAGTGAAGACTTACAAAATCTACTAAAACATATGGAGGAACGAGTTCAGAATATGTTGTCTACCCACAGATATTTTTCATTTCATAACTAACCAAACCAATCCACATTACTGTACGTCTGTGCCGCTTACTTATAAATAGCCCTTCTTATTCACGCCACTAGGGTCTCTGCCTGGATATAAAAATATTTATCTCTCCGCTTCACTCTCAAGTCAATATCTACCCAGCGTTCCTCCTACACACACTCAGAGGCAGATCAAAGAGTGTGAAAGCGCGCCTGCATTGTCAAGCGGCGACGGGTCAATATTCGAAATGCACAGTCAGTATGTGCAACGCTGAGCCGCTTCTACAGAGGCCCTGTTTATGGAAAGGTGTAGGTGGAGCTATTGAAGCATTATCGTACACTCACTGTCAGGATGTCTTGGTACTTTCTGGTTTATTTTAATAGATACAACAGGAAATCTGACTAAAGGAGAAAGGCTCGAAGGCAGGACTAGGCTCAGTTCACCTGGTGGCCCACTTGGCAATATCTATCCATCAAACACAGACAGTAACGCAAAGATGAGTCAATCTGTACTTCCATCAGAGTGTATTTGTGACTTGTGTTATGGATAAGGTCAGTGTGGCTATAGTACAGTACAGCATATGTATCTAAGCTTGTACTCTAACAGGCAGTATTACATACACGATTTATGCTGGTCCGTGGTATAAAATGGAAAAAGGTTACAATGGGAGGCAAATCAAGGTAAAACCAACTAAATTCATATGCAAAGTTTGCTATGTCTTATGTTCATAGATGCAAAAAAGATGCATCTATGAACATTTATTTATACATGTATTGGAAACAGATGGTAAGCACGCTTTTGTGACTATTGTACCCTGACAACCTGAACCACACCTGTTAGTTGCATCAATTCAAGCATTCAATCTCTAAATCAATCAACAGGTACAGTCATCTATTAGTCGCCTATCAGAGCAACAGAGTAACAAGCACAAAACCTCCTCAGGCAGAGGCATCAACTACTTTAACTTCCACACACTAAATATTTTAATTGTCACTGTTCGCAATTGTGTTTGGCAGCAAGAGTTCAAGGCCTCATTATTGCCTGAAAAAAAAGAAAAGAACTGAACAGAGAGGCACAGGTTAATTGCAAATGCATAATCTGTTACTGTACAAATTGTAAAGCTCTTCGGCTCATTATCTTTTCACATTTCAAATCCACGAGATGAATGAGTTGAATTCTGTATTAATTAACACTTTGTACAACTTTGTATGTTTCACCAACGCAGAATAATCTCAGCAAATGTTCATATAATGTTAAATAGAGGTAATGTGCGATGCGCTTACATAAGCATTCATTAATCATTCAATCACATACTGTACTTATTTTCTATTAGAAAGTGGCTCATTTCTGAAGGTTTCTATGAGCACCACTCTCAAGCATGTTTAAAACCATTCTTATGTGGCCACAATCTGTACCTTAGGCCCAAGAATCAAACCAGCAGGAGAAGCAAAGACTTCTCAGCACAACTATGAGAGGTTTGGAGTTAATAATTCTTCAACCAACAAGCCAAATGATGGAAAATTTCTGTTTCAGCCGCCGTTGTTCATAACCATTTTCCTCTCCACTTTGGCAAGATGAATTGAATTAGATGTAATTTTGTAACCAATAAGAGGAATATTGTTAGTTATACTATGTTTTTGTTTTATTGTGTATTAATCAACATATATATATATATATATATATATATATATATAAAATATATATATATATAACAATAAATAAAAATAAAAAAACTCTTCCTCACCCTCCGCGGGCGGTCTCTTTTCCTCCAAGCTCGGGTCCTCTACCAGAGGCCTGGGAGCTTGAGGGTTCTGCGCAGTATCTTTGCTGTTCCTAGAACTGCACTTTTCTGGACCGAGATGTCTGATGTATTTCCTGGGATCTGTTGGAGCCACTCCTTGAAGTCGATGTTGAAGCCAGCTCAATGGCAAGAACAAGTCCCGGGCAATAAACAGCTACGCCCTGCCAGTAATCAGATACCCTGCAGGAATAATAAGCTGGCCAAAGGATGAGATACAGACCACAGATGTTAAGACACGGAAGCTCCTAACCATGCATGGAGGGTTCCACCCCAAATCCAGCACCCTGAGACTGTACACTAGCCGTAAGGAAGGAGGCAGAGGACTAGTGAGCGTGAGAGCCACTATCCAGGATGAAACATCCAAGATCCACAAGTACATCAAGGACAAGGCTCCAACAGATGACGTGCTCAGTGAATGTCTCAGACAATGGGGAACAGAAGATGAGGTGCTGGAGGTCCCGTCATGGGAGGACAAGCCCCTACACGGCATGTACCACCGAAACATAACTGAAGTGGCAGATATCAAGAAATCCTACCAATGGCTGGACAGAGCTGGCCTGAAGGACACACAGAGGCACTCATCATGGCTGCACAGGAGCAGGCCTTGAGTACCAGAGCAATAGAGGCCCAGATCTATCACACCAGACAAGACCCCAGGTGTAGACTGTGCAAAGAGGCCAATGAGACAATCCAGCACATAACTACAGGGTGCAAGATGCTGGCAGGGAAAACTTACATGGAGCGCCATAACCAAGTGGCTGGCATAGTGTACAGGAACATCTGTGCAGAGTATGGGCTGGAAACCCCAAGGTCAAAGTGGGAAACACCTCCAAAGGTGGTAGAGAATGACAATATATATATATATATATATATATATATATATATATATATATATATATTATATATATATATATATATATATACAGTATATGCTTTAATCTTGAAGCAACCTGGTATATTCCAGGTTATGTGTTGCTTTGTCAGAATAGTAACTAGTAAGCAAGTCCCTGTTAGTACAGTGCAGTATAGTCTGTGTACCATTCTTAGCCAACGTGATGGCGATGTACTGCTGGCTGTGTGTGCTGAGGGTGAGCAGCATGGCGGGAGTGTGCGTGGTGCTGAAGCTGAAGGCCATGTCCTCTCGGGCGCGACTCAGGCTCTCCGTGGAAACGCTGGAGGCCGGAGAGTTGCCGTTCTGCATCACGGAGAAGGGCTCCTGGAAGGCGTAGGTGACTGAGGACTCGCGGTCAAAAGACACCGACACCTCTGTGCACATGAGAGAGGAGAAATACAGTAAATCTGCAGCCAAGATTAGATCATAAACATCAATGGCTTCATAAGAAGAAAGTAAAAGAGCATATTTCATTAAACTGAGGATTTATAAAGAGAATGGTCCCAAAATTATTATTACAATATTAGATGATGCAATATCCATATTGCAAGAAGCACCAATGTATCGCAAACTCCCTGAGGTCAGATTGAGATTTATCTTTAGCCTAAAAATAAACCACATGGCAACTTAAAAATGTGCAGAAGTAAAGTTTGAGACTTGATTGTGTCCAAAGTTGCAGTTTAGCCTTGGGCTAGTGCCGATTTTGTTTTGTTTTTTAGTTTTCTTTTGACCCAAGTTGAAGAAAAAATAACTCACTTAAAATGTGTGTCTTTTAATGGAAAGTAGGGCTGGGTGATATATTGATAATTAATCTATATCGATATATTTTTAAATAAGATATGGAATTAGATCATATTGCATATATCGATATAGTTCAAATTCAGATAAGCTATTAAGTTAACAAAAGAAGCTGGTAATCTCAAGAGGATGTTTAATAAAGTTGATCTTAAACTGAGCACTTTATTTTGTTATCTCTTTATATATGAATGCTGCCCTCAGAAAAAGATTATGAAAAGACCTATATTTTATTTTATAGGCTATTTTTATTCAAGATATGTTTTTACTGAAATGTGCACGTTACGGAGCTTTGTTATACAGTGTTTATGTTGAAGAGAATAATATTTTTATGTGATGTGTTGCCCTTAGGGCTATTTAGAAATGTTAATCAAAGTTGTACGAAGTGTTTGCAGTTCTTTATTACAGGGGAAAGTTACAGATCCGAGGGGGATGGGGAAAAGAACAATGAAATCCTCCCCCAGGAAAAGGAAAACGTGGGGAAGAGAATGAACTCATAAAATGGCCGCGAAGGGCGGAGCCAAACGTCACATGACGGATCGGAAGCCAATGGAACAACGAGACGTAGCTTAGGCTCAAATGATTGTGTGATGTGAAAATGTGACGTAAGCTCCAACTCCTCCCAGAGAGAGAAAGTTTTTCCTTTGGGAACGGGAAAACTCAGAATAGTGTATTAGGGACTCTTTGGGGGAGGAGTGGAGCGCTCTGCTTAGGTGATTTGTATTAGGGAATAAAGTTTTCGTGACTTTAATCTTCCGAATCCTGGTCATCTATCCTGGTATGTCATTATTAGCGGTTAGGGTAGTGTTGACGGCAAAAGCTAACCTTCTTCGCCAGTTTTGAACACGCGGTTGTCCCGGAGCCAGGTAATTAGCATCAGGACAAAGAGACGCATGGGTACTAATATTGATTTGCTCTGTAAAGGTAATCGAGGACAACTTAAGAGAAATAACGATTTCTTCATTGGTGCCCCTGGACGTGCTGAAGGAGGAGGTGGTTTTGGTTCGTCAACTAACGGACTGGCGAAGGTCTAGTCTGGTGAAATCTTCGCGGTAGGACATGCCAGGATCTCCCGTCCACGACCACGCAACAGGAGACTTCATGGACGTCCAAATAGATTAAGGTAAGACGACTTTTGATCACTACTACTGTGAGTCTCAAAGTGCGTCTATTGGCATTTTTTCCAAATTTTAGATTACTTTTAACGAAGTTAACTGTTGAATGGTGAAATCTGTGAATTGATGGTGGACGGGTGAGAGGGAAAAACGTTATTATTAATATCTAAATTACCGAACTAAAATAAAGTTAATTAAAGTTAAATTCTAAAGTTAAGTGTGGTGGGTTCAAGGCCCTAGGATTCGGCGAAATCCTTAAAGTATGCGCGCGGGGTTGGAGTTTTAAGAGGTAGGTTTAAGGCCTAGTACAGAGCTACGCGGTGGGTGTATGCCCTTTAAAAGCCGAGAAAGGTCCGTAGTAGTATCTCCCAGAGACGCGGACGCGCGTCTTGAAATCAAGCGGTCGAAGATAAGATCGTAAGCAGATTTGGGGGCTGTTTGAAATACTTCGGTTGGAGGCCAAAGGATAAATAAGATCCTTAAATTCTATTAATTGGCGAAATATTGGCGAAATATATATAAATAATTTGGTGAGTTAATGTTCGGTTTTTGTGACTATAAAAGTATACGAGGTAGTTGTAGTAAGGATAATTTGTGTGCAGGGAACAGTTACAAGCAGGTAAGGAAATGTTGGAATCAAAAGACTGTGAAGGATGGGTGAAAATGGTAAGTACAGCGTCACCTCTTTTGAAAAAGATGGCGGGAAAAGCCCTGAACAAAGCAGTCGAGGCCTGTGCACAAGGATTCAGAGAACAAAAGAGAGACCCAAAGGCTCCACAAACACTGGAGTTCTTTTGCGGGGTGTTGACTGCAACTGTGGAGGCCTGCACGATGGAACTGCGGGAGGAGGAAAAGTTAAAGAAGAACAGCGGACTTTCGAAAAGTGAGAAGAAATTGCTGGAACTCACAATCAGTAAGTATTACAAGCTGGGAAAACGAATCGAACCTATCCTGGAGCTGGCAACAGCGCACTGGATGAAATACGAAAAGATTTTTTCCCCCACTTCGGGGGCGGGACCCGAAAGCCCCTCCCAAGAGGAGGAGCTCCCGCCTTGGCCCCGACGGCCCCTCCTCCATACGAGAAGGGAGGAGAGTCAGGCTCCACCCTATACCCGCAGCTAACTGTCCATGGAGTGGTGGATGTGGATGTGGCAGCCTCAAACTCGTTATCAGTGGAGGAACATGATAAGGTAAGGACTTTAATAACCCGCGCATACACTGATAACAAACCTGCACCAAGGGATGCAAGTGGACAACTGTGGGGGATTAAAGTGATCGAACAAACGGGAAAATACGCTCAGGACACAATGGACGCCATTCATGCGCTGAGGAGAAACTCACAGGCGCAGACGCAGCAGGCAACAGAAGAATACCAAAAGGCCCAACAAGAACTAATGAACAAATTTAATGAAGAAAAAGAAGAAAGAAAGGCCGAGGTTCACGAACTAACCGAAAGAATACAGGAACTCGCGCTTAAGGCAACCGAGGCCTACCAGGCTCCGGTAGTGAAACAAAAGAAGAAGTCATCTGAAAAGATTCCCTTTTTTCCTGTATCGGATGATAGCGAGGAAGAAGGCCGCTGTAAGGCCAATGAGGAGTCATATGAAACATATGATGAATTAAGCGCGCTATACACTGAAAAAAGAGGCGCTTTGGATCGCCTAACTAAACTTAAGAAAAGAGACGATGAGAGAGAGGAGGACTGGAAGGAGAGCTGCGACAGGCAAATAAGGACGTATTGGACCTACAGGTGGCAATCGAGAAAAAGACTAAGGAACTGGCTAACCTCTCCAAAGGAGCCACATATCGAGGTAATTATCCTCTTATTCCAACGGGACCCCCAGCAGTTCAAGGGGGCCCGGTCCCAGTGGCCTATAAGCCACTGAGTAGTATCGAATTACAACACCTTAGGGATACCTTACCCCCCTACAAGAAGGGGCAAAAAATGGTTCCGCACAATACAGCTACAATGCGCTAATGCGCAGCTGGCGGTTGGAGATATTAAGGGCCTGGTGTCCGCATGTGCAGCCCCTCACGCTGTAAGCCACCTACTGAGAACCGCAAACCTGCACGACGTGCAGGTACATGAACCCTTTGATCCCCTGGCAGAGAATTTCTTGACAGTGTTGGATCTTATGTATCCACCACCATCCCCACAACCTCCCACATTCCCATCATTTGTACCGGGCACCTGCCCTACTCAATTTCTGGATAAGTGTATCCAATTATACATTACATCCATGCATGTACACCCGTACAGACACCCCCAGACATCCTGTCTGTTCCTCCAGAACGTGCTGGACGTTTTTCCAGAACCAATTAAGACAAGTCTGACCAATGTCCCAGGACTGACCTCAGACTCAACCACATTTCTGACTCATTTTAAACACCACGCAGAAATTTTTAATAAAAACACCGTGATAGACAAAGTAACATTGAAATCATGCAGGAAGAGCTGCTAAAGAGCCAGCTTAATCAGACACGGCAGCAAATTACGGCTGCAAGAAAAGAAATAACAATAAAAAGACACAAATGGTGGCAACAACACCCACACCCTGACACTGTCCCTACACAAGCAAGCGTCTTATACGCCTCCCAAGACCAGCCCTTAAGGCCACTATCTCAATGCACACGCATGTACACGGCCAAGGTAGGGTAAAGGTAACACTAGGGACGGTCTAGGGGCAGGGGATTCGGAGGAACGGGCTATGGGGCTACTGGGGCTGGAAGGGGCCAAGACCAGGGCTGCTTTAACTGTGGGGGGCTGGATCATTGGTCAAGAGACTGCAACCAAGGTGGCCAACAGGAGGGCTGCTTTCACTGTGGGGGGCTGGGGCCTGACATTTGCTCTTTGCTTGCTCATAATACCAACAGTCATGATAATAGATGACCTCTATAGTTGTGAGGGACGAGTCAGAGGACATCCCGTTAAAAGATTGAAATTGGCCCTTTATGAAGTATGCAAAATGTAGGTAAAACACCTGGAGAAAATCTGGTTATCTACTGCAACGAGGCAGGTATAGTGTTGGTAAAAATGAGAGGTGCCGTGCCGGACCAACACACCCTAGACTGGATCACTCATTGTACAGAAAATGCGATAAAACGTGGGAAAAAAGAGGAAGGAAAATGATGTTGTTTTGAAATTTGAAATTTATGATGTAACTAACATGTTTGTTCCCACAGAAGGAGATGGGTCTAGGAAGCGACGGTCTCGTATCACAGGGGTCATGAACCAGGAGAAAATAAATGGGTAAAATTAGCCAGACACACAGCCAAGGTAACTAACTCAACCACGCCCTGTTGGGTGTGCTCCTTCAGGCCCCACCATGCTGCGGACGTGCCATCTACTGTCCCAGTCCCTATTTCGGCATCAGCTCATGTATGCCTGTTATGGCACTATCAGTGGGGACGAGGTAACCGTACCGTCCTCCCTGGGTGTGAATCTTATACAAAGTATGCCAATCTTTCGAATTGGATACAGCCCGTGAATTGGACAGTAAAGACCAATGAAACCCTGAAAAAGGGCCTGCAATTTGCAGGGTCAACACATTTTAGAGAAGAGCTGGTGGCGCCCTTCTGTTTTAAGCGAGAATGCAGGAAGGGTGACTGGCTTCTGGGTAAAACACCCTGTTTGGACTACCTGGGTGATGGGTTTACTAACAGGGAGGAAACATGGGCCACTAGAGTGGCTAAACTTCATAGTGAGTTAGTGAATACAAATGAACTAAAGTGTAGCGACTGTATGGTCATAGGGCAACGGTGGCCTCTGAATCATACCACATGGACCAAGTTAGTACAAAAGACCCTAACTTACTCTCCATGGATTCCCGTCCCACCGAGGTGGGGATTCCCCACCCCGGTTGGACAGGTTTGGTTGTGTGGAAGTAATAGTTATTTGACCCTTCCCGTTAATTGGTGCGGGACGTGTACCCTAGCTCGACTTAAGCCCTCATCTATAGTAGTTGCAGACACTTTAATGCAAAAAGCCGTACAAAAATATAGACATCATAACCTACATAAACATGGCATGGTAAGAAGAGCAATGCTGAAGGTGGGGACCGCACCCTCGGTCAATCTTACGTCCCTTTTCTGATAACGGTGGTCGTAAGCCCCTGTTCGGAGATGGGAGGGGATTGCTCGCCACTCTGGTCCTATGATCGGTGTGGCGGCCTCCATGCAGCGTCTAAATGAGGTATGGTGGATCCTGGAGGACCTAACTGAGGTAATAGATGGTGTCTTGGACCAAATGGAACGGAGTCCAGAACTTAAGGCAGTGGCTGCTGTGGCTATGCAAAATAGAGTGGCGTTAGACGCCCTGTATGCTGAACAGGGTGGTATGTGCGCAGCAGTGGGCATTGACCACTGCTGTACATATATCCCTGATGACACTGGCAATTGGACAGCCATTAGGAATAGAGTAAAGGAACTCAAAGACTTTCTCGAGTCTCAAGAAGACCAGGGTCCGCAGTGGACCTGGCTAAATTGGTTAAATTCCGGTTCCTGGATCCATATCCTTCAAAAGGTGGGTATTTTATAGGTATTGTACTTTGTTTTGTTGTATTTTGTTTTGTTTTGTTGTGCCTCTCATTCGCAGCATGGTCTCCAGGGCTCTGGGTTCCACTGGGGGCATTTATATGGTGAGTTGTGCGCCCCCGGGGGACACGGAGCTCGGGCCAAGGGAAACGTCAGAAGGGGTGTTCCTAATCTGTACTTGAGAAGAGTACAGGAGGCCTTGAAATATGAATGGAACAACCCCGAATAAGGCGGAGATGGAAAAGTGGTGGTGGAGATTGTATCTAAACAACACTGTTTAGTGTTGCTGTGTTTGTTGTGCTTTGTGTTGCAGGAATGTTTATTTTTGTGTCAATCAGTGACAGTCCCAGAGGGAAAGAACAAATGAAATTGTACTGTGGACATGGAATGCTAACTATCCAAGTTCTGCATGGAAAGATTAATAAGCGGAAATGATACCTGGGAAGAGAGAGAAAATTTTGAAAGTACCCAGCAGCTGGTTGAGTATGCACAATATAAAGTGGGAATGTTAATGTGGTATATACGGTTGAAAATTGTACCTGGATTTTTGATACAGGCTGTAAAAAAATATTATCTTTTAAAATGATCTTTTATAAGATCAGAAGGGGCTGAAGAGAATAATATTTTATGTGATGTGTTGCCTTAGGGCTATTTAGAAATGTTAATCAAAGTTGTACGAAGTGTTTGCAGTTCTTTATTACAGGGGAAAGTTACAGATCCGAGGGGATGGGAAAAGAACAATGAAATCCTCCCCCAGGAAAAGGAAACGTGGGGAAGAGAATGAACTCATAAAATGGCCGCGAAGGGCGGAGCCAAACGTCACATGACGGATCGGAAGCCAATGGAACAACGAGACGTAGCTTAGGCTCAAATGATTGTGTGATGTGAAAATGTGACGTAAGCTCCAACTCCTCCCAGAGAGAGAAAGTTTTTCCTTTGGGAACGGGAAACTGAGGATAGTGTATTAGGGACTCTTTGGGGGAGGAGTGGAGCGCTCTGCTTAGGTGATTTGTATTAGGGAATAAAGTTTTCGTGACTTTAATCTTCCGAATCCTGGTCATCTATCCTGGTATGTCATTATTAGCGGTTAGGGTAGTGTTGACGGCAAAAGCTAACCTTCTTCGCCAGTTTTGAACACGCGGTTGTCCCGGAGCCAGGTAATTAGCATCAGGACAAAGAGACGCATGGGTACTAATATTGATTTGCTCTGTAAAGGTAATCGAGGACAACTTAAGAGAAATAACGATTTCTTCAATGTTAACATTTAATAGTGAGTTTTCAATAGAACTACTCGTATTTGGCTTTGACTTTGATTTAACATTTAATTTCACTTTGTGGAAAAAATATCGGGATATATCGTATATCGATATTCAACCTAAATATATCGGGATTCCGTGTACCCTTCGATCATTGGTTATTCAGTTTCAAAATTTCTGGTCAATTTTTTTGTTTTTTCCTTTTCTAAGCTTGGATAAAAAAAACACAAAAAACTGGTGTCTTATTTTAAAATCTCAATATGTGTATGTTGGCTCCAGTTGCCAGGAAACAAATTCCTGGCATTATTTGCGACAACGCCGCCCATTGCTGCCGCCTGCTATACGCTCATTATGCACTGTACTTCGGCCATCAGACGCTCCGAGCGGCCCCGCACTGAGGCCACTGTGACTGAATGACACTGAACAGTACTACGTTTATTAATGTAGTTGACACAAAACGGCTCGTATTCAATGAGAACGATGAGTAAGAGGAGCTAAGGAAACATGCGCCAACGCGGCCAACGATCAGAGGAGAATTCACACACAGGCATCGTGCTGAAGTCTCTGTTCATTCATCAGGCACAACGTAAAACAAATAGAAGTTCAGATGCCCGGACAGAGAGTTAGCAGCTTGTAGTGTTCCTGTAGTGTTCTCTGGAGCCAGTCACAGCGGGGAGAGAAAGAAAGAAGGCACAGAGAGAGGGAGAGAGAGGGGAAAGACATCTGCGACTTTGGGCTAAAGATAAGTTTCCAACGCTATGACCAATGATCAGCAGGTCGATTCTGCTCTGCACCGTCACTAACAGCGCTGTGGAGATGACAAGCCGGGGGTCGGGACACGAGGAACGGACACACGGTTGGAGCAGAGCGCAGGATGCAACCCTCTGCACTAAGACAGCCAGATGTGCGTCCTGCATTCAAAGCCACAGGCCGCGCAGCTGTCTCTGTCCTGGTAGAGGCAGTAAACACTGAATCATGCGGATCGTCTGGCCACCCAGGCCCCCCCCGTTGCGTCGCGTATGATGTGCCATAAATGGTAAAATGGTTTCAACTTATATAGCACTTTCTACCTTGTTAGGCCCAAAGTGCTTTACAGCAAGGAACCAGTCACCCATTCACACTCTCCTTCATACACCAATGTACGCAGACACTGGAGGCAAGGCGGGTGAAACGTAATAACCAATGATCGAAGGGTACACGGACTATATACTTATCTTTTTCATATCGTACTGTCCTAATACTAGACATAGTATCATTATCTATACTTTTAATGACCCTAACCACGTGGCCATGCTGTATTTCGATTGTCAACATGTTCAGTTCATTGCTAATGAGTCTACACTTCTGTTAGTCTGTCTGTATTACCGTAATAGCATATAATGACAGAAATCGTTTTATCAAAAATAGGCTCTTTATGGACAAATGCATCTCGTATCTGCAGAGAAAACAGGTTACAACACAATAGAAATGGACTGCATGTTTGCTTCTATCTGTAGAATAATTCCTAACTCCAAATTATGTTTTATAATTACATCTCCTTTCAGCACCTCCTTTGACCTTTGAGTGCCTATTCATTGTGAAAATTGCTAGTTGCACTTGTAAGAATGTTTATATAAAGTGAATATAAACTGTGGTGAGGTTTACTTTTTGAGAATAGTTTATTGATGATCTCTTACTTGAATTCAAGTATAATCTTAATACCTCTTAAGATCTTTTTGACCTGGTGATAGAGAGTCTTGAAGCAGTAAAAGCACTATAAATCCATATTATTATTTTTAATGGTCTGATTTAGCTTTTCAGGGTTATTTGACAAGATGTAGTGTAGCTGTCAATCCCCACACCCTCTCCTACACAATCAACACATTTTACAAAGTCGTCCTCACTATTTTTCCATTTTGCAGCCAGACTCTGGTGTGAAAGCTATGTGTGTGTGTGTGTGTGTGTGTGTGTGTGTGTGTGTGTGTGTGTGTGTGTGTTTGGATTAGCCGTCCTCACGTTGTTCGCCGATAATCTGGTCTAATGCATTTTAAATGTTCTCCGAGTCTGGAGCCTGGACAAGTATTAATTGCCTCTTGCATTTCTCCCATTTCCCTCGGACAGGCCTAACTGAATGACCCAGACAGTGATCGATGCTTTGTTTGCCATAATCAGCATTAATCTGCTCAAATATTATATGAAGTGTGAAGCTGGAGCAGGCTGCTGCCTACCTTGATCACAGGTGGTCGCTTATGTGCCAACTTGGCAAAAGCCATCTTAAAGGAGGCTATGTTTTGGGTTATGGAGTGTGTTTGTTGACTTGCTTGGCATAAAAAAACATTTCAATTACACGTTAAGTTATGGACTAAAAGACATTAATACAACCTGGGATTAATTAAGAAATAAAATACAAACTCTGTATTATTATTATCCGTATAAGGGTCAGTAAAGAAATAAAGCATTAGTTTTGGTGGCTTCTTAACTTGGGGGCTGTTAAAGATCAATAGATACAGCATTTGCATATGAAGACTTGGATAGAAATTGAATATTTTGCTATTTGGTGAGAATATATTGCATGAGTTAACAGCAGTCTTTGTAATACAAACTGCACCTTCATTTAACGTATAAGTAAACAGAGCCCAAATAAGAGCCCTAAATATCCCACGCAGATAAAGCGAGTGGGTCTCACCTTGATCGCAGGTGGTGCCTCCATATGCCGACTGGGAGCAATCACAGATGTAGCCGCTGCTCTTTTCAATACACCTCCCTCTGTTGTGACACAGGCTGCTGGAGCCACTGCAGTAACCCGGGCAACCAGAGCTCACCCCTGGCGTCATTTTGGCTCTCTCCTCAAGGTCGAAGTTCACACCGTTGACGATAAGGGTCCGAATGCAGCCCAGAAACCTCTCTGCTGCGACGCCGTTCCTCCTGAAAAATAAAAGGTAGAAGTCACATTTACCGTATATGGCACGTTTCTACTGCATTGATTTCCGCTCAGAGTGCACGTTTAAACACACCCAGGAGTTTAACATTGAAGAGAAGACTGAAATATAATGCTAAACAAATACAAGAATCACATGCATTTGAGGACTGTTTGCAAGAGGTCTAAACTACAGGGTTAGCATTTTATACATAAGACCAGACCCCATGAAGGGATGCTTTGTTGGTTGGACAGGAAATTGTACCTAGAGAATTGCACCCTTGTAATTTACATTGATACCATTGATACTGTGATTTTGCTTAAATTGCAATTAATTGTGTGGCCCTTTTATATCAAGACACCATTCACTCAGTCACACACATGCATTCCTACACCAATGTATGGTGTAATAATATCAACCACTGATTTTGGTCATTGGGTTAACACTGAGCGACTGATAGAAAACACGATCTGCGTTACTTCCACTAAGTGCAGCAGAGAAATATCTACTTGCACAGGATTAGAATTTATGTGAAGTGCTTATTTAATTTGATGGTGGATCTTGGGAGGAGCTGGCGAGACCTCATTAAAAATAATGCACAATTTAGACTAATGGCAAGCTGAAGAGCTACACCAGTGTCACAAACTATCAACATGAGTGTAACTTATGAGAAGATAAAGCAAGCGTAAATAGCTCGTATGGTAAACTGCGTGCAAAGCAAAAGCAAAAATGGATGCCACGTATAACACTAAGGCTGTAATTAACTATATGCAGCTGTAGAATCTATCAATGTAGCAGGAACTGGAGACAAAAGGGCTGCTTGTGTGTGCTTTTCTGCCAAGTGCTGCACTTTACAAAAGAACCGAGCGCTGAAGTCATTTACCCAGCTGGGTAACGCTTTAGAATACAGCCCGCGAGTTCCAGGTGTAAGTACGAGTAACAAGACAGTAATTACACATGTAAATACAAGTACTCTTACAACGTGTAACAAGGGGGAACAACGTGTAACAAGGTAGTACAACGTTTAACTACTTGTCAAGGTGTAGTAAAGGTATTGAAAAAAGGGCAATTAATGGTGCTGAGTTATCACATAGTTGTGGCAAAAGGGAATGTGGTACTATAAATTGTGCATTAATTTTAATATTGCAGGACAACAGTATTGCTGTTGTGAAAGTGAAGACATGACTCCAGGCATTTTTATTGATTGTTGTTTATTTTTTATAGTGAGACACCGTTGCCTGTAACAAGCAGAAACAAGAGTGAACAGAGAAAATAAAGCGAAACAAGGAAAAGTACACGTTATCAATGTGCATGTATACTGTAACTAATGTGTAGGTACAGGAGAGCACGGGCTGTAAAATGAAGTGAGACACTGTCGACTGTAACAAGCAGAAACAAGAGTGAACAGAGAAAAAAGGAACAGAAATAAGCAGAAAAAGTCTCCAAAAATTATCACACTATTAAAGTGCATGTACACCATAAGTACATGTGATATAATGACGCAGTGGTTAGCGCTTTTGCTTCACAGCTAGAAGGTCCCGGGTTCAATTCAGACGGAGCCTTTCTGTGCAGATGTGCATGTTTTTCCTGTGCCAACATAGGTTCCTCCCGTTTCCCCTACAACTACAAACATGCAACAGTGTCTCACTATAAAAAGTAAATAAACAACAATCAATAAAAATGCCTGGAGTCATGTCTTTAACAACAGTAATACTGTTGTCCTGGAACATTAAAATGTATGCACAATACCACATTCCCTTTTGCCACAACTATGTGATAGCTCAGCACCATTAATTGCTCCGTTTCATTCATACTGTATTGGCTTGGCGGTTTTGTTGTGATTGTATGATGTCACTTTTGAATGAAATAAATAAATAAAAAATGAAAATGAATACCTTTATTACACCTTGACACGTAGTTACACGTTGTTCCCCCGTGTTACACTTTGTACTTCCTTGTCACACATTATTCCCCCTTGTTACACGTTGTAAGAGTACTTGTACTTACAGTACATGTGCAATTACTTTCTTGTTACCCGTACTTACACCTGAAACTCGCGGGCTGTATTCTAAAGCGTTACCATAAGCTGTACAAAAAGACCGGAAGTAGCCAAAATGTATCACTGAAGACCGATGTATAAATATAATGTTACTAGGAATATAATGTTGCTAGAATCTCGGGATGTGTGGTATTTGCAATGACAAGAGATAAAACCCATGGCTCTAAAACAACTAGCAGGTTTTACATACAGTATAATAAGACGGGATATGTTGTTGTTTTCAAAGGATATTGTACTGCCTAAATGAACACAGTCTTTTACCGTCCTTTCAAACAGTGATTTTCATTAACTGCAAAGCCTTTCATCTTTATAGATAACATACCTTGATTTGCTAAGGCAAAAGTGGATCCTTTTGCTTGTTCATAATCATTTTTATATGAAAACAAAGTTAATAGATGACATTTACATGGTTCCCCAAAGCTCCAGATTGCCCAACAGTTAATTGCAAACTAAATGTGCTAGCTCCTTGTATATGACAGTGACAGTAATTTGGTCATTTGCACATTTAAAATACATCACGCACTGCCTAAAACTGCATTAAGTAGAATTGATTCAATCCCACCCGAGGCTTGCCGTGACATATTCACACATGGATATTACATTTGCTTTGCGAGGAAATAGATCATCTTGATAGACTGGCACCTTCGCACTTCCCGCACACCAGAATCAGATAACTATTACGTTTCACAAAATTATACGTTACAGAGAGTATTTTCATTTGTCATTTTCGTGCTCCTTATCAATTATTTTTCAATGCCAAAGAACTGGTTGAAAATTGCAATCACATTAAAAAAACAAGTCTTTTTTACTTTGTATTTCTGTCCTTCCCAGTGTATTATTAAGAAGACGCATTCAATCAAAGGGGAAGAGTTTGCTGCTAGAAAAAGTAAGACACTAGAGAAAGTGGAATAAATTAGTTTTAGCCAAAGGCATAAATGATGGCTATAGCGCATGTTTCGAATTGGATTGGAAATACATTTCATATTATGATGCCAGGAAATACAATTGTACTAATAATAATAATGTAATAATCTAAATGTTGGCCACCATCAAAATCAACCCCAAACAGTCGCTACTATTTGTGAGAATCAGAATGCTGAAACTCAATATGTTTATCTGATTGGTGTGTTTGTTAAGGAAGGGAGTTTTATTCTTGTGCTAAAACGTGTTTGCTGCTGTCTTCAAAACATATACAGATTTGATTTGATTCACTGTCTGTTTTTCAGTAATTGGCATAAGTAAATAAAGCACAGAAACATAGTCACAGATTAAAACAAGCGTTAAGTTTTAAACAATGTAGATTCTCCGTTATTCAGGTAGTTATGTCAAACCTCTACCAATTAAAACAATTGGACAAACATAAGAGTTGTTTCACTCTCCATTGAGGGAGCTACATTGGCAACTCTTTTAAATGTAAGACAACAGTTTTGTTTTAATTGGTAAAAGTTTACAGTTATGCTTTATTATCTTCATGAAGTGCACGGTGTGGCTGTATTGTAATGAAAAGGTAAGTGTGAAGCAACAAACCTGTAGTAGTATGGGTAGAAGAGGTACATTTTGGTTTATTACATTGAAAAAGCATGGTTTTCTGTCACTAGATGAGGGGTCACCAATCAGCAGCTCGGAAGCCACAAGAAGAACTTCAGCCCCCAGTAGATCAACAAAAGCACATCGTCTACTGTACATTTTGCTTTTTCATCTGCACCTATGCTAATCAAAATCTGCAAACATTTGGGTAAATAAAGTATTATGAGAAAAGAAAGTAATTTTCCTTCATTTTGTTGAAATATAATGTTGGCTTCTAAAAGTCCAAATTCTAACCGTGGAAGAGCAATTTAAATACTTTGGAATAGTTTTTGATTCCAAGTTACATGTCAGGCTGCATGTTCAACCTCCATCCATCCATCCATTTTCTTCCACTTGTCCGTTGCCGGTCGTGGGGGCAGCCGCCGGAGCTGCCCAAATCACATTGCACCAGCCCCCCATGGCTCCTTCTGCAGGTGGTGGGTCCACGGAAGGACGGCCTCACGGTTCAAACCGGGCCTGTTGGTCTCTCCTAGGGGGCTACCAGTGTAGGCAGACACTGGAGGCAATGTGGGTGAAGTGCCTTGCCAAGGACACAACGACAATGTGCACCGTCAGGAGGCGGGATTCGAACCCACGACCTTCCGATCATGAGACCTATTCAACATAAAAGTCTTTCTCTGTGTACAGAATCATCAAAGGCGTATATGCACGCTATGATATTCATACAAACTACCCTAAAGTCTCTCTTCAAGAAAACACTGAAAACTCTCGACAAATAGCACTTTAATATGACTCTGAAAGATAGTTGAAAACTAATAATCAGACATGCTCACAGGTAGATTATCATTGAAATTCTTCTTTTGGGGGACATCTTAACCTCTACGAGTTTATTGTAGCTACATGTTGTTAGGGATAGGGAATGTCTGTGTTATGTATTCTCTTCTGTATGTTGCCTCATTAAATGTCTATTGTTCTTACCTGCCTTAGGACCAGAGCTGTTTTTTCCTATATGCAGACTACGCAAGTTGCGTAGGGCCCCTACAGCCGCAAGGGCCCATATCTCAGTCAAACTGCAGTGTTGTTCACTGATTAATCAACGCGTTGTCACGGCGACAAGCTCTCTGACAGAGCTCACTCACTCTCAGCTTACTTTGCAACATATAACACCGAAACGGTGCAGTCTGCTGAAGTGGATGAGCAGGAGAGACCTTACGCCTTCCCCGTGTTACCCCCAAGGCATGAGTGCTTCTACGCTTGTGTCTCTGCTTGGTTGTCTCTCTCCCGGTGCTCACCTCCCGCGTGGCTGTCTCCCGTTCCCCGGGCAGTGCTCGCCTCATGTTTTCTCTGCACTTAAACGCGGACACGGTTCTGCATCAACCACACACTCATTTAAACTATCTTCTTGTTGTCTCTAGCAGAGTATCAGGACAACAGTTTGGCGAATAGAAGAGAGCAAAGGCGTTGTATTTGTCTCAAAGGGGAGCTGAATCCACCGGCTCTCATGAGCGCAGTTACTTTCAGTAACTCTAGTTCTCTGAATGTGCATGGTCTAAAACGAATTACCATCAGGCTAATCCTCAGTGGTAAGATAGAAATAATCGTGAGTTGCAGGTTTTAGTTAGTTTTAAATCAGTGGTTCCCAAAGGTGAGGTGATCATTTGCCATTTTAAAAAGTGGGGGAAAATAGCCTAGTGTAGTCCTAAATCACAGTTTGACAATGGCTTAGTGGTTAGTGGTTCTCACACAGTGGGGCAGGGCCTGAATTGAGGTCATTATGTTCCACTTCTGCCCTGCACTACTGGGTATAACTGTTTTTAACCGTAAATGAGTTCGCTCTTTGTCAAATAGCCTTGGGATGCGTACTTTAGAAAGGCCAGCACTGGCTCTGCTTAGGACAACGGATTAACATTCACTACTGTGCTAACTCTGGCATATTTACGCTGACTCTTTCTGCTGACATGTTGATTAATATGCATATGTCCTAATTCAATTAAATAAATCTAAATAAATATATGTACTCCACCTAAAGCCTATTTATTGGATGCTTCAGTATCCTCAAAGCATAGTTAGCAAGTGAAAATAGCCCACGAGAGAAAAACAAGTTTTGAAGACCCCTACCTTAGATGCCCAGCTCTATCGAACATTGAAGTCTATTTCCACACAAAACCTTTCGAATTCGGGTTAACAATGAGTAAGGAGTGAATTCTTGCTGTACAATGCAACATATTCCACCCCAATGCTTCCATCTACCATCAATCTTTTACCTGTCTGAAAATCCAAGCAGACAAATCGATGTCAGACCCACCCACAAAGAGCTGACTGCTGAGGCGGAGGCGCAGATATCCCTCGGCTGGAGCCTCCATGAAGCGCAGGGGCAGCTGGTCCACCTGCAGAGACGCCTCCTTCACATTGCGCTCAGCCCTCACGTAGTGCCACTGTCTGTCGTTCAGAGGGAGGTGCGACTTTACTGACAACACTGCCGGGCCGTTTCCCACATCGAAGGAGAAGGTCACCAAAGAGGGAGCTGGAGAAAGAAATCAAATGTCTCCATGATTGAATGATGAATATTCTGTATTTCAGTATTGGGAGTACTTTTATCACAACACACCTATTACCTAATCTTCTGTAGAGTGGTTAGCAGTAACACATTTCTTACTTCAGTACTTAGCTATTCTTCCTCCAATCAAGAATAATATCGGGTCTTTTTTTAAAGCAGCATGCAAACGTACTGCATTAAATTGGCACTTTAAAACAAAAGGCAAGCTGAGTTGTCATATTTCTTGGAATAATGGAGTCAGGGCTTGACATTATGGTTTTACTGTACTTTACTTTTAGTATTTTGCATTGTGTTACATGCTTATATGAAATGTTCTTTAAAAGGTACAACAACAGTATTATTAGCTTTTTTCCCCAATGGATATTGTTTAGTGGCCTTAGCCTTAAGATCTTGCAACCCAAATCATGGAATTACAGTAAGGAGTTTTGGCAATGTCTGATCAAGTTCTTAAAAATTAATTTATAAAAGTGCTGCCAATGGAAATAATATGAAAAGTACAGAAAAATGACAATTGCTAAAAGTAAAATCAATATTTGATTGAATTACTTCATATCTTCCAACACAGACATGTAAAGATATTTTGTAAAAAATCACACATATCTCACCTTTAATATAAAACAATATGTTTAATTAAACTGTTGTTTGGTAATGTGTGGGTGAAACTTGTAGGTTCAATCAATAATTATTTAGAGTATTACTATAAGTCAAGTCTTCAAATTCAGTAGCTGAACAAGGTCTAACATTAATCTTTATTTTTACTTTTAAAATTATTAGCCTGGAAACCTTTTCTTCCACTATGTAGTGTAACTTGTAAGTAAACTTTACTACACTTTCTCCCAACTCTCTTCACCTGTGGTTAAAAGCCTTTTCCCCCCTTTTGTCATCTCTTTTCTGATGCAATGCGGATGACCTGAAAAAGATCTATAAGCGGGGTTGGCCCCGACAGCTTGTCAATATTACATGATGGCTGAGTAAAACACAAAAGGCTTTAAATATTCAAGGAAACTGTCTGCTTCCTCATTGAACATATTAGGAAAGTCTCTGCGGCTGTGTACCCCTCAGACGATCAATATCATAATGCAGACGGGAATCTAAAGCAGTTTATCAAACCGTTTGTCTAAGTACATAATTTTATTTACACACGACAGGAAAATCATCTTATTATGACATAACATTTAGGACACAATTTAAACATATCTGTAAGAAAAGTCTCAATAAGCCCTCACATTGAACAAGGCAATTACTGTAGTGTACTTCAGTTACTTTTTTCCAGATAAAAACAACAAAACATTAACAGGTAAAGTGTACATTTTTAATTTAATTTTGTGATATGGAAAAATAAATGACATTGAAACAACATTAACGGTTCAAGCATAAGGGTAGGCATTATCAACCATACCAATACTCTGCCATGTCGTTTGCTTTCTTCATCTATAAATGTTTTAGTATCCATTTTTGTAGGTCTCATGACTGTGTCAAGAATAATTTTAATTAACCTTAACCTTTACCTTAACACATCTTTGTGGAAAAGATCAGAAACTCCATTGCATCTCTAGAGGGCTTTTCTTTGTACTGCTTTATGAGGGGTTTGTCCCCTGCTATTCCGCCGAAAGGAAACATATTTACTTCTCATATGACAGCACAGAAGCAGTGAGAGAGTCATTTGGATCAGAGTCATCAGACCATACTGTGTAAACCTGGCAGCTATTGGAAATTAAACTGTCAACTGCAACCCGAAACTTCAATCACAATGGAGGAGGGAGGGTAGTTCTTATGAAAACACAATGCACTTAATCCGTGAGTAATTATGTAAAATTAGGACCATTGCCATAGCAAAAAAACAAAAACAATTCAAAACGAAACTATTCTATCCTTCGAGTGGTGAAAAGTCCTCAACATGAGCATGAACATAACAGCTAAAGTCAGCTGGAACCCAACAATCGGAAAACAGTCAATAATGTCTGTGTAATGTGTTGCTCTGTCCAATGTGTCACTCACAGCTCAGCTCCACTCGGATGAAATGCTTTAAGCCCAGGTTTTCCAGAAAGACTCCCGACGGCGAGCTGGTCTTGAAGTAAAAGGAGATGTCCGAGGCCAGTTCAGCCTGAAGAGTGGGGAAGTACAGGTATGACGACTCCTGGTAGAATGAGGCGGCGTTCCACAGTGTCTCTGAGAGGAAAGAGGAGAGTCATATGTAGCTTCTGCACTCATAATGAATCTACAGGTAGTATTATGCATATAGGCTATAACTGCTAATAATTAAAAAATAATAATAATCAATCCATTATCCAATCCTACGGATAATGATTGATAATAATAAGAATTATTATTATTTTTAATAAGTAGATTGTCTTCATATTATAATACACAGATTGGGACTGCTTTTACGCGGGCCATGTTGGGATAGTCATGATGAGTAATACAAACTTAATTGTGTATTTTTTTATGTATTTGAGGTAGATGTGCAAACCACTCTTTCATACACAGCACATTCAAGCCTTTGTTCCTGTAGTGTTTCTGTTATTGCTTTCACCAAGTCTCATGGGCTTCAGAGAATCACAGTAAACATGATTAATTTGAATATACAGTATTTGAAAAAGATGCGTTGCTATAGAGTCAGTGTGCAGTTTTTTTCTTACAATGCTGATGTACCACAACTGGCCACAGATAAGCAGCTCGATATTCTTTGCCCATGGCTAGTGAAAAACTCTTCTCTTCTTTTGCCCTAAAATGCCCCCATTTAAAGTCCCTTAGATACAATTATTTTGCCTTTATTTTGTCATTATGCCCAATACAGCAGTGTAAGAATACAGTAGAGATTATCCTGAATTAAGTCCATTTTACAAATGGCTAAAATTATGCTAAGTGCAATGAAGCGAGTGAGTGTGCTCACAAAGACTATTTTATTTGTCCACGTGGGAGCCAGGGCAAACAAGGGTTGAATTTGTTTTTCTGGAGAGGACACAAACCCCTGAGCTACTCTTGGATACTGAAAGCAGAATAATTTGAGTAGCACTTCACGATTCGAGCAAAAAATATGAGAAGTCCCAATATACTGTATAAATATAGCCGCAAAGCGGCGATTATTGGCCCTCGCCGACCGCCCTGCCCAAAGCAAGAGGGCGCTTCGCGCCATTTTGTCTCCCTCAATCTAAAATTACGGTATTGCTACTGCCTTTATGTTTTGTTTGTTTCTAACCCTTTTCCCTAGGGTCTTAGTTTTAGGATTTTTGGAATGCGCTAACGCCTGGACAAAGTTTTTCTCAGAAAACAAAGAGGTTTTGTGTTTTTGGCAATGCTGAGCACTCCGCGCTCAATTTTGAGATTAATTAGTATGATTATGATTACACTATATCTGCAAACTGAAGCATAATTTTACATTTTACTTAGGGTTGCGGCTGCGCCGCAGAAAATCCACAAAGGTTATCCAAGTACCTTGAATAACCTTTGGTTCGTCACTTCTCGCTTTGAATTATGGAGTTTAACATTTTTCCATCAGAATAAAATGGGATGTTCTGGTCATCGCTACAGCAACACCATGAAAAACATGGCATGGGTGTGATTGACTTTTCTGATCGGAACGACCAAATAGAATTTTGTGCCAAATTATTTTAATTTTCATAAAACTAAAATTTATCAGTTATCAGTTTAGGACTGATAACTGATAACAACTGATAACAAAATGAGTGAAATTGGGCTTCATATGTGCAAATGGGAGCCATTTTTTGTTTGAGAAAAACGTAAAACTTAGAAAAGTAATTTGGATAACTTTTAAAGTTCTACTTCTCAAGATTATTTTCCACCCAAATTAGCTCGTTCTGATAAACGCTCCAGGAGGAGATAGATTTTGTACGAAGTGAAAAATAAAGGCGGATTCCCGTGGGCTGTCATCCAAAATGGCCGACACCCAATATGGCGGACGGCGTTGCCATACTAATATTTTTTGCTCAACTTGTCATGATGTACATCTGTACCGATTTTTATGATTCTACGACAAACTTCATTTTTGCCCAAGTCCTATCTCGCAATGTTAAAAAAAAAACTGAGGTACTATTTTGAAATTCAAAATTTGGAAATAGTCAAAAGTTGTGTCAGATCGGGTTTGAATTTTGGGCAAAAATCAGTGACTTTTCGTCGATGTTCACTGGGTGAAAATTGCGACGGTGAGAAAGAAAGAAAGAAAGAAAGAAAGAAAGAAAGAAAGAAAGAATGGCATGGTAGAGGTCCTGGGTCACTGAAGTGCCCGTCAGTGACCCAGGGCTCTCAGTCACCCATTTTGCATTATATATGTATGTGCATGGGACGTGCACGACAAGAAGAGCACGTTAGTGAGTGTTTGAGAGGAGGGGAGCGCTCGTTTTGTGCACTCCGTGCACTTTGGGGAGTGCGCTTCGCTCCGCGCACTGTCCAATTACAATGTTCGTTTTCTGATACATGTGCACATGCACTTTGTGGGAGTCCGCTCCACTTCGCTCCACGTTCTCTGTACGATTTCAAGAGCCCCTTCGCCAGCCCTGATGGCGCCCGGGCCTAATGAATACAGTATGTATGTAGTATTGATAGAAGTATCACTCACAATGTGGGCTATGTTGACAAATATAAAATGCAGAGAGAATGCAGATCTATGATCTTAAAGGGGGGTATTATGTAAAATCAACTTTTTCAAGCTTTATATCATGTTATTATGTCATTCCCTCATTAAACACATGCCTGGAGTGTTGCCTTGGCTCATTCACATATTTTTGAGTAATCAGTAAAAACTTAGACGGCAGCCATTTTAGGTGTAGCTATGCCTCGGTCCTCCCAGGAACGCCCCCACCTCCTGGAGACGCCTCTGGACCTTTTGTCACCAGCCAAGCCACCAACCACTGCTCCTCAGCTCAGCAGAGCCCCCTCCCCGCACAGTGTTGTTGTTTAGATGCCACAGCAGTGTGCTGAAGGGGGCGTGTCGGAAAGCTTCTTAAAGAGACAGAGGCCTATTTCAAGACGTTCAGTACAGCCATTTTGAGAGAGCAATTTTATTCAAGGCAGTTATTTTAATTTACTGCATATACAGACCAACAGAAGGTTACGTCATCATTGTAGTATGCTATAGACTGGTGCTATGTGATTGAAAAAAGCATAATACCCCCTCTTTAATGGAAATTATGCATCAACGTGAAATAAATGTAGTTTTAACTGTTATTTACCTGCACGTGGATGTATATTGTGTTGACAACTCAAACAAGCAAGAAGTGAAAAGGCATCTATAAATTTGACAACATTTCATTCAGGGGAGTCCTGGTTCCAAAGGATACTTGTAAATGTTTTTGGTGGTAGTGGAAACTGGAGCACCCACATGCTCTACAACACAATTCTCTACTTTAGTTTTTGTCAAAGAATCTCGCCGTGAGCGGAGGAGGCTGCACAGGAGGAAGAGGAAGGAAGAGCTGATCAGTGCAGGACACCACGATCTGAAAGAAGGACAAACTCAGGATGCGGTGCACCGTTTCAGAGGAGCACTGAAGGCGCATTGAGTTGCCTTGTGTACGAAATGCATGGTAAAGTTGCCTTGTCTTGGCAGCCAGGTGTCCTCCAGGTACTTCGGTTTCCTCTACCTCCAAAAACATGCTGGTCATGTTGGCCCACAATGGCGGTGCACAGAGTCACAGCAGCTCAGGACTAACCCTACATCTGATCTATGCAATTTCGTTGTACCATTGTATAATGACAAATATAGCACTTACTTGCTTACAATAGAAGATGTCCATGTCTTACCACAATATTGAATTATCTACACTGGGGGTCTGTAACCTTTTCCCCTCACTAACTAAAATGTCAGAAAGCTTGTTTTCGCTTTGAAGACACTTGTGTTAGGTGGAGTTCATGTTCGTTGCCAAGAGGAAGATACAGTGTTTCAAGTCAATTTCAGAAATTGACATGAGATTCCTCTTTGTACTTTAAATGTTTGCTTTGCTCACTAACATCTGAAAGTGTCTTTATGCCTCAAGGACTGAGATGATCACCTACTGTCTCCATAGCACCTCAGCGGCTCGACGTGGAGGACGGCCTGTGCTCCGGTACGGTTGGTGTCTCCAATCACTATCTGGGTCACAGGCAGGTGCTCCTTGTACGAGAGCACCCCTGAGTCGTTCGCCCTGTACGAGAGCAGGGATTAAAAAAATGGATGAGTATGTGAGGGAGAAGCTTCAGGGCGCTGCGCTTTTATTATGAAAGGCCAGATAAACGTGGCCATTCCTCCGCATTAGCCCCGAATGCTCCGTAAACACATTCAAATGAGCACAATCTATCACAAACAGACAAGAGCCGGTGGAAATATGCAAACGGCGCTGAATGTGGGGAAGCCACACAGTGAATTATCATCCTCTCAATACAATACAGCCTTGTTTTTTCATTCAATACAATGAAAATGTGATTAGTTTAAATGGAGCTATAATGCATTGTATATATATAATTCAATTGACGGCAAACACAAGAATATAGACTTAAAGACATTATGGTCTGTGATGTGGGGTCCTAATGGCAGATTATGAAAAGTGTAGTCACTGCAACATCACACTCATGCAAATATATTTTCTGATCTTTGGGAAACAACATACTAAAGCTGAGATTGTCGATGACAGAGTTTGGACCGATTATGTGAATGTAAGCATGTACCACACATATGTTATAAAACGTTATAAACTAACCAGTAATAACTAAGCTGTTACTGCCTTGATACAATCAAGAGTTTGATTTGTGCTTGGTGTACTTTTTCAGTGAGCAGTGTTGCCCAAATGTCTGTGTACAATGTAATGAATAAAACAGTAATGCCCTTTAACCTATTATTATCTTACCTACCTGCTACTTTTAGCTGCACCACACAGAATATTTCTCCTTTTGAAATATTCAAAAAGCAGAATATATATCTGAAATATATAACAAAAGATACAAAAGAGTATCTTTTTTGTATCTTTTGTTATTAAGATTATGTATACTATATACATATTTGTATATAGATACATTTGCTGAAATAAACTAAAATAAACTAAACTAAAACATTTATTTTTACAGTCTGCAAACACACGTGTAAACACCGTCAGAAATGGGAATTTGTCCCTTTATGTTGAGAAAAAAGACCAAGAAAAAAGAAGCAAAGAAACTCCTTTGGGCTCTAAGAAGTGCCTAGACTATTTCATATTCTGAACTCAGCCATTGTGTCCAGTACGCTTGCAGTAAAAACCATGTAGTGTCAAAAGTGCCTGTGTTGTGCAGCCTGCAGTCTAATGGTTAAGGCCATGTACACGGAACAGTGTTCCAATCTCAGCGTTGTGGTTTTGGGACATAGCTCCGACAATTTGCAGAAAGTCTCTCCCCACTCTTCACACCCTTTCACCCTGCGCTGTCCAATCCAATAAATCCTACAGGCCAATTTAATAAAAGTACCATGTGTCTCTGTCGGCGTCGCAGTTGCAGAAGTAGTTCATGTCCACACAGTTCTCCTCCAGGCTGCAGGAGCACTGCTGCACTCCGGGCAGGAAGCCTCCCCAGTAGCTCCGCCTCTCCCCACTGCGGTCCAGCCACCAGGACAGAGGGCTGCCATCTGAACACAGCATGAAACAAAACAATATACAATCCAGAGAGCTTTGCCAGACATTCACTCCAACAAAAAAATAACAACATCAACATCAACTGTCACCTCTGAAGTTGTGCAATTGGGTTCAGTACAAAATAATTTTATATTCAAATTAATCATTAATAAGAATAATAATAGTTGAAAGCCTGAGAGAGACTGTCAGATGGGAGGCATAACACCTTCTGTCAAAAACAATCCTATAGATGACAACTTGAACCCTTTTTCTACGATCGAAAATTACAGTACGACTTAGAGCATACACAGACATTATGAAGAACATCACTCTAATACTGATGGCCTCGACATTTCTCACAAACAAAACAAAACAAAGAAAAAGCACAAGAGAAATGCTTGAGTGGGTATTTGAAAAGAAGAAAAAAACTGGTTGTATAAGAAACTCATTAGCACTTTTAAACGTCTTACAATGAATCAAAAATAATATTAACGTCAATATTGAGAGTTTACAGAAAATTCCCCCCTCCGTGTTTTCGATTCGTTGTTTATTTGAACGTAAGCCTTGCATGCATCTTTCTTTGTTTTGGCTCTAGTCCCAGAAGAGTAACAACAACTCATGAAAGATCGTTCTCAAATTTGGCAGGAATTTCAGGTGTGTGATGGTAAACAAACTTGGCCTATGCTTCATCTCCACATTCAGTGCTCGGCATTGTCTTAAAGTGGATTAATGTGGGTTTTCATAGCCACCTGTCACATACATTTTACATTACATTTTATATATATGTTAATTCTTTTGTTTTTGCCTCCTGTCCTCATGACTGGTCTTGAGATTTGGTCTTTCAGAAGAACATTTTCACTTAAGTACAAATTTTGTGAATCCTCAAAAATTATCCAATTAAGGCAAATTTGTGTGAACGTGTCCTTCATGTATTGTGCCCTCCACCAGTGACCTCATTATAAATCATCTGTGAGATTTTTCACTTACATCTGCGGGTTAGACCTTGTAGTAAAAATTTCAGGCTTTACTGCACTCAAGCAAGAAGAAGAAGGCCATATTGTAATTCATGTCATTGACCTTTAGAGGGAAGTTGTCAGAGCACATTAATTAAAACTGTAAATCTAAACAGAAAAAGACATCTCACCAGCCACATGCAAAGAGGACACAAATACAGTCAACTTGGATAACAGTATTTGAATAGTAATTAACAAATAAACTCCGGATGATGATTAAAAGTCATCCCGCAACAGGAGAGCTGGTGCTGCCTTACAAAAAATCATTCCATTTGTGTTGAGCTGGGGGAGTGAATCGTAATGTGCAATTTTCACAACAGATGAAGTCTTTGTTTGTGGCTTGCGTGTGTCTGTGTGACGCCTGGCTGCCTGTAAGTGTCAATAAGGCTGCCGAGGAGCTATAAAGATACGATTCATTAGCTGCACTATGAGCTTAAGTAGCCTGGCCTCAATCATCTGTCACACTGCGTGCCCCTGCATCGCAGATGAGGCCGACGAGCAGGAAGAAAGCCATTACGCGACATGCCACTATACATAATCAAGTGTCATAGGGCTGCGTCTCTCTCTGTAGATGCCTCCCAGCATACATTACTGCTGCCTTAGGATAACTTCATGTATGGAAACGCATCTGCCTTATTATTGTTATGCACCGAGAGAAGAAACAATGACCCGTTTTTCAATAATGAGCTATTTTAGATTCCGCCACATACAGAGTTATTTGGTGCACATCACACAGTGTGGTGTTACTAAACAGAATCTGATAGCCGCCCACTAACGAGCAATCTGTTTGAAATGAAGTGTATATTTTTGAAGCCTGGCGCGATGAAAAAGTATGTGCTAGCGAGAGAGAGGTTTTCCTTTTTTAAATCTACACCACCATATCAGAGGCTACTTTACAGGTGGAGAAAGCTGTCTGATTTGGATGAAAGTGACAGCACCACACCGCACACATCGCATTTTTAATGAGCTGCACTTATTGTTATCATCTTTCCAACATCGTAAATGGCCTCAATTTAAAAAATGCTTCCACATCAGACACTCGCAGCACTTTTACAACTTATCATTTACAGAAGACAGGCTGATTTAAATGAAATCAGGAGTGTCATTTATACAAAGTGCAATCTATAGTTTTATTTCAAATTCAGTCACAGAGAAATTGTTTTAGCCTCTCCTGGAGCTGCCACCTTAACGTGGTGGAGGGGTTGAGCGCCCGAATGATCCTGGGACCTCTGTTGTCGGGGGCTTTGTGCCCCTGGTAGGGTCTCCCATGGCAAACAGGTCCTAGGTGATGGGTCAGACAAAGAGCGGTTCAGAAGCCCCTAATGAACCATGAGGCCGTCCTTCTGTGGACCCAACACCTGCAGGAGGAGCCATAGGGGCTGGTGCAGTGTGATTTGGGCAGCTCCAACAGCTGCCCCCACGACCCGGCAACGGACAAGTGGAAGAAAATGGATGGATGGATGGATGGATGGAGAAATTGTTTTACCCTTAAATCCTTGGTGCAAGTTCCAGGAAATCCCAAAATATATACTGGTACATGAAATAGACAGATAGTTACCGCTGGATATTTCATGTGTATCTCAAGCTTCTATTATATTGCTAGGACTCTGGGTAATATAACTGGGTGTAATAGGAAGGATTTGCTCCTGGTTTGCTCTGCCCATGCTGGTGGTTCAATAATTGGAAGAAGGTGGCCGGCCCTTGTCAATTTAACCTGCTTTTTCTATGCATCCAAGACACACTGCTAGGAGAACTGTAAATCTAAATCAGATTTAGTGGGTTAATGGTTGCCAGTGTATACGGTATCTCTGTGTCAACTTTTTACATTTTACATATAGATTATGTGCAGCATTTTTGAAAAAAATGTGCAATGAAAATAAAGCAGATTGGATTCTTGAACCAGACAAGGCCTCCCTTTGTCATATAATGATGGAAATAATGTTTTGTGAAATTGTTCAAACCGTACTCTTTTTTTCTCCAAACAAAAAACAAATAAGACGGCATACAAACTTAGCCCTTGAGTTGTCTTTCCATCTTTCCCTCTTTCCCCTGTCCTTGCACCAGCTCTTGTTTTAGGGCTCCACTCAGACGGCGCGTAGGTTTACAAATAAGAAATGTCAATCAATACTTTGTGAATTGGAGGCTGGTCCCAGTCTGTCCCTCAGATCGTCTGGATATTGGCAGAACCAACGAGAAAACAAATACCTCTCACTCTGGTGTCAATCTCCACATTAAAAATCTGACATGGCCTGTTGTTTTATGGGCCTGCATTTTATCATTTCTGTCACGTCTTTAACAAGATCCAGGGGTAACCGGGGAAAAACCCCAGCCTCAACCACAGCTCTCGGAGTAAAGCAAAGTCTTTGAAATATTCAATTGCTACACTACAGCATAGTTGCGTCACTACTATAACCAGCATAACAGTATCAATGTTTACTGAACCTGGACCATTTTTTTTACACTATGTTTTCTTTCTCTCTCTCATTGCCTCTCCCTTTATCTAACATTTTGAAGGCACCGTTTCTATCTTTTATTCTTTTACTGAATGCCAAATTCTAGTTGTCACCCTGTCAAGATCACAGCTTTTTAAGGCAAGACCTCAGCCGGAACAACCTGGGGCTGGAACGTCCTACATTTACCTCCCTGTGTGTGCTTTTCAACTGCAACAATTGGTCATTTTTAGAGGTCCATGGAACTCAAATCACATAAAAGAATGACAAGGTGAACTGGAATTGGACATATTTAATCCATCAAAAAGACAGCGAGATAATCAAAGATGCTGGATTTTCTACAGCTGAGTGAAACAAAAGGACGCTGTTCATCCATGTGTAAAATGCTCTCGCAAATAGACTGTCAACTTGCGCGATAATCACTCCCACACAGAAAACTCAAAGTAGATCAATGGAAGTAATGTGAATAATATGATACATCGCAAGAAAACATTGCGCCATGGCTCAAAGATTAACAGCCACAAAGAACTATTACCAATGTACCAATGTATTTTTATGCTGTTAGAACAGTTAGAGTTTTCACATGCAGCTTTGAGAAGATGGCAAAGTAAAGTCGATGGCTGTGACGCCCATTGTGACAAACTACGGCTAAAAGTTGCAAAAGCTTTAAATTCACACCGCACACGCGCACACAGTCGCGTTATCACTGTTGTGACAGCAAAGCAGATAAGAATACATTCAACATATCAGGCCGGTTTAAGATTAATTAAAGTATTTTTGGTGAGTATTGGCCCATTCCTAAATAACGAAGAGGATTCTGAGGTTTATTAGGCATTTGTGATATAAACCCCCCCACAAAAACCAAACACTGTTGTTTTCCTCATATAGATTGATTTCTAAATAAGATGACAATCTGTATATGGCATTAATATCATGGTTAAAGAGACTAATTACTATAAATTATTTTTGATTAACCTCTTAACCTGAACCGAGTACATTTTCTCCAGTTTGGCTTTACCCAAATCTAAAAGCTTCTTGAACAAAGCGTCAAAACAGCGACGAAAAGGAGAATGAAAATACAACAAAAAGTGACATAAAAGTGACAAAGAAGCAAAAAACAGCAAAAAAACGTGCAGGAATAGCGACAATAACACAATTATAAAAGCGACAAAACAGGACTAAAAGTGACAAAAAAGCAAGGAAAGAAAAGATAAAGAAAGCAACCATAAAAAAATTACAAAAACACAACAAAAAGGTTGTAGGTCTTAGCTTTCAAATGAGGCGTTACTCTGGCCTATAGTTTGTAAACTCCAGTTGAGAAGCTTTTAGATTTTGGGTAAAACTGAACTGGGGGAAATGTGCTTGGTTAAGGCGGTGGGTAAGAGGTTAAAGGCACACTACAGGACATTGCAAAACTCAATAACATAATCAAACATGCCAGCAATCCCAAATGTGCTCATGATCGGCTGAACACCGAATATCTGCAGCGGGTTATCAAAGTAAAATATTTGGACAAAGGTACAGTTTATTTAAACTCCTGTCATGAAAGCTAAGCAACAACAAGCTAGTGATATCCCACTCCCAGCAAGGTTACAAGTCATGTGTAAAGTGTAGGTATTTTTCACCCATAAAACACCTGCATGCATTTTATTCTTTTATAATGGGTGAAATGTTATGCAGTCGGCTTTAATCGCACCACCCTACAATGAAACAATGCCTTTTTAGTGGCCCCTGAATCTTTTAACTTAATTCACAGTGCAGTCATTTAAAACACCCTGACTGGCCTCTCCAGCACAATCTGACCCCAACAAAACAATTAATCAACAAACACAACAAAACAAAGCATCCGTCCGCAGCTGACCGTTAAAGCAAGCACATTTGCAGTGTTTCTGTTGCCGCTAAAACCGAAACAAAGCCGGGATTTAGTATTTGCCTTTGGTCGATGAAGGTCATGAGCCACACCAAGGCAGCGGTCATTAAGAGTGACCACAGGGGCTGCAGCTATTTGTAGACATCAATCAATAGCATGTAAACCATCGTTAGCACAGACATCTCCTTCATTATAGTCTCGCGTGTCAGTAACAGATGACCTCAGAACTGAAAAAAGAAAAAGAATATATACAGTGGCCATATCTTCCAGTGGTAAAATCAAGGTGCACAGGCGGTGACTTGAACCAATGAGATGCTTTAACACAAGTTACAATGCCCCACACCAATAAGACAAAATCTGCTGCTTTAATAATCATGAGAAGACACTACAAAGTAATATCACCAGTGGCCTTTACCTTTAGTGTTGAAGAGACGAGACCTCCTGCAGTTGTAGACCACTTCCTGCTGGCAGTGCTCAGAGCCCTCTACAATGGCCTGCAGTTGTGGAGAGGTGGTGCTGTAGTTGAGTTTCACAATGTGAGGCTTTAGGACGGAGGAGCCTTGGATGGTGAGAGGAGCAGTACTGTTGTGGGTTATGACTGTCCACACTCTTTCTTCTGTAATACAAGTGAAAATGTCATTCTTCTCAGTCTCAGTCATTATTTAAAAACGTCAATGAAAAAACAACTTGGGCATACGTGTATACTACATAGTATAGTATAGTATATAGTATTGACATGTGTAATGTCTGTATATTATGTCTGATACTTTTCCTGGGATCTATAGTATCGACTCCTCCAGTATGGGGATTACTGCCCCGAGTGCTCCAATGACCACGGACACCACTGGTGAGTTAAATAAATGTAATGACTTATACGCATACTATAAGTATTTGTACTTTGAAAACAAACAAGGATCACCATTGTTTCAGCATAAATCTACTTGAAACATCTTGGTAAACAGAAAAGAATAATTTCAGTCATAAAGAAATCTTTTAGATTAAAGCACTAATGCTGCAGGTTCGAAATATCAGAAAACCTTTGAACTGTTTAGCCCAGAGTCAAAACAAAACACAGCACTGAAAGACTGAAACACATATGTACTGTATAACTATTAGAAGTATATTTTCAGGTTTTAATTCATTTTTTTGGTGTTTTGAGTGTTTGATTTTTATTTAGCCTATATTTGATTTTGTAGAGCTCTTCATGCACCTGTGGCCATGGGTGTACCCTCGACAATTAAGAGAGAAACTCAACACAACATTGCTTGGCTGATGACCTTTGATGCCAGTACTGTATGTTAAACAGTCCTTTTAAACTCTGTCGCATTACACGTATGATGCAGTTACACCTGCTATCTGTTGTATGTTCTATGCTTTACTAAACAGAAGATATATATATAATAGAATCCTCTCAGATTCTATTATATATTTAAAAAAAACATATCCATAGTGACTTCTTGCCTCACAGCAAGAAGGCTCTGGGTTTGATTCCAATATGTTCTTGCCTTTCTTCGTGGACTTTGCATGTTCAACCTGTGTGCATGTGTTGTTGAGTTACTTGCTCCATCCCAAAACATGCACAATAGCTCCTGCCCCAGTGGCTTTGAAGAAAAGGTCAAATGCAGAGGACAAATCATCTTACGGGAATAATTAGGTTTACCTTAAACCTCCAGACTAGAACTACATGCCTCCTATCTTGCACTTACTATAAATTGATCACAGTAAATTCTAAGCCTGTTTTGAAAAACACTGACAACCATAGTCTACAATGCTACAGCTACACTCAGCAAAGAAGACCCTTATTGAAAATGCTCACATCCATTTTAAAGTTTGGTCATTGTTGTGAAGAGTCCTCCACTTTGAAAAGAGCGATTTGATGAGACTTTCCTCTTGTCCTTGGGGTGTCACTGAGTAAATCCTGCCTTTACACCTCAATGCCACCATCACTTTTCCTCCCCACATCAACTTTTTAGCACTTTTTGAAATTGGATGGCGGTGAATGGCGTGGGTTGGAAATATAGAACAGTATGGACGCTGTCAAAAGTTATCAAGTTCACACGTCATGGAGCATATCATTGCTAAGAAACCGTAAGCGCCGGGGAATATAATAATTCCTCAGTGGACGGAAAATTGTCAGAAAGCTGTTGCGGCCGTGGATCAATGCGGCTCATGGTGTAAGTGAACTCACCGAACTTCATAATGAAAAAAAGATAAGTGACAACCCCAGTGGTAAGGGTGTCTCACCTGTCATGTTGCAGTACACCTGCGTGGGGCCCAGGGGACCGCTCCCATCAGGATCAATGGAGTAGAAGCCAGAGGAGCTGCCGATCAGTTTGTACGCCTCACATGACGCTTCATAGATAGCTGTAAAATAAAGTAATGAAACAAAAGATAACTACATTAGGTGTGTTGGGCACTTCTTGACAAATAGGAATAGCTTTTCCAACATATTTTAGAACTCAGACTTGGGAGCTATTTCATTTTAAGTTTATTTGAATAGGGACAAGTATGTCACATAAGCTAATGTTACATACTAAAACATTTTAGCCAAAGCTGTTCTCGATGTCCGTCCCTAGTTGGGCCTTTACATAAAAATTAAACAATACATGGTTAAAACATAATTAAAACACATATCATAATAATACAGTACAACACAAACACAGCAGAGCAGACGGTCAATGGTCACATTTCTGACTTCTGATTAAAGAGTCTTTAAGTTCGTGTTTGAAAGGGACCCAGTTTGACTCTCCCTTCAAGTCAGTGGGTAAACAGTTCCAGGCTTTAGTGCCTTGTATGGAAAAAGCTGATTGTCCAAATGAAGTATTTCGTTTCGGGATCTGACAGTTCCCGTTCTGAGCTCCTCTAGTCCTTGAGCCCACAGCCCTGAGAGGAACTATGCACTCACTCAAGACCTGTGGGGCTTGCTGGTTCAAACATTTGTGCATCAGCTTCAGCTGGGAAAATTTAATGAAGTTTTCAAAAGATAAAATGTTTAAATTCCTCAGACTGATACAATGATGTGACCTAATGGGCTTCCTATCTAGGATTTTAACCGCTCTGTTATAAATCATTTGTAGTGGCTTGACTGTAGTGGCAGTGGCCTGTGACCATGAGCAGATGCAGTAACTTATATGCGAGAAGATCATGGCGTGCATGAAAGTGTGAGCAGCATGAAACGGTAGGTAGTCCCTGATCAGCCTGAATGTGTAAAGATTTGCTTTGGTCACTCGACAGATTTTGACAACAATACTCATACTTAGGGATGAACGATCCGATACTTTCGGATATCGGAGCCAATACTGGAAAAAATACGATATCTGGTATTGACTGCAAATATCCGATACTGAACCGATTCCAGTTTTGTCTCTTTCCGCTTTAAAAACAACTAACTAAAGCGAACGCTTTAGAAGAACGCTGTATATCATTTTGAAGAACCTGGAGAATTTAATCGCTGAGTTAGTGTTAACCTTGTGAAAAATATAATTGCATCTGCTTGTTTAAAATTAAATAAATACTCATTCGGAGAAGAACACGTAAACTTAGTGTTATGATTTTTATGTAACATTGTTACAATAAATCTCCTGCCTTGAAAAGTACTGGCAGATCCATCTCGGCCGAGATACAATGTTAGTGATAAAAACAAACTTGTTTTGCTGAAACTTGCACGTAATGTCTGAGATAAGGTCAGTTTGTGCGTCTGGATTAGGGGCTGAACTAACAGTATATAGAGACGGGAACGAGACTTGCACGGGAGACTTCCTGATATTGTTATGATGTAACTTGTATGTGCGCTATTGCTCAAATAAAGGCTCTTCGAATGAATTAATTTCTCCTGAGGTTTTTTGTTTAAAGTCCCAGACCAGGAAAAGACTGACAACCTCTGCAAATGTATTTTTGATCACCCTGCAAAACGCCACAGCTAGCAACAGCATGCTAACACTAATAGGAGCATGCCAATGCTAACGGAAACTAATCAAGGCTGTGCCAGAAACTGTGATAGAAATACCTAAAGAAGCCTAATAAAAAAAATTAGCCACTGCTGGAGTGAACAAGTGTTTGTATTTTAGCTTATGAAATGCTGTTAAAGAATAACTGATAACGATCAGATGACTTCATGTGTGCTGTTAATGTAAAATAGCATAGCAATAGCCCAAGGTTAGTGTCAAAAATCCAGTGATCCTTTATGATTAGATATAATTGATCTGTAACATCCTGACAAAAAATACTTTATTGATCTCACAATGAAGAGGACCATTAACTTTTTCACTCAGAGAAAGACACTTTTATGAAGTCTCGGATATCGGCAGCTACTCAAACCCCCAGTATCGGTATCGGAAGCTGGATCGGTGCATGACTGCTCATACTCATTTAAAAAATTGATAAAAAAGTAATGTGTTCATTGTTTGGATATATTTTGATAATTTATGTCAATTAGACAAATTACATAGAAAAAAAAGACCAGCGCATGTTTTTCCCCCGCCACTCTTGTTTAAAGTATTTGGATGACTTTTTTAAATGACTGTGTTGTAATGATACTCTTGGGTACAGTGTCTGGCTTCTGTGGAAAGAAATCCATCTGTTCTTACGCTGCTTACAGCACATAATGACTGCAAAAATGTCCCCATTCACAAAAGTAAGAGCTAGCACTTTTCCAGAGAGATTCTGTTAAGTACAGATGATTGCTCTAAAGCAAAATCAGTCACACATAAACAGGTAAAATTGTGCTTGTCTGCAAGTTAAAAACGCAACACCACATTTTAATCAGGGCAGTTTTTGCAAATTGCCTGTACTCAATTCAACAGACACTCGTGATACGTCTCTGACTTGCAAATGGGAGTGTGTTTGGAAGCCTATAAACAAGAAATCAGTATTCTGGGGCACCCGAATCTAGCAGCTGTCTCCACCGTGCATATCAAGGGGAGACGGGGTACATAAGTCACAAAAATGACACCCGCAAGGAAAAAACCGACTGCACGCAAAGTCAGTGGAAAGTCATGGTAAAAATAGATTTGAAAATTTTATAGCAAGAAATCTGATGATGTTGAGGCCGTGTCAGGTAAAAAGCAGGGACACGATGTTTTGCCTCGAAGAGTAAAAAGCGTGTCTTTGAGGGAGACAGGTGATGCTGCGCGATGCTGAATCTAGTTACACGGCGGCAGAGCGGAGTCGGCGATGTGTGGGGAAGAGCGCAGCGGGTTTGAGACGAGGTGACGAAGTGCAGTGCTCACAGTTATGACAGGTGGCGCCGGAGTACCCAGTTCCAGAGCAGTCGCAGGAGAAGGAGCTCCACGTCTGAGAGCATCGGCCGCCATGTTCACACAGGTTTGGGAGGCACCTGCAGGAGGGAGTTAAAGAGAGAGCTATATAACTGTAATAGAGGAGCTAATACAAAGATAACTGCGGAAAGCTCAATAGTTTTTAGACCACATCTTAACTGACATAATCAAGCAACGGAAAATAGAAATGAACCAAATTAAAATCCACTTTATAGACAAAGCACATTTTAACAAGTAAAGCATTTTCCAAAGTGACGCGCAGAGAAGGAATCACATTTAAAAACAGTAAAAATAACTCCTAAATAAACAGAAGCCGTAAAGAATAGCAATGGAGGCCACAGTCCCAAGCTAAACCACTTGTGGTCAGCTTTTTTATGAGATTTGTAAAACGGCTGTAGCAAAAAATGAAGTAGTTCATCTCACTGCTTTAGTTTCAATCCCCTGTAGCTCCCTGAAGCTAATTTAGTTTTGAATTTGTGAACACCCAAGAAACGTCTGACTGCCAGCAGCACAGAATGAAATTAATTTAGTATTTGTAAACACTTGTTTTGTGAAGATATGAGACAACTCATAAATTGTGTGCTGCGGTGTTTGAAATATTTCTAAAGCATAAATTAGCGCAATAAAGATGATTAAATCTAAATTGCTGGTTTACGTGAAAGTTATTAAAAGTGTTGCTTAAGAACTTCTGACATATTATGTGCGCTCTGTAAAATGTATTTTCCGACCTTTTCCTCTGGGTTCATTGGTTGCATTGATCATTTATTCATGAAGGCGGCTGCTTTCTCTTGTTTTCTGTACTGACATAAACCCCGGCTTGGACCCTCATTGTTTAAAAAGAAAAAGAAAGTAATTTGTTGTTTATTATGTTTCGTGAAGCTGCCTCCCCCAACAGCGGGGAAAATGGCGCTTTATACTTGCGTGCCCTTGTCACCATTTGAAATAGCTGACAAATCTGTCTCTGTCCCGCTAAAAATAGTCTTCACTGTCACCTTCAGCCTGTTTAGGGGAGATTCGCCACAATAAGCGTTTCGCAGAAAGTCCACACCACACTTGCCTGATTAATAGTCCCTTCCTCGAGCCTACTTGAGTTACACATAATTGCCGGCCTTTCAAGCGTGCATCTATAATTTCATACACTTTGGGCTCTCACCTATTAACTGCAGCCGAGCCCACAAAACACGGATAAGGTTGCAGTCGCCAGTTTAATTACCATCAAAGCTATTCTGTGTTGTGTTGCGTTCACGGGTCAGATTTGTGGGTCGTAAAATATCAGCGCCATCCACCATAAAGACAGTAATTGAACAAAGGCAATATATTTGTATGAATCTATAAATACACGCTTGTATTGTGGTCATTGGCATTCATAGTTTGGAGATTTGTGGCTTGATCAATTGGCTATATGGAGCGGAAAATGCCATGGAAACTGGTGGGACCCCTGCTAAGATTGGTGGGGTGTTTTTCCCAGTGTGAAGGGTGAGCGCGTTGGGGTGTGAAATTTCAATTCACTTTACATAACATAATTAGCCTCAAGTTAATTTATTTTCAACTTAATGAAAAGGTGATAATTGCTTTCCAATAGTGACTCTACATTCCAAGCAATGATTAGACAGAAGTATTTAAGCCCCATAAAAGTACGCGCAAGACCTGTACGTAGTGGGATATTGTTTAACTCATATGGCTGTGTTTGTACAAATTGTAGGGCTGCTGTTTTGTCTTCCGTAAAGGCATTTTGGCACCAAACCATTCAAACAGACAACACCTGTGACTCCCCTGCCCCCTCTACTCATGTTTGCACCGGAAAACAGCCGCCGCTCTGCTGAGTGAAAATAACTTTTAGGCGTGCTGCTCAAAGGCACCGCAGAAAACACCGCAGAAAATTCATAATTGAGCAAGAAATACAGAGTGCAATGAGCGGGCTTTGGGAGTTCACAGACATTCGTTTTTATGGCTGCACAAAGAGGTGCTCCACATATCAAAGATTTGAAAAAGGTGAGTTGAATTGGTTATATAGTTGCCTTTCATACGCCTCTTTTTTATGTAAATACGCCACCCAAGTGTTCCTGGTCTGACTGCGACCAACAATCCCAATACCCTACTGTTGAAAGTGCATCATTATTGGGCTTGCTATAAAACAACTACAAGAATGGCAAAAAGTTCCTGGGATGCAAAAAAGCTACAGGCTACAGTATACTGTCAGCTTTAGAGCTTTAGAGAACATTTCTCTCCCAACTATCTGACCTTGATCTTGCCTGAGAATGAATTTTATACCAAAGAACCCTCTCTCCTTATTCCTGTTTTTGACAAAGCACAAAGCGTTCACTATAGTATGCACTGTACTGTGTATGCACTAAATAATGCAAACGATTATAAATATGGAGACATTTTGCACATGTCTGGGCTTTAGAGAAAACCTACCACTTATAACAATCTAGCTAGTTTTCCCATTGTGTCACACCAGTTGCATCTATCAAACTAGGATCGCTCAACATAAGGTACAGAGAGTTTTAGAGACTTTCCTAATAGGGCTGTCTCTGAAGTGCCCTTCAAAGCCTCAGATCCATATGCTACTTCATTTTATCTGTTTTCAGCTCTACTTCAAAAAATGAAACAGAACCCCCAGTTGCCATGGTGTTGAGATTATTGACTCATCACATGCCAGAAAATTATTCATTCAAAGCATTAATTTCAGATTCTCTTTTCTGGGGTGGCCACAGCAAAACAACCATCTTCCAATGTGCATCAATTTACATATTGGCATGTTGCAGATTTTATCCTGACTGGCTATTCGGAGGATCTCTATTTATCCAGGTTTACGACTGGCAAACACTGTCAACACAAGAGCCTGGTTACCTGGAAAAAATGTACAATATAAGCTGAAGCATTTCTGTGCCTATCACTCAAGCCTAAGTTCAGACACGGAAATAAAACAGTATCTTTTTCCATGCATCAGTGCTGTTTAGCCCAGTGACAGGACAGCTGTTGTGTTACACTGACAGTGAGCCGTCTGTGCTGTAAACAGGCAATGTTGATATGACAACAGAGCAGTGGCCTGCAGGCACATACAACAGGCCGTCTGCTCTGCTCCCTCTCCATGTGACACAGACACTGTATGGAGATTGCAGCTCTGTCAGTTGTGTTTACAATGCCCAAAGCTGTGCAGGGTAATGAGGGTTAGCATGGCATGCAGGACAGTGGGGAGCAGCTTGTTAGCATAGTCCTCTGCCAGAGTTGGTGTTACCAAGTTTCTGTTGCAATTTAATTGGACAATCCTGTCAGTGTGTTTTTCTCACTAGGACAAGTTGTCAGTGACTTTTAGGCGGCTGTGCAGACAACATACTGTCATCTCCGAATTAACAATGTGACCACAATGACTTTCAGCTGCCGGCTCAAACACAGCTCTACAGACATCTATTTTTGACACCGTGACTGTTTGACTGAATAGGAAAACCTTCACCACATTTTCTTTCATTCTTCAAATAAAAGTTCATCCGACTTACCTGTCTCGGATATTGCATGTGTGAAACTGAAGCTCATTATAATTTCCCAGCAGCCCTTGCTGTACGTGACTGAGGTCCATTGTCTGGTTGTTGATGAATATGAGCTGCATACAGCCCTGAAAGGCTGGAGTGGAGCGCTGACACTCCACAGCGGGGCAGCCTGAAAGGAGAAAAATGTAAAAATGTAAATTCACCAGATGATTATAATTTGTACATTACCATTTACAAACGGAAACACAGAGAGCTAATTACTTTACACAGAATTATTAGAGCTGCACAGGCACACAAGCTTAAACAATTACTTTAAAATCAAACAAGTTAGATCATTTTTACCAGAGAAAAGTGGCTGCTGAGAGGCCAAACCTGCCAGCACTGACAAAGGCTGCTTTTATGTCCTTGGACCAGTGTCATTGTATTATGATAAATGTAACTTTTGGATTATATACTGTGAACTTTAGGGGGCAGCAATGAATGATTTTAATGTATTTTAATATGTCTGTAAATAGGAAACGGTGATTGGATTGATGCAGAATGAAATGTAGTGATTGGTGAAGTGTTGTGTGGTTGACTGTGTGATTGACTGTGAGATCAATGCATCGTCATACGGTATATTGTTATCTATTTCTCTGTGACCAGGGACTACAGATGGAAACTATATTATCTGGTGCAGTACATCTCTGTCTCTATGAGCTTAATGTCTCTGTACATTCTCCCTTTAATAATAAATATTAAAGATTGAAGTAAAATAAATACTTTCTCGAAAATAAATCTGTTTATATTCATACCTTCATCAAAACACTTTGAAAAGCTTTAGAATGACTTAATAATAATTATGGTAGTTTAAAAATTGCACATTAGTCAGATATTCACTGACCTCCAAAGTACAGATTGCCCTTGATTTCGAGTTTTTCCCACAATTCCACTGTGGATGGAGTCTCCTTGTCCACTGACAACGTGATCTGCAGGTTCTTGGTGTCCAGACGTACAGCGTGCCAGAGTCCGTCGTTGAGCGCGTGACCTACAGGAGAAACAACATAAAACGACTTTAGTGCGTGGGATAATTAAGAGCGTGTAATATGCTTGAAACCATGATGAAGTGCTCTTTTTCCAAGTACCGTTCGATTGCACATAGAATAATTTATCATTTTTTAAATTAATGCTACTCCTTAATCGACAACTCTACAGCCTCTTGTGGCAATACCAGTTCATTGTTTTAACTGTGAAGGTAAACAATGGATACTTATTTGTCCTAAATGGTATTAGAGAGGAAAGCATTTATTTGTTATTTATGATGAAATATTATGGCTAAAATCACAAGTGATATTTAGTCTGGGGACCACCAATTCATTTTCTCGTAGGAGAGGTGTGGTTTACGATTGTCCATAGCCGTTTATTGGGCGCTACGAATGTATATATTTGTTTATCCGTAAACAAACTACAAATTTGCCGAATAGCGCGCCATCGTCTTGCCTTCCCTTCTCGTTCTGTGATTGGTCCCCAAATCCATGCGAAAATTTCGGCCATGGTCCCCAGTCTGGCGTTAGCCAGGCTAGAAAGGTCTATCATCTCATTAACCCTCTGTGACTAACCTAGGGGTTAAATTTGACCCCCACCTTTCCTTGGACAGTCATGTCACCTCCATCTGCAAAACTGCATTCTTTCACCTCCGTAATATTTCCAAACTGCGCCCCTCCCTCTCCCTTCCTGCTGCAGAGAAGCTCGTCCATGCTTTTGTCTCCTCATCGGGATCCTTGGCAGGAGCCTCCAAAAGCTCCAGTATGTTCAGAACAGCGCTGCCAGGGTCCTGATGAGGGTGCGAAAACACAAGCACCTCACCCCCATCCTCCGCACACTGCACTGGCTCCTTCACACCCATCACTGTCTGCACGGTGCGGCCCCCAGTTACCTCACCAAACTGCTTACACCAAACACATCAACCAGGACCCGGTCAGGCCAACAGCACCGTCTGGTCATGCCCAGGACACGGCTCAAAACAATGGGCGACAGGGCCTTTGAAGTCGCTGCTCCCCGCCTGTGGAACGCCCTCCCAGACCACCTCAGGGCCCCGCATTTAAAAAAGGACTTAAAACCCACCTTTTTACACAAGCTTATTTAAACAGCTAATATATGTTGTGTTATATTGTATACTGTATTGTTTTTAACTATGTTGTCCACTGTAGCAATTTGAGATTTGGTGTCAAATGTAAAGTGCATTACAAATAAAATGAATTATTATTATTATTATTATTATTATTATTATTATTATTATTAACCATATTAATAAGAGATCAAATCAAATAGATATTGATGAAGGAAAATACTTTCTTTCCATATCGCCAGCCCCTATTTTACGTCATATACATATAGTACTATAATATAGTAATTTAAACCAGTAAGATGACCTCATGCTGTATGCACACTCATATTTTCTAATTCAACCAAAGCATGCTATAAGAGACCTGCTCCCTGTGATCACTTCTCTTGTCAACAACACATTAACGGCTTTAGGGTGTGTAAAGGTTGTCGTACTAAATAAGCGTTAGAGTCATTTCAGAAAGTTTGCTTTTGCATAAACTTTTGAAAGTGCAATGTACTCCACAGACATAATTAATGTTTTTCTTCCTGCGCTGTGAAACGATGTATAGAGTAATTTCCATTTGAGATGTGCGGCACGTATCCAAGCACTTAACCTGCGGCCCGTGTGTTTGATATCTTTACACATACAAATAAAATCATAATGATGCATAATGGAACGGATTGCAGATTTGTGATTTGATTTTCGATGGAAACTTTTTCCATTGACTGTGTTACTGCTGCATGTCGTCATACCACTTGCTTTTAAGTCCAGCCAATCGTCCTCTTTTAATCCCTGTGGAGCAATGCAGTTCATGGATTCTCTTACAAATTGTTTAAAGCTATCCTATCCTGTACAATTCAGTAAAAAGCCCAAAACCATAAAGTCTGGAAGCTCAATTCATCTGAGCCAAAAGGCATTTCTTTTTAATCAACGCTGACAACTAACCTCGCAGCTATCAAGAGGACAACGGCATGATAAAAAACCTGAGCCACACTTGTGCACAGACTAAATTAGCATCTAAATGAGGTCAGGCTGTAGCTCCCAGACTCCACACACTGGACATTTTTTACCTAAAAAAAAGCCCAAAGCTCCTGGGAAAGCTTGAGATTCTCACTCAGACAGTGCTGATGCTTGTCGCTTACAGCAAATTCTTTTATCCCAGGAGGATGTTAGTGCCAAAGGCATTTTTTACACAGCTCATTGACTGTTTCATGGAATAACTACAGAAGCCTCAAGGGACAACTGCCAGGCGCCGCTCAGAGATCCTCGCCTTCTTAAGGTCATGGATCTCTCGCCTCTGTCCAAACTTGTCAAATCAACATGCCTAATTTGCTTTTCAAAAACTATCCCACAAGTATTGTATGTAAATGACTAACACAAGCTACAGTACAAGACATTCATCTTGTCTTTTCCAGTCTGCTGCCTTCAGGAATTTCACATCTGACAGTCTGCATGAGTTTTTATACCTCAACAATCATATCTGTGATTGTTGATTCTAGTTTATTTGAAACAATCAACTCAGACTCTTGTCTCGTGATTCTCAACTAGTGCAGCTTTGATACTCGCCTTAAACAGAAAATGAAAGTATCTTATGAAACAATACTTGTTATCTCGTGCAGTGTCACTTCAACGGATCAAATGTCAAGAGAGAGTAGAACAATAAGGGCCAGATCTTGTGTTTCTAAACGCAGACTAGACTAGATGATTGTGCAGATGGGTGGCTCTATGTGCCATCTTCAGCTTCATACCTGGCGCAGTAAGTACCTGGCGATGCTACTGCGAGGGTGCCGGGGGTCGCACGTGCCGGTGAAACGCAGACAGAGTGGAAGGAGTGCAGGCCACTCGCTGCAAAGTCAGATCCGAGATAAGCGTGAGGCGGGCTGGGAGAGAGGCAGCAGCCCTCGCTGAGACCCCACTTCAGACTGAACCAGCGGAGCCTTTGACAGAGTTATGCAGTAGTTGCAAGGAAATTATAGCTTACTGGAACAGCTGCACTACAGTTCCAGGTTCTTGGAGGGGCTGAATGAGTCCTAGGACTACAGATGGAAATTAGCTTGAAAAAGCTACCGTCTGGTACAAGCATCTTTGATCCCGGGCATACTGTAATGTAACTGTACATTGTCCTGATAAATAAATAAATGAAAAAAAGAAAAAAAAGTTATCTTTGCGCCCTGCTTGTGAAATGCACTCCAATCTTGGATTTTGGACTGAGCCGCACACGAGGAGCAGCAATGCGAAAAGGAAACAGTAGGCTTATTACGACGACCGCCACTGATGCTCTCTTCATTCACCAGGAGGTACACGCAGCACAATGGCACTAACACACGTTGTAGGCCTCAATACAGCCTTTTCTCACTTCTTTTCTGTGACAAATGCAGCTGCTCATATCCGTGCACGAATGCCTCAGCAACCGAGAAGCGCTCTGGCCCACCACCTCCAAGCGGTCCAAAGTCCGGAAGCTGGACCTGAGTACAGTTTGATTGCGCTCACACTACACAAACGAAACGTGGTAAAGGGGCTTGGGCACAGTTCGGATGGACAAGTGTAAATGGACCCTAGTGAAGAGCGAACTGAATGCAGAAAGGCTGTCGGGCCCTAAATGTTTTTGGAGATAAACAAATGAAAAAAATATCAAATCAACAGAAAGTTAATCACTTTGGAATTAAGTGATTAGAGGGGCTCGGGGTTATGTGTGGTCATGATTGATGTGTCTGTTACCTTTGTCATTGATTTGAGGTTTGTGATATCCAGTTGCTTTTAGGTGACAATTTGACACTCTTTAATTAGGCTTCAATTACAAATCTGACACTCCAGTTTCAAATTTACAAATTCTTGAAATTAGTATTAATCATAATAATTTTAAAAGACACTGCAATAATAATTATTACTATTACTATTATGGCTTATTATGGTTTTATCACTGTCATACTAACGTAAAATATTTTTTCTAATGTCCTTTCTAATAGCTGCAACTGTCCTAAAGTGCTATTCAACACAATCCAATCTATTACAAGTCCTTCTAATTGTGAGCTCATATGAGTACAAATAACTGTATGTGAGCCAGATTTCCATCCTCTGCCTTCCCCATAAATTGTTGTATGTGTTGTGCTTTGAGGTGGTTCAGGGATGAGATCTACCACCTGCTACTTGGACATTATTCCATTAGGGTGCTTAAATACGTTTCTTACAATTTTTAACAGCTCCTTAAGTTTAGGGTCTGTCCCAACTGTTTAATCAGGCCTTTCCACCAATCAAAACAGCCAGTTCTGCTATTTTCTTGGTCAACTTTGTCAGTCAGGAGTTATGAACGACGATCTCTACTCATGTCGAACTCTCTGTCCTCTGGTGTGCCACAAGGTTTCATCTTGTGCTCTGCTTTGTTTTACTTTTACGTGTTGTCTTAAGGTTCAGTTATTTCCAAATTCAATGTGTCTTTCCATTGTATACCGATGATTTAATGTATGTCTGTTAATCAGCAAAGCTTTCTATTTTTTTCCCAAAGTTTTTTAACCCACTCCTTTTCTAACAAATGGTTTTAATTGTTGTGCAATACATGCACTATTATTATTATTAAATTGTTTGAAATAAACTAAACTAAACTAAAAGTTGCTTTATAATAAAAATGTGCCTCTGGGCTCACAAAGCAAAACAAAATAGAAAACAAAATTGTGGTGATCTAAAAGCCATGAGTAGGCCATGTGTTTCGCGTTCCATAGACAGTAGCTAAAACACGCACAGAGCAGCGCAATTGATTTGAGGCTCGTGTCTGGGCTGTTCCTGGACATTATGCCCAGACTATTTTGGAAAAAAAGCTTTTGATGGCTGGATTATGACCAAGATTTGTGCATTGGAAATATCATTTACTGTAGCCTGGTCATCTGTAGAAGAACCATTACAAACCACAAAAATGTCATGCGTTTTTGGAGGATGTAACTTTGCAGTTTAGCGGTAAGTGATGATGACACAGATGCACAGCGGAGCTTATATATGAAAAAATACAGGCCAAAATTTGTACCTTCACTTAAGTAAGATGCATATCATCAGTTTTTGGGCACCGTGGTGCATCATGGCGCGGTGCATTGTTATACCTCTAGTCCATGCATATGGGTATAGGGACATTTTGCTCTCACACACACAGAAATTGCTTTTTCTAAATGAAACCAAAACTGATTCTGATGACCTGATCCCTCACCTCAGTGGTTAGAAAGTCGGGAGTGAAATGAAGACACTGAACTCAAATTCAACATTTAAAGGAACTTTGTGTGGGTTTGTCCAAAGCCAAACCCTTTCTTTCCCACAAAGCCATCCACAACTTCATTAGCTCAGATCTATATTACATTAACGGCCTGTACATTGGACTGAATCAGGCCTGAGTGCACTGCTTATAACTTAATATAACAAAAACAAGTCTCTGTACAGACTCATGGATGTAATCTGCACTTGCACTGTGTGGTGTGTCCACACTTAGACCCGCTGCTATCACTTAATCACTTTATATCACTTAATATCACTTTATACGCCTACACATCTGTAAATAAAATCCTGCTGTTGTTTAGTGTCAAATTGTTGTTGTCTTACCATATGTCACTTTTATTTTATCTTATTTATTTCATATTTTTTATGCATGCCCCATAGCCTTATAGTTTAATATTTTTAAGCTTATTTTTATTTTAACTCTGTGTTATATGTTTTATGTTGCACGTTTGCACCGAGAAAAATTCCTAGTTTGTGAACCTGTTCTCAAACCATGGCAATAAAACCTATTCTGATTCTGATTCTGATTTAAGCAAAATGCTGCTGCCCGCCTCCACACCACAACTCGCAACCTGTACTGACATGACCTGTACTGTATTCTCTTCGCTTTCTATTCTGCATCAAATGCATTTAAAAATCCTGCTGTTCGTCTTCAAGTCAATCCATGGCTTTGCCTCCGTCCAACCAAAGTTAAATTCTGACCCCTCAGCAGCCCAGTATAGAGCCAAGGGTTCCAATCTAATCAATACCTGCTGGTGGTCCTACGGCCAAGGTGCAAGAATTGGGGTGATTGTGCCTTTGCAGTAACAGGGCTCAAACCCTAGAACTGTCTACCATTTGGTTTGCGCTCTATCACAGACCTAACACAGTTCAAAGCCCAACAAAAGACTGACCTTTCCGTAATGGATTTTACACACTTGTACTGAGACATTTTGTATTGACAACTGCACTCTATGGGGGTCATTTATGAAGACAGGTGCTTAAAAGCTAGTGCAAGCTGGAAACTAGCACGTAGCAATTTGTGGGCATGTTGCACCTAATTTTAAGGTTTAGGTTTGTTTGCTTATTTGAGCAGCAACACTCTGCTCAAAAGGCGGGTGTGAAATTGCATGTATCACAGTATTAGGGCCACAAATCTGATATGTAAATGACAGAATGCAGCGTGAGTAAAACATTTGCAAATTACTATGCAACTGATTCGCTTTTCCCCCACATGCTACTTGTTTTGCACATGACCAAACACTTAGTCAAATACATTGATTGACCAGAAAATAATAAATAGTAGCTTTACTGGAAACCTATGTTTTTAAATAAATGCTCACCACAAACGCTGTAGTGTGCTTGGTGATGGCATAAAAACATAAAGCGCACTTTGTTTCCTTCATGTTAATCGCTGATTTTGTGTATTTTACTAATACAATTTAAGAGATCTAGACATTTCAAAAATAAACATTGCTCAAAATAAACAACTAATAAAACTTTCCACCCCGATACTTTGTAACACAAAATATTTCATTCCACAAAGTCCAAACAAAGAGCTGTAGTTGTCACTGGACAGACCAATTAAAAACCACCATGCCAATAACTGAGACTGATCATAGACTTAATCACTGTTTGATTAAAGTTTGATTATTTGTGATAGTCCCACTCCCTCGTACAGTATCTTGAGCTATATCGAGTAATCGTACCAAGTCTTGGCTCCATTTGAGAAAAGTGCTGCACTCAGATTAACCTTACACTTTGGTTTTGTCACTTTTCTAACATAATACCAAATTATCCACTGAATGTCAATTACAATGCATAAAATAAAACCATTTACAGCCAATAAATATTTGATAGCATACCATTAGAGGCACTCATCGTTGGAATATATGAGTGTTAGCATGCATTATTAAAGCCTACAAGTGTCTATGAAGCCACAGAGTGTACTGACCAGTGAAGATTTCGGACTTCTGCTGCACAGACGTCTGCAGGGTCAAATGGAGGCGAGAGTCACTCAGGCGCAGGTCCAGTCTTTGGGGCTCTGGGTTCAGGGGCACAGACAAGAGCAGACCGTCTGCGTTCCAGGTCCTGAAGTGGAACCGTACTGAGAAGTCTCCCGGAGGAGCTGTTGCCGTGGGTGACGGGAGCGACAGGAAGCTGCTGGTGGAGCTCAGGAAGGTGCAGGCGCCCAGCTGAGGCAGAGAGCACTGGAAGGTGACGTTTCCCTGAGGAGAGAACACCAAACACATGGGTTTGGAGAGAGGGTTTAGGGGATCTATCAGATGAACATGTGAGAGGTAAGACTGAGAGGAGTCTGAGATTCACTGATGGTAGCTATGTTGTTGCATTACTCAATAACAACTCAAAGGAGAGCTCTTTAATGATCTGAAAAAAATAAGTCCTCCTCAATTGACAATCCCCTACAGTACATGTTGTTAAAATCTTACTGGTCCCTAATTCACTTCAGCTAATTGTTTAATCCAGTGCTGAAGTGCAATTACAAGACCTATTTAAAGTCTTTAGTTTACCCTGGATTTGTACAACTCTGTAAAGCTCAGTTTGGTCATTCAGGTATGGGCTTGGTTAATAAATGTGTCCAATTTTAGACAAAACTGTCACTCAGCAATTTTGTCTCTCAAATAGGACTTTGAAAACAGCATTTTATACATGAATATTTAGCAAAATGTACCACAGAGGACGTTTGCTGTAAAACTACTTGGACTCCCCTGACAATGCCATGAAGGTTGTGCCTTAATGACACACTCAAACTAAATCAAGCCTTTCTTGTGGTTACATTTGTCCTGAACTAACACATTCGCTTTAAAAGGTAATAAAACTTTCATTCAGATGTCCCCGTTTAATTTAGCGCAGAGCAGAGGTGGTATTAAGTGTACATGTGCCAAAGGCTGAGGTCACAGTCCTATCAGTGCGAGGCCTAGGGCAGCACGAAGCAATCACCACTGTGTGCCTCTCAATTGGACTCCCTTCCTCTCCACCTCAGGGAAAGTGTCCCATTGAAATTCCATTACAGCCTCCATCATGGCCGCCGCCCGCGCCCCACCTCCTCTTGCAGCTGTCTGTAAAAGTCCTTTTTACGCAGCAATCAGACCGGGAGAGGTAGGGAGGTGTCTCTGTGATTAGATGTGGCTTGTGGCACTTTGAATGGTCCCTGTGATTTTTGTGGGCTGCTTAAACCAATCCATTTTCACAGTTAGTGTTAATGTTTCTGCTTGAATCACTTTGGGCTCTTGTCTTTTGTGTTTGTCATTAGCTTTCAAAAATAGAGCAAATATATTTACATAATATAATACGGAGTTAAGTGGACGCTACAAAACCTGAGGCACTCTTCAGAAACAAGATACACCCAATATTGGAAACCTCCGGAATATAGCATTTTTCCATAAATACATCAGTTTACTTGCGCTGAAAATTCTATATCATACAGTGGAGGTCTATTCAATACACTTGGACTTTCATGCACATCTTTAAAAAGGAGCGTGGCTGAATTTGAGATGTGAAATGTAGTAACAGGCCCTCCAAAAGTGCACACAATGTGATACGCAACCCTGCTTGGACGACGCAGACGTTATCATGTGGAATTCAACTCACCACGCTGTGTATCTGTGGCTTGCGTCTCTTGGCCAGATCGATGATATTGATTCCATTGTAGTATAGGTTTTCCATACAACCGTGAAAGTTCTTCCGGAGGAAAGTACCAGGCTTGCCGGGAAGAGGGATGCCACCAAAACTCAGCTGCGAACAGAGAAATGCAGGAAAAAGGCTCTTTACAGTGTATCGATGTAAGACACAATCAAAACCAAGAATTAGAGTTGTATTAAAGAGTAGCAGTATTAAAATTGCGATCAGCTTTATGTCGCAAGGAAACGTTTTTGTTATGAAATATGCTCTGGAAGAGGATTGGAATCAAATTTCAGTTCGTTTTTAATCCTCACAACTGTCTCATCACACCTGCTGCATTTACATTTACAGTATTAGGTAATACAGTATATGGTACATAGTGTGAAGACAATATTTAGTCCTTATATGTAGTATTGTATGGAATTTTTCGCTATGAATGTGTGACTTTATTATGATTATTATGTTGTATTGTAACTGAACCACACAAAAATCCCGAATTGAATGACTTGTCATTTGGCAGTAAAATATCAAATTGAATTGAGTACAAAAACAAACTCTCTTCAAACATGTTCTGCATGTGGTTCTTGCATAGGCTTAGTCAGTCTTTCCAGTGATGTTGAGAAATGTAAATGAGTCTAGATGTGCTTCCAAAGTGCATGAACTCGATCCTGATTGTACAAAATGAAGTAAAAAAAAAAAAAGAGACCAGAATGAGCCAATTTGCACAGGAGTGATAGGGATGCTTTGAATGATATACTGTAGTATGAGGATGCTGAGGCAAGAGCAGGCATGTGGGGTGGCACGGTGGCTGAGTGGTTTGCGCTCTTGCCTCACAGCTAGAACGTCCTGGGTTCAATCCCCAGCCACATGGGGCCTTTCTGTGTGCCGTTTGCATGTTCGCCCCGTGTCTGCCTAGGTTTCCTCTGGGTGCTTCGATGTCCCTTACCACTAAAAACATGCTGGTCAGGTTGTCTCTACATCTGATCTATGGAATTTAGTTGTATAATAAAGCACTTCTTTTCTCATGCTTCGTATATGTGCGAGAAATGGATTAATGAATTTAGTGAAAGAGCACAAGCAATCAGTTGAGGGAGGGAAAAGAAGATGCAGAGGTTGTGAATAGATGGAGCCATGTACCTACTATAAATTAGACGGAATGTAATCATACACATTTTCCCTTTGACCCTGACAATTCAATGCTGTTGCTACACAGCCCCTGTATTTTAATCATCACTATAATAAACAAGCAGCCATACTAGTGTTTTACCCTTTACTCAAGGCGCAAACGGCGGAGAGAACACACAGCAGGAGGTGATTTAAAATGTTTGACCAAAGCCTATTTTGGCTGGAATTAAACTCTAAATGCTACAGTAGACCCCAGTATTTACCCTGCATGCAGCGCTGCGGGGAACAGCAATGAAAAAGTCTGTCAGTTTGTCTGCACCAGAACTCCACAACCTGCAACTACTGTACTGTAGATGCTAAGGAAAACGACCCACCGCTGCCTTTCTGTTGCAAAATGAAGACTCTCCACAACAGACAAAGTTGAGCATTCTTGCATTCTTGTAACAAACTAGCTCCGTTTATTATGGCTTGGGGGGAAAAATGCATCACTGATCATTTTTGTAGGCCAATTTGTTCTTGAAATAGACAAGTTCAGGAACACACAGAAGAGTAACACAATCCATAGGGACAATTGTTCTACATCATATTAATTCAAAGCATAGAAAATTGCATTGCCACAAGTATCCTTTCCATTAAGCTACTCATAATATCATGGACAAAAGCAGGTCTAATCTATTACAAACAGTTGCCCTGATTTGAATTGAGAGCGGCTGAATGCCCTGAGCCCCCCACCCACACACTCTGCCTGGACCTGAACACCCTCTGTCCTTAACACCAGCTCCGCCTCATTAATGCCTCGGAGGCCAAACGGGAACGAATCCCAGCAGGCAGCATCCTTCTCCAGTGTCCTACAGGAGAAATACAGCCTCTACTTACAGCACTCGAAATACTGCCCTTACGATGGTCAGTCTGAGTGTTTCAGCATTAAGTGTAATAACAATTCTGAAGAAGCTGTGGTACTACGCCATGATTGTTTGCATAGGCCTGACACAGACAATGATAAAATAAATATACATAACAATACTAAAAGTAAGGATTCCCATTTTAATTAAACAATGTTATATTAAATGTCAGTAACACATCTCAAATGGTTCAAATGGTTCAAACAAACAGGAATCTTCAGATATGTTCCAGGTCGATTTACGATTACAAAGTCTGATCAATGTAACAGCAGGACTTTTCTGCCATTTAAAGCAAACGCTCCATTAGATCACATTGTGGGTAGTGAGTGACACATGACGGCATACTGGGTCAGGAAAGTCCAGCTGTTTGAATCGACTGGACTTTAGAATAAGCCCAATGCCTATCTCGACTGCGCATGCGTGAGTCAATCAGGCTCCTAATTTCGGCTACCAAGCAACTTTTCAATAAAAAAACAAACCACACCGTCACTGAAATGTGTGAGTGAGTTCAAGTAGCGGAGTACAAAGGATTTGTAGGGAGACTTTCTATCAGTCAAAATGACTGATAGAAATGTACATTTCCTTTAAAAATATATATTTTTCAATGTACTTTGTTTTGTAGGCAAGCTTTGGGGGCCCCCTACAGTGCCTATGAGGCCCCCAGGGGGCCCCGGACCCCACTTTAGGAACCACTGTTCAACAGTGTTGTACACCATCAGATTACTCGTAAAAAAAATAAAAATAAAGTACACTTAGATGGCATATCCTATGTGTGTATGTGGATCTCTCTGGTCACAATTAAGAAAAAGATTTCGTCTACTGTCCACCTTCTTATTGACAAAAAAAAAGAGGGATTTTATGTTTTTATTTTTATTTTCAGTTTAAATGTTGTGAATATCGGCAACATAAGGCCACAGTTTCAGACCCTGGACTTTGTCCAACACTCGCCTTCAATGATCAGAAATGTTTTTCTGACATAGTTATTCCATATTTATTCCAACTATATGAACAAGGACTGGTCGTCACTTTTGACAGCATCTCTTTGTATGAATGGCAGTTTCGTTTCTGTCTATCTTCGTAAGCAGCGCTGGTTGTAAAAATAGACTTTAAGCTAATATTGTAACAGGCTCCATGGCGACGACAAAAACGCTTTAAATCATCAACTTTCCAGCGGTTAAAATGGTCCAAATCATAGCTTTCTTCGTTGCTTTATGCTTACTATCATTATTGTTTGGTAGCCAAAAGACATTCCATTACCCATAATGCAACGGGCGAGCCGAGATGGGCATTGGGCTTATTGCAAATATACCTAGATGTCTTAGGATTCCTGTTTATTTGGTTCAATTTGGTAGAAATGGCCTACAGTCATTCTAAACATTTGTGCACTGCCAGCTGTCGTGACTCGTGAATATGTCTGGTGGAGCTTCAGTCATCAACACAGCCTTGAGGAAGCTGTTTGGATCAGCAACAAGTGGTCAGGAAAGACCAGCTGTTTCAATTGATCGAACTTTATCGTCTCAAATGGTTGTAGTCTCAACAAATGTGCAAAAATCTTCATCCCGAAAAATAACAGAAGCAAAATGAGTCGAGAAATATAAGTTCACTTGTTCCTCAACGAGTGGAGTGATTTGAGATATTTCCGCTGTGCACCCGCTTTGCCGGACCTTTTGCTTCCTACCCCTATTATTATTATTATTATTATTATTATTATTATCACTAACAATGCAGACTCTCCAAAACAATGAGTAGATACCTGTGAATCATAAAGCTTTAATAATCAATAGAAACAGAGTAATACCAATTTTAATTATAGCAATGATCAGTCCAGGGGGAGGGTTGGGTCGCTAACTATTCTGAAGGGTAGATGACACTCTATTTGGTAAAGGTTAGAATACTGAAACATGAAACATGTCCTTCGCATAGAAAACTTAAACTGTATATATCAGTAAACCATAGTGCTCTCGTCATTACTGGTTTTGAATTACTGAACTTGAATGACTGAACTTGATAGCCACTAAGATCTACAGGGAACTTAATAGATAGAGCAGACCTGTCAGTACCTCCTACAGATAAAGGGGAACAGCATGACAACAACCGTCTCTGGATTCATAGGTTCTAATAAGCTCTTCCTAGTCTGGGTTTGCAAATAAAACAGAAGATTCAATAACAGACTACTCCTTTAATCTCTACTTCACCAAAACATACCAGGTGTCAAGGATGAAAGGCTTGGGACATCAATTTCTTCTGTGTGACCCAACGCTCCCCATGCTTTCCACTCAGCCATTTTAGATTTTTTCCACCTTCAGCCAAAAGATACATGGCATTTAGTAAATAATGAAGATCTACATAGTCTTTAGATTATGCCTATTCATCCTAATTTATGAGAAATGAAAGTCAACATGACCTCTCAGTTTAGCTTCTCTCTTATTAGATCTAAAACGCTGTGAGACCCAGCCCTCCGCATGACCCAACCCACCACACTCTTCCCTACTGCTTTCTATTTTACTGCACTTTCAATGGTATTGTCTGAAATGATACGAGTCATTGACATAGCATCATGGGGTCAGTTTGCTCACGTCTTCTCCTCTAAGTGATTCTCTCTGCTTGATAAAAATCTCAATACAGGCTAATTGAAGAGCTTTTGTGTCTATTGACTCAACATGCCAACTCTTTCTGCAGGAATATTAAGTTTCAGGTTGAACGCTCTACCGAGGATTGTATTGTTGAAGTGCAACCTCCTTTTCCAGTAAGGGATGACTGTGTTCTTGGCAGTCGAGTGGTCCTCAGAGACTTCAAAAATAACTTTACTTCAAGGTTCAGACTCCCCTTTGTTCTGCGGTAAAAGGTTCTCTTCCCATGAACTGAAACATTAATTGCTACATGCACATCTTTAAACAGGTTTTGTAGGTCGAAGCTTGAGGTTATGCAACTCCACTTGCATGTACTAACCAAAGGTGAGCCCAGATCTATATCTACAAAGTACTAGATACCGAGTATCCTTAAAGCCAAACCGTATAGAATTTTACCCAATAAATACAATTGAAATAGAAGCATTTATTTAATGACAGATATTTTCATATATGAAAAAGACCTCATACTGTAAATGTACAAACAAACATGTGCTTTTACTGTGAGGGGCTTACCTCTCCTAAGACATGACTGTGACTTTGCCAGGAGTGGGTATGTCTCCAGCTCGTATCCATGGAGATGTCGACTAAAGTCAGTAGAATTTGAGATTTAAATAGGTTAGGTCCTCATCCAAATCCGTTCTTTTTGAGACGAGCTGGTCGTTAGCACCGTGTTATGTATTGACAGCAACAGTACAGTCAGAAATGTTACGTAGTGTGCCTTTAAGTTAATTGTTAAATGAAAAATACTTAAGATAAAGTTACGGCTTCAAGTTTCAATTACAATGCAAATACTGTTAGACTACTACTATATACAACCTATCACTCTGTAAACTCTAACAAACAGAGCTACTAACTTCCTGACTTTGTAAAGTATGCATGGAAATGAGACGCACCGGATAGAGCAGCATCGTGCAGTTTTTACATTGTAATTAGCTAGCTACAAGCTTTCTATGTTGTTACAAATTTTGCTGTGATGTCAGTGTGGAAAATGTGTTTTGTGTGGACAAAACAAGACTGTCAGCAACAATGACAAAATGTGTCCATTGCGGATGTGTCAAGCAAAAATCCAGCTTAATACAAAGCAATTACTACGACAACTATAACTTTTATTGTTAATACCGACTATGACTAAGCTATTACTACTACTCCTAATATAGCCTCTGCTTTCTCCAAATTGAATGATTGAAAATCACAGTTTTGTTACTGATACAAGCATTTTTAAATTATACTGTAATTAAATGATTGAACATAAGAATATGTCACAACAACTGCAATCACCACTACTACGTACTATAACTACTTGATACAAAATTCATGTTCTCACCTCATAGTCCACCTCTAGAGACTGTCCCTCCCCCCTGGTGGCGAAGTGGTGTGTGTGCGAGTCCACGCTGAGGTTGACTTGTTTGTTGAAGCGCTCAATCACAACCGTGTGCCAGTGCTGGTCGTCCAGGAGACTGCCCACTGTCACAGCGACACGTCTGCTACTGCTGAACCGCTGCCTGCTACTGCTGCTGTCATCTGGAGAGCGGGGGAAAAAAAGAAAACACTCAGTGAGGTCTGGACATCACAGAGGACGAGCAAGTCGGGACGCAGACCTAGGTGTGAGAGAGCAGCTGTCCTCACAAATGATGTACAGTGAAGTGTCAGATAGACCGAGGCGCGACCATATGGGGAAAGCTATAGTGGTGCAATACAGTGGAATTATTACTATGGCCTTCTGTAGACAAGAAAATGGTCATCAAGCTGTCAATTAAATGACTAACTGCCAAATAGTCACATAGTCACATTATATCTGCCGGTGTGTTTACGGTGTCATATTTATTTTCTGAAGTAAAATATATCACAGAAGTGGTAGCCATAGTGACAATGGGTTTGATTTGTAACAGGAATGGTTGGACAGAAAGTACTTTCAATTTACCACAACAAATGGATATGAGGATTTCTCTTTTTCAATTTCTGTCAATGATACAAAAGACATTGGTAACTTTTGACTTCCACAGAGTCTGACTTAAGTACCTAAGTTGAGGTAGAAGTCGAGGCGTCCGCGGTGCAGCTCCAGGGTGATGTAGTCTCCTCTCTGCCCCTCTCCATGCAGCAGCACGCCCTCGGCCTGCTGGCTCTTGAAGCGCAGAGAGATCACGTCCTTCACAGTCGACATGGACTTCTGGTTGAACCGATACAGCAGCGAGCTCCTTCCATCAAAGTCGGCCACGTACGACTCTGCAACAGTACAGTTTGTGGCTAAAATCAATAATCTAGCAATGGTCTCTGCAGGTGTCAGCAGTTTTTACGGTCAATTACGAGACATGTAGCAAAGAGCATTTATTCAGAATACAAATCAGCAATAAGCTACAGTAACTTAAGCCATGTTACGTTATACTTTTCCAGCAGTAGCGGTAACTTTTTATTACTTTACACATTTATTGTTATAATTATGATTTTTTAACTATATAGATATATAGTAACTTGTTATAACTATGCAACTAAAGAAACAAAGTTTAAATAATTTCATCAAGTTGGCGCTGTAAATAAAGCTACGGGATCATTATTGATGGCTTAAGTTAACACAACATTTTTGCTGTTGGCTTTCAGATATTTTGCACTGAAATGGGAACTTGTTTTGCCAAAGCTGTGGGCAGAAAAATCTGGCAATGAAGATGCCAACAAACAAGTAACTGTATGCTGAACAGTGATAGGACAAAGCATAGAGGAAGCATTAAATCTTGTCATTTTGAGTCCAAAATTCTAGGTTTGTTGCCAACAATGAAATGCTGTGGCACAGATTGCAATGTACAGACTCAAAAGAGAAGGCAGCGTGTTCAGCTTGTGTCAAAAAAAGACCTTGCACAGTGACATGCTAATTAATCCAACAATCTATATATTGTGTGTTTTGAACAGTGGCCAAATCGAAATGAATAATTACAGACTAAGGCAGGCTGACTCCCAGATGCAGAATCTTGATGAAAATTCAAGTATTTGACATGAAGTATTTTACTCTGTGGCATTGGCAAATAGTCACTAGCTAAAACTTGACATTAGTTTAGAAAAGCTACTTTAATTTATCTTTCCTAACAAAAATATAAATATTCATGTCAGAATGTTGAATGTATTGTTGTCTCCTGGGGCATGACACTTTGCTTGCTTACTTTGCTTTGCTTTCGGCGTGGTGTGTGAGTTAATGGCTGTCGAAGGGTCTGTTGGTGCAGATGTGTGTAGGCAAGCTTCTGTCAGTCACTAGTGTCATGTCAAAAGCTCAATACGAATACATTTTGATGTTGTTGGCATTATTGGAGGAATGAATACACATTTGATCGATTATTTAGAACACGTTTACTGTCTGAACAAACACTGCTCAGAACACAGCACCAATCGCAGCATTTAATTGAGTGCTGTTTGTTCCCTGCTGTTGTATAAAGCTTGCAAATATTACTTTCATAGAGACGTCCAGCAAACAGTCAATCTCTTCTGGTAACTCTTGGACTGAAATGAGATTTTCTATTCACGACAATCAAACAAAGCAAGCCTGTTTAACCCGGTGCCTCTGACTCCTGCCTGGGGAAACTGCAGGAGCATCCATCTCTATCCCAGTCTGCTGTGGCTGTGCTAATCGAATGTGTTCACACTGCGGCAGGTCTGAGAGCCAGACCTGTTCTCCGGCACAACCAGGAGGGCCGTCTGTAAGAGATTATATTAAATCGCTAGTCATCATACTGTGTTAATCTATAATGTCGTACTGCCCGTAGGTCAAGCTGTGCGATCTTACTATCTCTTTATAGCCTTGACTGGGCGTTCAGGCGCCTACTATCAGCCACTGAATGCTTGCGTGCGTGAGTGTGACGCGCTTGTAGGGTATTTACGTGTCCTCTGGGGAAGCACAGACAGGCTTGAATGTTAGGACTGGCAATGTCTTGAGTTCATGTCTCTGGGTCCCGCAAAGATGGCAATAAAACTTCTCCTGCTTAAGACATCCTGACTGCTGCCTATTCTTCACCAACCTTTCGATCATCGTTATGTAGAATTCTCCTACAAACTGGCGTCCACGAACTCGTTTACACAGCTGCTCTGGTAAGTGCGTTTCTTTTTTTATCCTTGATAAAAAAGGAGGGAGAATGGCCTTACCAGATGCATGCTTGCTAAAAAAAGAATAATGCAATGGGAAATGTTTAAAGAGTAAAAACAGTGTTATTGGTTGATTCTGGATGTTTATTTCTGGTCGAGAGTAGGGATTTAGGTCCTGTACTAAGACTAGGGTATTCGGATGCACAAGTTTAGACTAGAATGGCTACAGAGATGTGAGGCTCGATACAGACTGTTGACTCTACTGTTTAAGCAGCTAGTCGTCACAGGTATGAGAGGGACACATAATGTAGACTATTTTGAGTGTAAGCTTTGTTTAAGGTTGATTTTAGCGTCAAACATAAGGCACGTTGATGTAGCCACTGCGCCGAGCTGTGGGCCACTGTGTGTATAGTTGTTTTATGTTACTTTAATCTTGAACTGAGTGCTGAATATTGATCCGGTAATGGATTACATAGGCCGTGTAATTAATTACTTAGACGGTTGGAGGATAGTATAGTCACGGTCGAGTAGGACCGTGAAATGCAGACTTTATGTGGCCCTTGTATCAGAAATTGATGCAATGTTTACATGAAGTTTGTAGTTTAAACTGCAGCTGGTGGTTTTGTCTGAACGTCGTTTAGAGGAAATCGGGCAGTTGTGGTGAGTAACGGTTTGGTGGGAGAAGAGCCTAGGATAATCTTTCCCACAAGGTGCCGTTGAGATTTTTGTGCACAAAAAGTGAGAACGCTTCTGCAACGTATACAACCTACGTTTGTCTTTTGCGTTAACTTGAATTTAACCGTGAAAGTCCAGAATCAACTAATAAACATTGCGATAAATATCACGTTATTTTATTTAAAAAGGTGAAGTTGGCTATAGTTTTGGATGCAGCTAGAGATTTTTTTTGTCCGTTGTTTGCGTTCCGTGTCATGTATCTCCGTGTTTTGTCTGTCTGTCCACCTGCTGCTTTATCTAATTGTTTTGCTTGTCTGCAAGGTCCGTGAAACAAAGTGTTCCTGATAACGTCTGCCTAGAGACAGATTGCTGAGTCAGCATTAAAAAAGAAAAAAAAATGGCAACATTGTTTACTAGAACTAGCTACTAAGCTACGGTACAGATTAAGAGTCCCTGTAGGGTAAACAGTGTCGCATTTTGAATGACAGTTGATGATTCACGCTGGTGATAATGAATTGAGATTGTGTTTTGTTTTTCGAAAGTTGATGCTGCCTCTAATCTCTGCTTACAGGCCACGGGAACTGTGAAGGAGGACTGACTTCCGGTGTGACACCGATGTGTTTGTTTAGCTGCAACTTTGTGAGTACAACAACTGGGTTTTTAAAACACATAAGGTTAAAAATAATGAGAGAAAGGCGTATGATTTATGGCATTAGGCTAAAAATATTAAAGATTTGTGCTTGACAGGCAATCAAAACAAATGATATTTGGCAACAGTGAAACAAAGTTAGGATCAAAATATGTACAATTGAGAAGTAAAAATGTCTTGCTTTTGTTGTTGTTGTTGTTATGTTGTAAAGTGTTGACAGATGTTATTCTGCTGTGATTTGTTTTAGAAAACTGAGCTTTAAACCTGATTTTCAAAGTACCAGGACCTAAAAAATAAAAATAAAAATAATATACTCTGTTTTTTGTAGTTGGATTTGCGGTAAAGTGATGCGACCTTCGTTGAGGTTTTAGAAATGAGATACACTTAGGCCACGTCAGCAGATCGGCTCTCGCTGGTTCTCTTAAAGATAGTTTAAAGCACTTGCTTATAATTTTTACATATTTAGAGTCAGCCCAAGGTTAGATTTGAGAAGTGGTCAAAACACTACCTTTGTGAGGGGAACGGTTAAGATTAGATTAGCTGGTATCCAAGCTGGTTTGGAAAAAATGTATTGTTTTGACTAAAGCTGTATCGCAGGCTAAGTGTTTAATATGAAGATTCAACATTAGTCGGAATAATGTTTCCCAAGGTGATGTCGGATCCCCAGGAGATGGCAGCGCCGAGACATAATGAATTCAAAACAATTCTTAATTGCAAACAACACTAATTTGAATATATAGGTCAAATAAAGAAGATAGGTCTAAACAAAACAAAGTTTAGAGTGGTGTTTTGCTTGATATGGTCTAAATTACTAATACACTTTTACATCTCGGTTTTGCTTGCAAGGTTTTTGGGGGTCCTGACAGATCATTGTGCGTATAATTTAATTTCCTTTAAAATACCAATTTATTTGAAACCTAGAATAGACGATTGACGTTAACATGATAACATAAACTGATCACTAATTGATATGAGAAGGTAAAACATAAACAGGAGATTCTCCTTTTTCTGAAGATTAGCCCTTTTTTGATAGTGTACAGAGGATTTTTTTACATTCTTATTATTATTATTATTACTTTTATTATTTACTCTTATTATTATTCTTATGATTTACTTGTGTTGCTTTTCTTTCAAATTTTCTTGTTTTATTTATTTTTTGTTAGCATTTTTGAATTTTTTCTTATTTTGTAATGCTTTGCGCGATAGGACAACCTGATTTTTTAAGTCTTTAATTTACTTTTACCTTGCCCCTTTTGGTGGTTAGAGAGAGAAGCGGCTGGGCCTTTGTGCAATGCGTGAGCATGGTCCAAGTGCATGAAGGACAGTTTACAAAACCTGAGAGTCTGCCCTGCTCTCGAAACCAAAACACCTCCTCTGCTGCCGTCCCCCAACGCCCTAAAAAGCTGTCTGCAGGCGGACTAGTGCTGCAAATTTGTCTCAGGTCCTGTGCTTCGCCCCTCTTCCACTTTTAGCTTACACTTGTTTTGAATTTTTGCGTATAAATAGATGTTTATATATTTTTTAATTAATTTTTTGTGTTTTGCCCATGGGCTAGGCCCCATGGGACTCCGTGTTACTGTAAATTCTCTTTATTTATTTTTTCTAATCTTCTTTTTGACTTTTTTAATGCCCAGATTGGTCAAACTATTTGAATCTCAATTGAACAGCTATAATTATCAAGATAAAGTAGATAATGAAATAAATAAATAAATGTAATTGAATAGTTTGATATTTACAGAGTGATAAATAACTAACAAACATAGACATTGTAGGGTACATTGTAGGGTACATAAAGTAAAAATTATTCAATGTTAACGAGGCGAGTTTAGGTGAAGCCAAGGCCCGTTATTGCTTTAATAGTATATTAATTCTAATACTTTCTTAAGTTATAGGCAAATTGTACTAAGTTCAATCCTACCTGATTTGCAGTAGGCCTTAGGAATTTATGTAAAATAAATACATTACTAAATAAATTAATGACAGAGAGATCTTGAATACTTAATCAGTGATATCCTTGCAGCTGATAAAATATTATCCCCTTAACTTTGAAAAGTAACTTGAGGTTACCATTCTCGTGTGAAAATGTTTTGTTGATAGTAGTGATAGAGATTAATTTGCTTGCTTTCTGATTAGTGCCCGAAGTGTGTTATAGCTCCCCATGGTGACGAGTCTGGCCGGTGGGACGGAGAGTTTGAGAGTGAAGATATGTACAGGGACCAGGTTATGAAGTGCCTTTGGGGTGATGTGGTGAGAGGCAGAGGCCCGTGTGATCAGGTGTCGATGGATAATGGAGATCTCGGAGGCAGGGAATGGTTACACGTGTTGAAAACGAGAGTCAGAGGTTTTGTGATATTGGCGAGGAGATTGAACAGGGTTTTAGAGCTATGTTGATTGGAGTCAATTAAACCGGAGTAGTAGTAGGCGGATTTGGCAGAGGAGAGGTTGTCAGATGATTAATGATGTGATTATTGTATATTTCTTTGTATTTAGTGAGTCTAATTTTGTATAGTCGTTCTAGTTGTGTTCTAGGGATCTGGGTTAAGGCTTAACAATTTGCGGATTGTGTAAGTGTTGTCTCTGAACCTCCCGAAATTGCGTGATTTTAATTTAAGCAAGTTGAGTGAGTTTTGTGCAGAAATTGATCGTGCAGTGTTTTATTGTTGGTTTAGGTTTTAAGCAAAAGAAGAAGTCCTAAATTCTGATAAGCGGTTGGTACTGGTGTACTTTAATTTGGAGCATTGTAATAAAGTAATCGTTTGCACTTACACTGAAAAACCCTTGGATGCTGAAGTTGAAATATAGTGTCGTTTGCCAAGACTTGTCAGCGGAGGCTGAATCCAGATTTGAACTCATAGCGTGTTCTTAGATTTAGATCTGAGGCTGTGGTTTTGCGTTGCGTGCAGTCCGATGAAGAGGTTTGCATGCAGCGTAGTAGAACGGTGTTTTCTAATCTGAAGTTTGTGCTGGCAAACCTGTTTTATTTCAAAAATAGCAAAAGTGATAATCAGTGTAAATCCGGTATCTTAAGAGTCACTCAAAGAAAGGTCACACTTATGACCTCAAAAGTATATTGCTCATTTTCCACACTTTCACGACTCTGGTGCACCGAGTCCGTGTAACTGTTGAAAAGAGGAGGGGCCAAGAAGGAGAGTCGATTTGATCTCTGTAGAAATAATTGTGACTCTTTTGATCTAGAAGGAACAAATTTTGTTTACTTACTTAAATTTACTTACTGTAAATTTTGAAAACAAAAGTTACAGTAAGTAGTTGAACTTCAAGTCTAAAACCCGATCATTAAACACAGGGAAAGCGTCAGAAATAACGTGACGTAGTGTAAATAAAACCCAGTTGTTGTAAACAATAGGAAGTGTAATGATATTATGGCTTCATACTAACCATACTAATGCCATGATTGCATTTTTAATTTTATATTTACTATAAGATCATAGGAGTGTGCCTATTTTTAGTAACCTGTATGTATTGAGTGTGTAACATGTTTTAATCCATATTCTTTCTAGTTGATAACGCCATTTCCCACAGAGACAGGGAATTGCAGAAGGGCCTGACTCAGGACAGGAGCTGAGGAGCAGAGAACAATAATACCAAATGGCATGATATACATGTGGCCTTGTGCAGGCCGGAGTGTGCTTCTTTGTTGTTGCAGGAGGCAGCGTGGAAGAAGAGAATGTCAGTTCGCTCTGATGTCTGGAGGCATCTGTATCCTTTGCGTATTTATTTTGTGTTTCCAAGCAAATGAAGGAAGCACTTATTATCCCATCATATATATTAACTTGCGATTGATAGTAATGATTGACATTTAGGTCATGATAATTGAACCCAACTCTAACGAAAAGTCATATTTGGTCGGCAAGTTTGTAGAAATTGTACTGATGTGTGTGCTGTTTGCAAATATAACATTATTTTCACAGGCAACCTGAGAGACGGGCTGGATCTGACAAAAAGGCAACCACATATCGGTTTGGGTTTGAATAATTGGTGATTAAGATTTATGTAAGCAGACATAATGTATCGAGGTATTAATACAAATTTAGCAAGATAATTGGGCCTACATTTGCATTTAAAGGTTTACATTGGTTTAGTGTCAAAGTGTGGTTGAGTTTAGCCAGAAGTAACTGTATGATATGATTTTGATGCAGGTGTTTGAAGGAGTTTGTGTTCGGATAGGAACGACAGGTTCATCTTACACACCCCACTTTGCCTTTGCATTTATTTCATTTTGCATCATTTTCATTTGTACATTTATGAGTGTTTTCATTTTATATTTGCATTTAATTTTATATTTAGCTCTATTTACTTATTATTTACATTTATTATTTAAAATTTTTCTTCCTCTTTTATAGTTAAGTTTTTATGCATTTTTAACTTCATAGCATGTGTTAAGGTTTTTTTATATATTTAGTTTTTATTATTTTATGCATTTAATATTTTATTATTTTTACATTAGTTATTGCCCTTTTTTTTTTTTTATTGCCATAACACTGAGGTCCGACATCAGTGGCAAATACCAAGTTGAGCGTTAAGTCAGGATTTGTTCCCGCGGCTCATAACCACTGATGGTTCACATTTTGTTTCCATAAGCGCGACAAATGTACAGAGATTGATTAGGACTTAGTGGGAGGCCATTTTTTGTATGCCTATTTTCTATATTTACCTAGTTTTTAACATTTCATTTTCATGTTTTATATTTCTTACTTTTTCTATTTACTATTATTTTTATTATTGTTTTATTATTACTATTTTTTTTTTTTTTTTTTTGATTATTATTACTATTATTATTATTATTATTTTGTTATTATTACTATTATTTTTATTTTTATTATCCTTATTTTATTCTTATTTTTTTTTATTCATTTTTTGGTCCAGTCAGTTTTCAGCCTCTTGTGATTTTGCATTTATATTCTAATTCATAGTGCTTATCTTTTATGGCTTTATATATCTGAATTTGAATTCATAACTTTGCAGGTCCGGACTCACAACATGCATGGAGCAGGTTTTAATACTTGGTTGTCTTGTGGGGAGGTCCTGTCATTTTATGTTTTGTGGTTTTGCTCATTGCAGGTATGTTTGGTTCGGAGGAAGGTTTTAAACTCTACGTCAGATGCCGATACGCCTGAAGTATACAAGGATGAATATGACTGTTTTGGCCTTAGTGGGGGTTCTTGCTTAGCATTTTTCAGTAACATTACTTTTAATCTTGATTAAAATATGGGAAGCGGGTGAACTGTATTCTGTCTTAAGCTAGTTAAGATCGCAAATAATGAGGGTTACCATCCAGTTAGATTGAATTTTATGGGAAATGTCATTGTGCATAAAAGTATGACTTAGCATGCTTCTCCTCGGACGCCGTTGACTCTCCACGCCATTCTATTCCGACATGGAGGTTCGTAAGGACATCTTGATGGCTGTGGGTATATTAATCCCGATGGCTCATCAAGATGGTCCAGTCATGTTCCTTATAGATCCGAGGCACCTGGAGGTGTATCGACGTCCTGAGTGTGAAGATTGTTCTATTTTTTTGCTTATGAGCATTTCTCTTAATAGGTGAATGTGGTTTTCCTGAGAATTGAAATTCTTATTTGTTTTAAATGTTTTTGTGGTGTTTGTATTTTGTGTATGTACATTTTCTGACTTGGACCAATAATAATATAATTTGCAGGAGAAACTGAATTGGCGGCCATAATCTTTTACCTTTCCCGGGTAATTGGCAATAGAGTCTGGGATCGGAGGTTTGGTTATGGTGCCCCCTCTTATACGCCCTTAGTACTTGATGCATGTGTTTTATTGGTGGCAGTATTTACCCCGATTGGGTGATTAAGTGAGTCTAATGATGCACATGTCTCAGTACTTTGGGGTCACTGAGAGGGGGGTCATTTTTTTCCATCGCAATGACCCGTGTACTGTTGTACTGTAAATGAAGTGTTGAATATTGTTATGAAATGTAGATTCTGTGTGTGCTTCCACATAAGACATAGTTAAACCTTTTGAGTCTCGATATTATTTTGAAATCTTCGTAGTGGGCTAAGTTTATGCTTAGGTAATTGATTTGGGTTTACCTTTATGATGGCGTTTAATTTTATTCTTTTTCACTCGGTCAAAGCCACTAGATAGCCGTGACTTTGCTAGGGGGGTTGTAAGAGATAATATTAAATCGCTAGTCATCATACTGTGTTAATCTATAATGTCGTACTGCCCGTAGGTCAAGCTGTGCGATCTTACTATCTCTTTATAGCCTTGACTGGGCGTTCAGGCGCCTACTATCAGCCACTGAATGCTTGCGTGCGTGAGTGTGACGCGCTTGTAGGGTATTTACGTGTCCTCTGGGGAAGCACAGACAGGCTTGAATGTTAGGACTGGCAATGTCTTGAGTTCATGTCTCTGGGTCCCGCAAAGATGGCAATAAAACTTCTCCTGCTTAAGACATCCTGACTGCTGCCTATTCTTCACCAACCTTTCGATCATCGTTATGTAGAATTCTCCTACACCGTCTATTTACTGTCTTTGCACTACTCACAGCACACAGCAGCACATCTCCCTGTCAGACTGGAGCCGATATCCACCGCTGCCTATTACTGTCCCCTTTTCACCGTCTCCTCATTTAAGGACAATTGATCCAGAGGAGAGATGGTATTAGTGTGGCGCCTTTTAGCTTCAACTTTATATAATCCGACTGGAGCACATTGATTTCAAAACAATGGCAGACTGAGTTACAAGCACAGCTAGAATTGATCATCATTAGTCGCGTTACTTCAATTAATAATAGCACCACTGCTGAAGCCAAAACATACTTCAACATAATAGAAAACAGAACAATCTGCAAGCTTTTGTTTGGTCACTCGTGTTTTTATTGGTGTTACATACCTCAAAAACAGGCATCCACACATTGGATCCTCTTCCAAACACTTTATTTTTTATAACCCATAAAAGAAATAGCATTGTCCGTGTCTATCGGAGCATAAGGGGCACAGTTGGTCAATTTAGTTGCTGTTGTGACATTGTAGTAACATTGTGATCTGGATTGTTCTGTGATGAGGCTGCAGAATGAAGAATACCGGTGGCTCTACAATTCTACAAAATGTACCATATTCACAATGTGAACAGTGAGCCTAATTAAAATATATAAATATACAAATAAACAACTACAGAATACACTTAAAAATATGTAATCTTTTGACTTAGTGTAAAAGTTAATGTAAAAGCATTTCAAAATATTATAGTTACATGAGAATGCTCAAATATCCAGGTAGAATAATAATAAAGAGTCCGGTGAATCAATACACCTGGACATTTCTAATCACATGCTTATTAGAATATTCAGCTCTTGGTACAGGGCTGCCTGGTATATTTATTTATTTTATCCTTTTTTCTTTTTCTTTTTTTTAGCAACACTACCCTTCCGCAGTTATGAGTTATGGACATCTCTCGTCACACAGAAATGAAGAACTGCGTGTTCTTATCTTGCAAATTTAGCATCAGTCTTAAGAAAAAGAATACCATCTTCAATGGTCCCCTGCAACATTGTCACAAGGTTTCAGAGTGAGAGTCAGGCCTCATAAAACCTTGCACCGTGGGGTATTTGGGATGGTCTTTTATAGAACATTAATTCAGCCGCTCTTCAGTTAGTGCTGCTTTACAATGTGTGAGAGATGTTCCACTCACTCCCCATTAAGCATACTTTATTCACTATTGTTCTGAATATAATGCTGGACACAGTGCTGCCAGCACCCCAGGATCCTATAGAGCAACAATAATTACACTTGAATCCCTTTGTGAATAAGCTATTTATACATATCCCGAGTTCCAGCATTAGGGACATGTGTCACGCCTCCGCATATTGTTACAGAGAGAAAGCTCACCCGCTGAACACACTGGGCGATACGTGGCTAGGTTCAGCTGAAGACAGCACTTCCAGAAGTGGGTAGATAATAACAGAGAAGAAGTTTTTAAATGCTATACAGATATTGAGTGAGTTTAATGCAATTCTATATAGCTTCTGTTTGTGAAGGACAACAACGAATACAATTCTTCAAATCTACTTTTATTGTATTTGTTATTATCAAAATAATTGCACAAGTAGGGTTGGGTAATACGGCAAAGAAGTAATCACTACATTTTCCTAATTGATTCAATTTGAGCTTTCTTACTACAAATGTATAGCTTTTACAAACAGAATTGGGTGGAAAATCTTAAAAATATGCCATTATTTGCCAATATTATCAGGTTCCATCTCTGTGGCTTGTGTGCATTTGTCTACACATGAGTAAATAACATGGCTGGATTATGTTAACATGAATGGTCCAACGGTCATAAACAAATGCAATACTCTTGATAAAAAGGGCACTTAAGTTGTGATGGAACCCAGAATATTACTGTTTTGGACACATCCAACAACTGGCCCATTTTACTAATGACCAATCCCAGCAGCACAAAACAGTGCAGGAAGTGTACACATGGACGCAGCTGAAGTGTGCCTCTCTCAGCTCATTGACAAGCCTGAGCATCATTATTGTGCAAACACAGCAGATGGTCATCTGGTAATCCAGAAAGTTCCATTATGAAACTCCCTCTCCGCTTCTGTAAACTACAATGTCTATTTTACAGTGGATTGAACCTGTACTGTATGAGTGGCAGAGCAGAATTTAGACGCGTTAGCTCCTGTTTTATTCTCATTACGAGTGGAGCATGACCCAACAACAATGGGCTTTGTCGGACAAGAAATTTAGATTAGATAAAATGTGCAATAATATAAAAAGAAATGAGCAATGGATCGGCAGTTAGTTGCTGACAAAGCCTCTTGAGGTGAGAGCCAAAACAAAAATTAAAATTATGAAGATTTACAAAAGCTATAATCACTACCTACCTTCTTTGAATAAGCAACAGTCTAGTCAGCAGCTGAATTTCAACGCAACTTCTAGTGCTTTCAGCTGTCATGCTCTGGCGAGATTTTGCGACTAACGAGAGCTTTGAAGTCTGAGTGGGATTTGACTGATGTGTGATAGACAGCTCCTCTGTGTGCAGCCAGAATCAGGATGTCAGCAAGCAACCACTTTTAAAACTGCGCTCCTATGACAACACATGGTGCTTCAGCACATCCAAATTTGTGAGCAAGAAAGCTAATTATGTATTTTCCAATACATTAGTACTGTCTTCATCATGACAATGTTTTCGGAAACATCAGCGTGGCACAAGCATCTTTTTGGCTGTTTGGGTAACATCAGAATAATGTTGGATAAAATAAAATGATGTTAACGTGTAAATCATTAGGGCTGCACACTAAAAAAAAATGTGCAAAAGCTCTGTTTTAGTCACAATTGTAAATGTTTAGTGTCATTTTTACAAAGAATAACGTGAGTCAATAAACTATTATAGACACATGTTGCAAAAAACATAATCTTGATACTGTGTTTAAATTGTTTAGTAATATTCAATACATTCAATTTATCAAACACCACAATTTTCCTGATATAATGTAGTAGTATTAAGTGCTGTCAATCGAAAATTTTCAAATCAATCACACATACAAAATTAGATTAATCGCACTTAAGGCTCTTTGATGTATAAGTAGCTCTCTGTCGCTTTTGTTACATAAAAGTACTTCATCATGTAAAAAGGTTGGAGACCCATGGCTTACAATATGTAGTACAATATGTACGTAGTTAATTAAGAGCTTTGTCTTACAGGTAATGTGTGTGCTCAGATACAAGACTGTGTCAAAACAGTATATGATGCGATTTATTCATGATTAATGCACAAATTATTTTGGGGGGATTTATCGTGAGTTAAAGCTTTAACTTTGACAGCCCTAAGTATTAATTTTATTATGGTACTACATTTTACTTTATAAAGCAGTGCTTTATAAAAAAATTATCACTGAAAATCACTGTAAACCTATTAAGATGGGTCAATCAATTCAAATCAAAGTTAATTTAGTCGAAGCGTCAAGTGTTACTCACTGTATGCGCAGCCGTACACCTCCACTCTGAGGCCCATCCAGCCACTGGGGTTCCAGTTGAAAGGAACGAAGCGTAGAAATCGAGTTTTATGGAGTGGGTCAGCTTGTTCACCACCACTGCCTCTGAATTCACATTCCCGGAAAATCTCTGCAGGAGAGACAGAAAGACACACGGTAATGATACTGTTAAACTAATGTGAGCTAATGCAACGTGGCCAAGGCTGCAGCCAGACACCACCAATCATCAGATATCTACAAAATTCACGTTCATATTTTCTCCTGAGAGCGAGGGAGTCAGTGTTATTCAGCCAAATGCTTGAAACATAAGAAGATAGAATACACTAAATCCTTGAAAAGCACATGAGAAGCCATAATGTGCTGACAGGGCAAACCCAAGGGCACTATCTTTTCCCTATTCTTACCATACTATTGGTTTAACGTGATAAGAATCGGTGTGTGTGGTGGAAATATGAGCAGGTAGCAGACAGACAGAGGAGATATACAGTACGAAGTGGACAAATAAAGCTGCAGTCTATTCTCACAGTAAAAAATAAGTACATTTGTGAGCTGTGTATCCACCTACAACAAGGAGAAAAGAGCCTCATTTCAGACACAATTTGAGGTTTGAGCAAATATGGGTCTTAAGGGGAGTGCATCCATGGAAAGAAGAGACAATCTCCAACACAGCCACTATTCACAATATATACAGATATACACAGGCGTATTGGCGTAACAAATTGACCGTCTGTCTTACTGCAAGTGGTGTTCATAATGCTGATGAGCCACCAGCAAATAATTGTCAGTTGGCAATAATTAATAAATAATAAAGTTCAGAGGAATTAAGAGAAATTGCTGCTAAACTAATGCGAATCATGCAAATCTGTTACTCAAAACCTTGAATATTTTGTTCATAAAAAACTAAAATCCCTGAGACAACTGGATGTGCCATCAATCAGTGTGAACAATGACATGATGACTCTATAATGTCATCAGGAGGATAATGACCTATAGTTATAGTTATAGTTGAAAGCTTCCAAAACCATTCAATCACCATGCTAATATTAGTGAAGAGCACTCAAACTTTTGAAGGGATATTGGCTGGTGTGTTATTTACTACTAAATCCAGAGGTTTGCATCTATTGTCCAAATAAATGTGAGTCATTGTATTAGCATCCTCTGACCGGAATGTTTTTATTTTTCCCAGCTCTGAGCTAAAACCGGAAAATGGTGATGTGGCATCCCTGTCGTTCTCTCCCCAACAGGAAAACGAACAACCCCTCCTCATCATCTAAGCCACTGCGTGACTGATGAGCACACTCTTAATAATGGATTCCTGGCAGGTGACCGCAGCACAAGGAGTGGTAAAGAGCGTCATTGACAGCGACGCTTCAAACCTCTACGCATATAAAACAAAGAAAGACACAAGGCCCATAACTCCAGCAGTTCCCCATAAGCAACGGAAATGCATTTACAGTACAGCAGGGAGAGGCGGAACAAAGGCTGTCCAATGTATTTGTAACAAGGCAGCAGGGGTGTCATTAAAAAACACCGGGACAGTGCTTCTTGGTAGATAATCAAAGGAGCAGTGCGACTGTTAAAGCTATAATTGTGATTTATGCCACCACTTTCCTATTTGCAGCATTTTAACAAGAGCCGTGTGGATGAATCTTATAACAAGTACAAGCTACAGTATAAGCTAATTTATAATTCACATCTGCCACAGAGGTGTCCCCAACTCAACTTGGATTTTCAGTTTAGGGCAGATCCGATGCACACTGCTAAGTTCAATGCCTTCAACCAAAACATGAATAAAACCCTTACTTTTATTGTTATTTATTGGTTTATTTGGTCGGCACAGTGCATGTTAATGAAAAACAAGCCACACCGGATTGTAGCCTTGGGCTAATTTGCATCCGTTGTCCCCATGAGCACTCTCAAACACACTCTCATTCATCCTGGCCTATTGTACATGTTTTTAGTGGTAGGGGAAACCGGAGTACCCGGAGGAAACCTACGCAGACACAGGGAGAACATGCAAACTCCACACAGAAAGGCCCCGTCCCTGGTGGGAATCGAACCCGGACCTTCTAGCTGTGAAGCACGAGCGCTAACCACTGTACGGCACGGTAGACTAGCTGTAAAATCTTAGGGCCAGAACTTGTGCCTGGTGCAAGCTTCAAGCGCTGTGGTTATCTTCCATGTGGAGCAGCTGTTGCGCTATTTGTTTGCGCCACTTGCGACAGGGCGTCGCTTATAAAAAGAGAGAGGACTGAGGCGTGGTTTATTACAAGTGGCACTGAGAGCGATGCTCTGATGGCAGCCTCACATTCATTTCCTTGTTTACATCGCGCTGCCTTGTGTTCTTCCTTTAGCATTATAGGTTCTCACATGTCAAACAAAAAACTTTATTAACCCCATCATGAGCTAAACAATGTTTGTGTCCAGAGAGAAGGAGATGTCGCTACAGTCCACTGTGGCAGCCGTAATTGCAACCAAAACAAAAGCACATGTTTTGTAATTCTAATTGTATCTAATCTTGTCGTTGTATCATCTGTAAGCCACACAAAGCCAATGACCCAGGACAGCTTACTTTATCCCAAGGATGTTCATAACAAGCAAGTGTTTTGTTGGTTTTAATGTTGGCTCTGAGCAGATGAGCATCATTTAACGCAGTAGTTCTCAATTGCTCTGGCATTTGGGTCCCACCTACAGCCTTTCATGACAAGCTGTGACCTAAAAAAGTATGCATATATATAATTTTTTTATTTTAACTAATAAAAAATCACCCATTAGATAGAAGTATCTATATAAGTATTTATTTGAGTAAATGGAATAAAATAAAATAAAAATGAACAAAACTCATGTGTCTTTCTTGTGAGTGGCTCATCTCTCTCTCTCTGTAACTGTACTGGGAGCGGGACGTCTCTAGTTTGTCTCCATGGAGATGCTGACTAAAGGCAGCCAAAGATGAGATTACTGTAGTTTGATTACCCCCTGCAAAAATACATTTTCTGTGTCGAGCTAGTCATTAACCTAGCTGCAGTAAATCAAGTTTAATCAAGTCTTTGTGGGTTAACTTCAGTATTATTGGAGTAACTTGCTCAAAATGAAGTCAGATCTTCTTTACCGTAATGCGCTACAGTGTGTGCTACTTTGTATGTGCAGAGTGAATGTTCCACATATCAACATTAAACATTTACCACTTCACCTGCAGCAGCATTCTCCTCTATGTTGTTAATCTGAAGCCTAATCCCAATGTGCGTCTGGAACATGATCAAATAAGATGTTTCACAGAATATTACAGTGTTCAAAAGTTTGAACTCTGTGCTTTCTTTTATAGGTTTGTTTTTTTCGTTATTTTGTTTTACTGCTTTGGAAAAAAAGAAAGAAAAAAAAAAACGAGTAGCTGAACATCTTGTGTGTTCCAGACGAGAGACGCGGCTCTAAATAAAGACCTGAGGGTGCTGAGGATTTCCATTATGTAGCCTGCAGCGGGCCGAGGTCTTGGTCCCTTATCCACGCAAGCAGGCCTAACCCCATCGTGACTTCATTATGTGTCTGCTGTCGCTTTGCAGGCTGCTTCCCCTCTTCATTCATTAGGACTCTTTACTCTTCCTCTGCGGTGATGAGCTCCCCTGTGTCACTTTTCCTTTCTGTTGCATGCAGCGGACGAGCCACAGAGGTTTATTCTAATCTATCCACTGGAGAATAAATCCAGCTCGCAGCGATACAGAGGCAGCACTTTGTTCCAGAAGGTCAGAGTAACAGCCTAAAGGTACAAATAATGAAGCTATGGCTGAGGGAGCAGCGCTGTGAAGAGTGGACCTTGGAGCAGGGGGCGATGACCGGGCGCCACTCAACAGAGCACACAGGCAGAGACAGGAAGAGCATATACAGTATCGGCTAGTTAGTTGTTCATGTTCAGACAAGCTACATCATGTTGGACCGGGTTGTTATTTTTAATATGGGGAGTATAGAAAAATGTAAATAGAGATCTAATGGGATGATAAAGTTAAACAATTTCCAGTACAAATCAAACTTTGCACACAGACTACATGAAATATAGAGATACCAGTTTCTATCCGCAAGAAAGCACAGATTATAAAAAAGCCATGTGGTGTTGTAACTGCATTGTACTGTAACATGCTAAAAAGGGCATGAGCAGTATTCGACATAAAAGTATGTTAATTTTATTAGTTTGTCTTATAAGTAAACAGTCCACAGCAGGCCTTTGCCAAAAATGACGGTCGATAATTGGTTTGACAGTTTTTTACAGCCACCCTAATGATCAAAGCTTGAATCAACAGAATCCTGTGAGGAAATTCAGTATTTTCATTTTATACATAAAACAGGGTCTTACTGCCGTTGACATTAAAGAGGGGGTATTATGCTTTTTTCAATCACATAGCACCAGTCTATAGCATACTACAATGATGACGTAACCTTCTGTTGGTCTGTATATGCAGTAAATTAAAATAACTGCCTTGAATAAAATTGCTCGGATCGGATCATATTTCCAGTTATCTGTCTTTTCTTCAATGCCATTTCCTTATTGCTTGGTTTTATATTAAAAGTCTCAGTGCTACTTTGAATACGATTTTTAATCCAGTCAAGACTATAGCTGGTTTATTAGTGGGTGAAACTTCAAGGTTTTGTTTGATCTGTGAATAAAGCCAGCATAACGAGCCAGACAGCGTGTGGGAGCTTTTTATTTCTATGTTTCTGTGAGCGTAGCCTCTCTCTTTCTAGTAAAAAGACACATGAGCAAAGGGTTCCTGTCGTGACTTATTCCAAAATATATAATTTTTATCCACATGCCCGCACAAAACTTCCTTCCGCAATTTTAAATTTTTTGATAATGTTAACAATCATCATCCAAATGATAATGATAATAACTTTTCTGGACAGTCAAAGGCTCTTCACATAATTCTTGCATAATTCATTCACTACATTCCCGGTGGTGGGAAGCTAATATGTGACCCGCCGTGGTTTCCAGGGACACAAGTCGGCAGCCCGTGTCTCGAGAAAAACGCAAACAAAGATTGTTTTTTTAAATTGGTGATTATCACTTTTTTGCAGAATCGTTCAGTTGAAGTCACGAAGAAGCCTCTCCATGTTTAAGCTAGCAGTATTAGTATAGGAATTGCTGCCCTAGGGTAGAAGCAAAGCTGCCAATCTGCGCCATTCACATTATCTGATATCATCAAAATCAGAGTGATTTACCATGTGTCTGACTCTGACCATGTTCAAATGTTTCTTTAGGAGCTCTCTTTTTCGATGTTAGTTTATAGCAATATTCATTAAGAATACATGTTTTGTTGTAATCTCTTTCGATAAGGACTTTTACAGATAAACTTTAGAAAACCAGTGCATGACGGTGAGCAACCAATCACAACACTTACAGTCTCTTTCTCCCAAACTATGATTTGGTAGGAATCACTTAATTTATCCAGGCTTGGAACCTAAACCAATAGATCACGTGACACTTTGTGAAAAGGCGAATTTGTGAACCAATATGCACACACCAATGGGTGGAATGCATAGTCATCACTCATAGCGGACCCTCATAAAGCCCATAGCTGGGGAAACCGGGAATAAGTATGGAAGTTTTACTTTGTCCATTTTTAACCACTTCGGATCTTTGGTACTGTGCACAAGTCCTAATTAAATCATGGGACTAGTATCTTTCAGTCTGAAGCCATTTCATAGTTACTCATTGAGTGCCATCAGGGAGCCCAGTGGGCTTGGTGATCATTATCTGTATTTGTAGCGAGCCAATTTTGCCTCTTCGCCAATTTGGTCTGGGCACTGGCTCTGGTTGGCTCCATGCTGCAGCGGCTGCTCTGTCATTACACCCTCTCAGCGAACACTTACCTTTGAGCTTCACTTGTAGCAAAGCCAAAAGATGGATGTGCCCCTCCCAATAAAAGCCAGTCTTAGTGAATGAGAGCCAGTTTCATTAGACGTGCTTGATATATTAGCTGCCATCCATCCAGCGCCATCTATAAATCCACATGAGGAGGAACTGCTACAATCTATAGTTGCAGACTATAAATTGTGTGTGATTTAGAGGTAAATAAAATCCAGTCGGATCTGGTTAGCGTTACCCACAGGTGGGTTTCACAAATTGTCTAGCAGGGCGGCCTACGAAAATGTAAGTGAATCTACTATTGCAATTTGAACTGTCACATTTAGCAAATTACAAAGACAGAACTTAACAATATCCTCGGCAAACAATGAAATATCCAATCTGCATGGCATCTTATTAAGTATTAAACTTGCTAAAACCGTAGTTTAGACCTCTACAAACATGTTTCAAATGCATGGATTATTGTATCGTATTATTGTGTTAGTTTAACAGTCCATATTTCAGTCTTCACGAAATTTACTAAATGTTACTGCTCTTGGACGTGTTTAAAATGTGCACTCTGAACTGATTATTGATTTTAAAACATATATTGCATTTTGTTTGTTTTCAATTGTGATTTAGGGTTTTTAATTAGACTGGGTTGTTTGCTACCAGGTTTGTTACTTGTCATGTGACTGGGAGAAGACCGTCCTCAATGCACATGTTTGAGTCCATAGCATTTGAAAACCTATGAACTGTGTATGATTTAGAGGTAAATAAAAAACAGTCAGATCCGATTTGAAGAGGTGGTTTCCACTGGTGGGTTTCTCATATTGTCTAGTTCTCTGCATCGGTCTCCCTGGGGTGGGTAACATGGGAATGGATGCAATGAGGAGTCGAGGGTCCTGTCTAAGAGCAGGAAGAGTGCGTAATGCACCAGACTAACACCTGCACACTGTTGTATCCTCCCGGGGCTCCATACATGCCAGCCACTTGGAATACATGAGATAATTTTCCTCAACAGCACGACTTGTATAAGCCCTAGAGCATTGCAAAGATAACAAATAACAAGATGGGGACGGGGAGAGAGGAAAGTATGGCTTGGAATATTATGGAAGCAGTAAATGCATCTAATAATAAAAAGCAGGTGAGTAAAAATTAAACCCTCTTAATAATAACAGCGACCTGTGGACACCCAGACTGTACAGCCTGGATGATCCTTCCCCAACCCTGCCTGAAGATCCAACACAACTGAACGTTAGCTCCACCTTATCTGCAGAAGGACACCCATTAGCCCTGTATCTAGCCATAGCCCATTTGTTGGATTACTTCTCCGATGTAGTTCTCCTCAAGGTTTCTCTTTTCACCCGCAAACCTTTTGAGGTTCTCCTTGCCGTGAAGGAGAGTCTAAGGGCGGATGACACTCAAGGCAACAATTCATCTCAACTATCCATCTCGGAACTCAGTATGGTTGATGATTTTAAATCTCTAACTCTCTGTGACAAAGTAGGTTTTAGGTTCCTTTGTCCCATTAATTTCTTTTAACACTTTACTTATAAGTTTATGTATTCATTGTTTCATAGTCATACTTTTTGCAATATTCAACTAAACAGTTAAACATAACTATCCCGGGTTGTTTTGTTTATTTGTTTGGTTGACATTTCAGTTAAAGCATCACACACACAGTGTTTACTTTGATTTGATTTGAATATTGTATTTCGAGCTACACAACACAAAGCAACTTTAAATGCTTTATTTCGTTAAAAATGTTTAGTTGTGTTGCAATCAAACTAGGGCTGCAACTAACGATTATTTTGTAATCATTAATCTATCGATTATTTTACGATTAATCGAGTAATCGCTTGGCTGTGAATTGTGTAGAAAAATTTATTTTTTCATTTTTTTTATCACAAAAAGCTAAAGTGGCACCACTTGAGGTCGTATTGATGGTGTAAACTTAAAGTAAATGTTTGTTGGAGGCTCTTGGTGCTAATTCTGCTTCTGATTGGATGAGACACAGACAGATATTCATGAAATTTACAATGTACAAAACACTAACTAACCCTAACTATAAAAACAAAGTAGGTTTTCATCAAAAATACTACATTTTCATGTCATTTTTGCTCAATTTGAGTCTGTGTGAATCAGAAAACGATTAATCGATTACTAAAATAGTTGTCGACTATTTCAATATTCGATTAGTCGTCGATTAATCGATTAGTTGTTTCAGCCCTAAATCAAATTACTAATACTTGCCACCTGGTCCAGAAAGAGGTGTGTCCTCGCAGGCAGCCATATTTAAAGGACCTGTATCATGCTATTTTAGCCATTCCAAAGTAAAGTATAGGCATTTATATGATATATTCTACCTCTATCACTATGGAGTACTCATTTTGAGAGAAATATAAGTATATTTGGGGGGTATTTTCCCTACCCGGAAACAAGACGCTTCGATTCAGTTAACTCCTCTCTCCGCTCATTCCACATTTGCAGTATTATAAATATAAATATCGCTGCAAAAAGTGAAGTTACTTCACATAATGCAGTTGTAAGGAGTTGACATGTGCAACACAGTTTCATAAATGGCTAACACACACGCAACACACGCAACACACACGCTACACACACGCTAACCACACGCTAACACGCGTTTTGATTGACTCACCGCTCAGCCTGGCTCCCCATCGGGTTATGGGATCCCGTTGGTTATAAAAGTTAATCCACTTTGATTCTGGCCAAGGTTCACCAAGCATCCATCAGGTTGGTTGATATAGTAGCTGAATCCGGAAAGAAATTCCAACTTCTGGCGAGTGCCTCTTCTTTAGGAAGGTTGAATAGACCTGTTCCTCTCGTAGCCAAACGCGCATCCGTGACATTATCGCGGTAAAAAAAAAGAACAGGCAGTGTCCAGAGTAGGTTAGAAAGAGCTCAGTCTTCAAAAACAACACTTATGCTCGATCCATGGATCCTCCAGCCGGGGGTGCGCTTGATTAGCGTCGTGGGACAGCACAGACGCGTCGGAGGGTTCTTTTTTATTTATTTTTTATTTCTCTCTTACAACAAAAATAATGAAAAAGCTGTTTATAAATTAAAATCAGGCCGTAAGGCAATACATTACAGACATAGAGCACTTCCGTTCCTTTGTGACGACACAACTGAACAGCTCAGTCGTTTTCCAGGAGAGGGCGGAGCAGCTGCTCAGAGAGCAGGATTCAGGAGGATTACTTAGAACTGCGTGAATGAAGCCAAAAAACGCTCTGGGGTGTTTTTGATAAGGAAATAGCATAACAACATGGCTAAAAACTCCAAAAAGTAGATTTTGCATGATATAGCTCCTTTAAAAACTTGGCTCTGCCCATGGACCAGCCCATGTGCAAGGGGGAACTGGTTTCAAGTTTCTTATATTGAGTATTTTGTGGTGTATTTTTGTGTTTACTTATTGCTAAGTTTAAACACATATTATTTTGAGGTTGAAGTAACCTGGGGGGAAAGTGTTGGTGTAAAAAAAAACTACTTGTGAGTTTTACCTGATAATTACTGAGATGGACTTATCGGGGGGGGGGGGGTGGGCTGATTCCGAAACCCTTAAATGATAGCCTCTAAGTGCTAACTCTAATCCTTAACCTTGAAACCATAATCATTATTGATTACATCTTGTGAGTGAAATAAAACCACATTCTGTTTGATTTTATTTGCCATTAGAATAGGACTCTTCATGAATGTATTGTTATTACAGAAAAATAAATAATGAAGCAACTGTCATAAATGTTCCACATTTTTCCACCAACTTAATGCTTCTTTTTGCTACTCTTTTTTTTATAAAAGACATGTTAACATTAACATTTATTGTAACATAAAGCTTGGAGGCCTGTTGTTCAGATTGACTGAAATTGACATTTAGCAATCAGTCAGAGCTGGGACTCGAATCCATGCCACTCAGACAAGTAGTGTTGCAAGTGCAGCAATTTTACCAACTACACCATCTGAGCACACCCATGTGTGGGACTAAAACACTACACAAACATGGAGAAAGGTTTGCAAAGCCCTGTGGTTTGACCAAGGTTTGACACAGACGCCCTCTAGCGAAGTGTTTTGAAACAGCCGCGTTTCATGAAACACTTCAGTCTGAGTCACGTGACATGCGCGTTTTGAATCGTGTTTTGAAGCAGTGTTTTGAAACGCATGCGCCATGAGACTTCGACACTGTGTCGAATCCTGTGATTCAAGACGGCCATCCCTAGTCAACTGTTAGATCTGTATGCAGTTAGTGAACTAGAGCTTCAGCAGCATTTGCCCAATATGACCGTCCTTACCCAGGGGAAGGGGAAGTGACATCACCAACAGCTGACATCAGAGATCCCTATGCTAAAGTGGCTATGATAGTTAGCATACAGGCCACTTTCCCTAACTCCTTCCTAACTGACAGCCCAATTCGGACGCGTCTTATCATGGCGGACGCTGACGCACATCCGGTTTGGCGTAAGACCTCTTACCAATTTACTGGTTTGGAGCAAGAGAAAAAACAAACATGTGGTATGTGGTATGAGTTCAGTTAAGTTCTGTTTGTTTGATTCTGTTAAGCATTTTTTGACAGTTATTTTGTACATTATGTAAAGTTGATTTGTTGTTGTTGTTGTTGTGCCACATTTACCTCGGTGAAATACATTTTGGCTAGTTTAGTTTATTAGTTTATTTCAGCAGTTAAAAATTCTGCTCAAAAGGAGTGGGCTGAAGCAAAAGCTATAAGCGCCCACCCCCGACATCATTGAAATAAAATCAATTGATCAAATCACACTAGCACAGGGAGCATGACACAAGGCACAAGACACAAGAGCAGGAACACAGCATGCACACACACACAACGTACCCCTCCGTGACCCAACTTTGCCTGTTATATTTACAATATCAATCCTACATTAAGCAACATCATACTGCCCCACCGGCAAAGAGAACCTACAACCACCAGAGTGGTCGTTTCAACACGGACCACACCCACAAAGCACCTCTAGAAATGTCCGTATAAATATAAGTTACAGAATTTAACGGAACGGAAAGGAAACACAACTGAAAGGAAACACAACTGAAAGGAAACACAACTACAACAACTGTCTCATTTCATGTACGCGATGACTAATACAAAGCAAGTGAAAAAGGCGATCATTAAGTTATTTACACACATATATGCATACACACATCCTTTTTTGTCTACAATGGGAATTGTTGAGTCTGCCTCCTACTTGACCACATTGGCCAGCTTCCCCACACTCTCTACTGCTACAAATTGCTGGATGAGTGTACACAAAATGATTTTAACTTGAGGTGGTGTGACCACTACACAATGTGACAAGGAACATAGCAGTATATTATACAGTATACTTGTGTATATATATATATATATAGTATATAAAATGTAATTGATTAGCTTTTAATTAAACTTTATGTACAAAGGTTTCCCCTTGCTTTGTTTCTTAATATTTTGCATGCTGTTCCGTCACTGTTTCATGTTTTGCTAAATTTTAGTTTCATTGCACTATTACTGTCCTGTGATTTCAATGCTGTCCATTGTTGACAAGACAATGCCTGTACTGTATTAAAATGTATATTTGTAATTTCCACCGAGTATCAATATAATTCTATTTCCAGCAACAAAGAAACACGCGTAGGCTCTGCAGTCCCATTCTGATGTAAAAGTCAAGCCTCTTTCATGAGACCTTACACATACTAGTCTCTGTGTACAACACTTGCTTCTAAAAGCCTCTTTAGTGTTTAATGCTCTGTTTCACAGTCCTGGCTTTTTACCAAACATACTTTAATATCTGAAGTAACACCGCTCCTAGAGCTCCAGTTAGCGCCTCAGAAGACGCACTATACACAAAGCAAACTCACCCCAACTCCGTCTTCCTGCCGGTACTGCTTCCAGCCCCGCCCCGTGTCACTGTACAGGAGGACATAACTCCTGACCCAGTCCCAGCTGTCATAGCGGCCCTGTGTAGCGACCGCCGTCACCTCCATCTGCTCCCGAAGGTCCACCTGAAGCCACGGCTCTTGGTCCGTCACCAATGGAGACCAGCCCCCTGCCCTGCATGAGAGGAGGTGGTTCATTTGTAGATATCAACTGCTTTATCATGATTTGGATGAACATACAGGCAGACTGCTTCATCCTCTGCTTTAACGTTAAAGGACTAGATGGAAGTTGTCATTTTATATTCGCTACTGCCACCTCAGATCTTATACATAAGCTTGTGCATGACTGTAGTACTTCGGCCCGAGTGACAGTGCAGGATTTTAGCGGCAGTTGTGGTGAATAGGTCTGAGCTCATTCTACACATTAGGACATGGCTGGAGCAAATGGGGGTGGAAAATACATACTTTTTTACATGTTTAAGCTCCATCTAGTCCCTTTAAGGTGTACTTTATTGTCCCTGTAGGGAACCCATCATGGAGGATTAGACTATTGGGGATGTTCTAAATTGATGGGGAAATTGGGCACCTGGAGAGAACTCGGACTCAGCTGAACATGTAAACTCCACAGGTGCCACCTGTTCTGGAAACCTAACACGGAACCCTCTTGACGTGAGGCTAAAATGTTAACCACTCGAGTGATCTGCAGCTGCCCTGCCCACCACAAAGTTAAGAGACTAAAGCAATGTTATCAAGATTCTGAACCTTCTCCCAAGTTTTTCAGTTAGTTAACTTTTGGAGCTCCCATGTATAATTTGTGAAGTGTATTTCAGCAGCCTTCTTTTATATGAACTGCCAAATATATTATTGAAGAATGTTCCAAACACAAACTCAAAAACAAAACTTTGAAGTTGGATTTAAAATTCCTATTCCAGAGAAGACAGTTCAACAAAATATGATTACATTGCTAGTTTTAAAACTTAAGAAACTGTGTGATCTTGTACAAATGTATCACTAACCCAGCAGAAGTTACCAATTATGAAACGCCTATCCCAACTACTTTTTTCATGAGGCGATATATTGACTAACCATGCATGTAGTTGGACAATAGGCCAGTTATGTATCCAAAGTGAACTCCAAGGCCACTGGCAGCCATCCAACACATTGATGGAGCCAGAGGCCAGTGTTCCTTCATTCACATAATGTATAAAATATGTTATTCATGTCAATTATTCATATTCTACAGAGGGCTGTATATTGTGAGATATGGGTATGTGTGTTTTGAAGCATGTAAAAGAGCAGAGAAAGTTCACTAACCGACCTTAGTGCTTTAAATTCCCATGAAATGAGATAAACCTTGCATTACAAATGACCTCATGAAACTCTGAATAGAAGGTAGTATTTTAGTACTTACCATCTCTTCTGTTCAGTTTGGCATTGTGTGCGGCGTAGCTGTTGGAGGAATGGGAGGAGCTCTGGAATGAGGAGTGGGGTAACGTGGACACCAGAGGGCCATTGCAATTATCTGTGGATGAAAAAAGGGAGAAAAAAAAGTGTCTCTTTTTAATGTGAGACGGACATTTTGCAGTCAGAAAAAAATGCATTTCCTTAATTATTAGGAAGTTTGCAAACACAAATTGAGAAGTGTAATTCTTCAGGTGTTGACACTGTGTAACTGAGGTGTTTTAATGTTTGACAACTCATTTTGAACCTTGGCAACAAGATTCATCAAGTGTTGACAACAGCAATAAACAGAATCACGATCTTCACTATGGTAAGTCACACATCGTTTTTCCATTGACAGGACTGAGCTCCATCCATGGCAGAAACAGCACCTAGTTTGAAAAAGAATGAAAACATTTTTGCACAAAATTGCACAGGAGTGAAACAAAAGCTAAAGTTTGTTTGAAAGGCCTGATCTGTCTATGTTGTGAAAGCTATATGTATTTATTTCACCTTAGATACATAATCACACAGCCCTAAATAAAGTATGCAAAAGAAATATGCCAGTTTTAAGTGTGTAGCTCAAGAGAACAATGAGCGGGAATCTCTAACCATTATCATCTGGCTTTTGGCTGAAAAATGTACCGGTAATTATCCAATTTGCACACAATGCACATATTTCACACAGTATTCCAAATGCAGCTGCGCACATTTGAATACATTGTCTTCTACCACTTGTGAGCCGGTCTAAATTTAAACATTCTCTTCTGACAGAAATATAAAAACGCAGCCCAGAATGCACCTTTACCTGTCAGCGGTGGGGTTGTTAAAGCTACAACTGTGTGAAAATAACAGGGGCGCCTCACTTATCCAGTTCTGAGATGCTTCAAACAGTCTATTAACCCATGCAGTGACCCTTGAAAGCGGCACAGGGCTGTATGCGCAAGTCTCCCTCCCTGCTACCGAGCACCTGCTCTTTTCTGTATGGGATTACAGCACTTCCAAACAGGCAAAGGGGGCAGATTAGTAGCCCGCTGATCTGAACCTGTCCATCTGAAGTGATAGGCCACAGTATGAGAAGACACTTGCGCTACGGTAGCCTCTGCGTGCCTGGGTATTGCGCTGTATTAAGGCTGGTATGGGGAAGGTAATGAAAACTGGCACTGGAGTGATTGCAATTATCCCTGCACTCTCTCCATCACAGTCAGTTTTGGTGAGAGGCAGTTTCTGCTATTGGAAGTCTCTTAAACTTCAGAGCACACCTGTATGTACTTGACAAGACTGACAACAGTGAGCTTTTTTTTTCTTTTTTTTCCTGCTCCGGGGCTGAATTTTGCCTGACCTGATTTGCCTCCCTTCAGATGAGTTGCCAAGCGTTTTTTTCCTAATCCCGATTTCAAGTGTGACTAAAGTGGATCAAGCTGCTTGTTTTTTTTTTGTTCAAGGCTCAAATTACTATGTCGCTGCTAGCACTTGTTCGCCCGGGAAATCAGAACTTTTGGCAAGACGAGTGATACCGAGAAACAGGGTTGGCTATGCAACGCGGCAATCTTAATCTGTCACAATCGCTCAGCATCCTGACCCTAACCCTCGCTCCCTGGGTCTGTTACCAGAGGAGCGATCATCCATCATTGTGTAGGCCTGACATAACATTTCTAATCTTCTTCTAAAACAAAAAGAAAACAACTGAACAAGTAGGCAGCAGAAGAAATAGAAATGTAAGTTGTCAAGAATAAATCATGGGAAATTATAGATGCAGACAAAACTGAGATGATTGTTTTTGACCCACAGACCCAAAGGGAAAGTGTTTTCAGTCACCTTGAGTCTCTCTCATTCTAAAACCAAAAAATCAGGTTAGAAATCTAGGAGTAATCATGGACAGACCTGAACTTAAACAGCCACATCAAAGCAATAACATCATCAGCTTTTTACCATCTGAAAAACATTGCTGAGATCAGAGGAATAGTGTCAAAACCAGACTTAGAGAGACTCATCCATGCATTTGTCTCCAGCAGGTTAGACTACTGTAACGGCCTGCTCACTGGCCTTTATAAACGAGCTGTTAGAGCTGCAGTACATCCAGAACGCTGCTGCTCGAGTCCTGACAAGAACCAGGAAATACTGTGTGGAGTTTGCATGTTCTCCCCGTGTCTGCGTAGGTTTCCTCCGGGTACTCCGGTTTCCCCTACCACTAAAAACATGTACAATAGGCCAGGATGAATGAGAGCGTGTTTGAGAGTGCGCATGGGGGACGACGGATGGAAATTAGCCCAAGGCTACAATCCGGTGTGGCTTGTTCATTAACTTGCACTGTCCCTACCAAATAAACCAATACGACCATATTAGTCCAGTGCTCCGGTCTCTGCACTGGCTTCCTGTCACTCAGAGAATAGAATTTAAAACAGCGCTGCTTGTGTACAAGTCTTTTCATGGTTTAGCACCAAAGTACATCTCTGACATGTTAGAGCAGGGGTCACCAACCTTTTTTCAGCCGAGGGCTACTTCAAGAGCATTGAGTTGTTCGAGAGCTACCAGTTAAAAACAAATCCTAAAGACTTAAACGTATAATGTTTACTTATAGGATATTGACCCCATATTATATCAATAGCTTTATTTTAAAGTCGTACTGAGTCACAAGAACAGAAATAATTGTATTTTTAAGAATCAGATTCAAGAAAATGAAGTGTTTTACACCTTAGAAAAAGTCTCAAGGGCTACTGAGCATGCCCCAAAGGGCACCTGGGTGCCCGCGGCACCACGTTGGTGACCCCTGTGTTAGAGCCATATGAACCATCTTGGGCCCTGAGAACTTCAGGGAGGGGTCTCCTGGTGGTTCCCAGAGTCAATAATAAACACGGTGAGGCTGCGTTTCAGTTTCATGCAGCTAAACTCTGGAACAGTCTTCATGAGGATGTGAGACAGGCCTCAACTCTGACAATGTTCAAATCCAGGCTGAAAACAGTTCTTTTTACCCGTGCATATGAAAACTGAAAGTATTTTTTCTGCTCTCTTGTCTTTCACTGTAATTGATTAATTTTTATGTTGATGTTTTATTGATTTTATCTGTTTTCTTGTAATTTTATGCAACTGTGAAGCACTTTGAATTGCCTTGTGTATGAATTGTGCTCTACAAATAAACTTGCCTTGCCCTGCCTTGCATGAGGAAGCATGCTGCACAATTTTGGAAGAAAAATTAAGTAATTATGGTTTTCCTGGCTATTACAAATGTGACTATAAGCGATTTATGTTTTGATGTAAAGATAGTTCATAGGGCAGATTTTAAACGTGCAGAGGGGCAATTTGAGAGAAGCCTGAAATATGGACCGCTAAACCGATTAGAATTACATCCATTTGAGAACATGGACATGAAGAGCCATGACAGATGTTTTCTGTTGTTTTCAAAGGGCATTATACTGTTGTTGTTGTTGTTGTTGTTGTTGTTGTTGTTGTTTTATGCGACATGTACCCGTTTATAATTCTTTTTTTATTTGCATTTGTGTTTTCAAAGCCAGAAACACACAGCATTCAGTGCAACACATAATGTACTGCAATATAATGAAACTGCGATATCAATCGAACCAGCCTGAAGTGAATGTAATAGAATCCAATGACGCTAAAAGTTTGAGAAATATGCAGTTTGTCTGACAAACTGCATATTTCTCAAACTTTTCACACCAAGTACTATCTCAAGAAATATTTCACCTTCCAAGTCCCAACAGGCCTAGATTAAAATCAAACCAGAAACACCTAACTAACGACATTTAGCATTACTAAAGCATAATTGAAATGATTTGAATGAGTGAATAAAGGGACGACAGTGGCGCAGATGGTAGGGCGGGTCGTCTCATGATCGGAAGGTCTCCTGAAGGTGCACACTGTCGTTCTGTCCTTGGGCAAGACATTTCACTCACCTTGCCTCCAGTGTCTGTGTACATTTGCTTATGAATGAGAGAGTGAATGGGTGAGTGGATCCTTGCTGTAAAGCGCTTTGGTTGCCTAATGTAGATGGAAAAGCGCTATACAAGTTGAGATGTGCAAGTAAAGATGAACCTTTGTACCAGCTAAACCAGCCCAAGTGCCACACATACCACAGTTTGAGAACCACCGCCTGAGAGAGTCGATGAGAATCTTTTTTTGAGTGTGCACTGTGCCAGCCCTGCATTTTTGGCCTGTCCAGACGCTATGCTGTGTAGACATAGAGTTACTGGCATAGTCCGTTTAAAGAAGATGAATGAACATGGCACGGCATATCACATGTTTTTTTTTTTCCCAATATCACACAGCCCATTTCAAAATGCAAAACAAAGCAGCCATATTTCACTATAACACATGTCCATAACTGACACAGCAGCCATAACTCACGCAGCATGTGGAGGGCAGAAGCTCTCTCCCGGTGCATGTGCTACAGTCGCTTGTTGTTGTTTACCGCCAGGCACCCGGAGCCCTGCTGTCGAGCCCACGGCCTGCCTGTCGCTCACACAGACTTATGGATGAAGAACGATTTGGTCTGAATAAGCTGCTCCTCTGCCGGTGGGATAGAGCAAATCGCCTCAAGCTGAGTCACGATCTCCATGTGTAAATGTGAATTTCCGGGGGGGGGGGGGGGAATGCAGTTGGAAGTCAAATAAACCTGAACATAAGCACATTCGAGGGGGCACAAGTTGAGCTGAGAGTGAGGTAATCTTCCATGAAATCATCGTAAGTACCTGTAGTGAGGACTCAAGGGTGTTATTGGGTAAACATCTCAAAGTTGGAGGCTTTATATTGTAAATTGCTACATTTTACACAAAAGTAAAGTAGTAAGCCTTCTAAGTTGGGTACAATCCACAAATATTTAGGCATGCTGATCCTGAAAGTCCTGTCTGAGCTGAGGAAAGACTGTGAACAGGCAGCATCAGTGGAATAAGGCTATTTAGTTTGCACAGTTTTTGGTGACAAACAATCTCTATACTGATGAAAACAAAGTTGTATTACATTGTTAGTGATGCAAGGGATACAAACACAAAGGAGATGAAACTAAAATTTGATGAGAACATTCATTTTGAAATTCTATGTTCTTTTTCTACATAATAAACACTTGTTCTTTTTTTTTTTTTTATTTCCAAAGCCACACAGTGAGAAAACATTTTACAAAAGGAGATTCTTGTGCTCAGAGGCGTAGCTTTCCATAAGGCAAAGCAGGCAGCTGCCTGGGGCCCCCCAACTGTAAAGGGCCCCAATGCACCAACCCGTTTTTCAGACACCTGCAATAAACGCTTGATATACACAGTCTTGCAGTTACATCAAGTCTCCACCGATGCTCCGTGGCGCTGTTGATCCCCATCCTGCTGCTGCTTTAATGAGTCATGGTTCCCTAATGTTAACTTATAATGAGCAGTGGACAGACTTTTTTACTCATGGCTCCACCAGATTATATTTCTAATAGTGAAACTAGTTTATTGTAACTCTCTTCATGACCTAAAGAACCTCATCCTTCTGTTCTGAGGAAAACCTATGCAGAGAACTGCATTATGGGAGTTGTCAGGTGACCCGCTCCTACCCAAATGACATCCTCTCTCCCAGTGCGCAGTACACCGAGCGGCCACCAGAGGGCCCCCTACTGACATTCTTGCTTGGGGCCCTTGGTACCCTTGCTACGCCACTGCTTGTGCTTGTTGGCAACAGTTCAGCCACAAAACTGCACTCTGGCCCCAACATTAAGTGAATGTTTCAAACTGCTGAGTCACAGCGAGACCACACAGAGTCTTGTACAATTCTGTACAATGTGTTTTCATTACTGTTACTGCACTGCATCAGTGAATTAGAAAATGGATATCAAGACAGTTTAAGTGTAGTCTCTGTTATGATTCAGTTTTTGTAAAAGTTACTGTATATAAATCAGTTTTTCCCAACCATTTTGAGCCAACACACCTTTTTTTTTTACCATAGAAAATCACAAAAATGTCACAAAAATATATGTATTGAAATATAGTGAACATCTAATCAAAATCACTGAGTGTGAAATATGTGTGTGGCCAGGTTCAGTTTAGTTCATATATGCAGTATTATATTTGCTTATCATATTTATTTTGTTTTGAGGAGTTTTGAGCCGACGCAAGGCTCTGACACATGATCGATCAGTATTGAGGAGCTTAGGTCTGATGCTCCTATAAGAACTTAACAAACTGTGGAATAAATGCTTGTTTTTAACTTTTACTGTGGGGCCCTGGATTTTTTTCCTCATGGAACAGACACGAGTAATAAAAGGGAAATTAGCTTTGTGGCCTGACACTGTGCCAGCGTAGTTGAACACAGCACATGCAGACCTCGCGGGGACCCTGGACCAGGGCTATAAACAGCCAATTACCTCCACTCATCATCTCCGTAAGTCGGGCTGGGTACCGTTCACTTTTTGTGATACTACTTTAACTACACGCCGACCAGCTAAAATGTCCACCCAAGATGACTTCTCACACCACCCTGGTTTATTTTATTTTTCCAACCTGGTTATATAACGATCACTGCCACTGGTAGTCAGTGATACAGTTGAGTAGTCTGGGTCACTGCTACAGGAAACAGATGATTAAAAAAAAAAAATAATTAATGCTACACTAACTCACTCTTTACCTTAAAATAAAAATAACAGCATGTATTTACGTCAGCGCAGTGACACATTTAACATTCAATTCAACCACACGCACTTTTTTCTCCATAATCATAACGTCTTTTCTTTACACTGCCTTAACCTTCAGCACATTTCTCCCAGACCTTGGTTTATACTTGTTTTGTTTTAGATTCATAAATGTTTTCAAAACTATTCATTATTTAAATGAATAAACTTGTATGCTTGGATTCTTTCACTCAGTTTTCATTTGACTGTCTCATAAAGAATAAAAGTAATCAAGCAGCATTCAAATCTTTTCAAGGGCATCTCGTATTGGCTCTGGCGGTTTCATCTCCACTCCAAGGTATTACCGTAGTACACCTGACCAGAATTGATAGTGCAAGTACTTTTCAAATCCTGCCTTCTTCTTTGCTAATTTAAAAGCGTTCCTTCATGCTGAACTCCTCTTGCCCCACTAAAATCACATCCCATTATCATGAGCAGCCGGCTGAAGCTACAGCAGGATCAAATGCACCGCTATGAGGAAGCCTGTATCAGATATTAGGTCTCAGGAAATGTACAAACAGTTGGTTATGGAAAATGCCGAAGAGATTTCCTAAAATAGAGCGTTCATTGGAGACATCTGTGGTGGAGGAGGAGGATTGAGGGTTACGCAGTGTGACCCCATCCTGCCCCCCCTGAGGTTAGCATTACATCGGCACCGATCAAAGTCAACCTGTTCTTCACAACAACAGATATTCTGAAATAAAATGTACATTAAAGCTAGATGGTGGCACAGTAACACAGCGGCTAGCGCTCGAGCTTCACAGCTAGAGGGTCCCATGTTCGAGCCCCTCCTTCTGTGTGGAATTTACATGTTCTCCTGAGTAGGTTTCCTCTGGGTACTCCGGTTTCCCCTACTTCTAGAAACATGTACTCTAGCGTATATGTGAGAGTGAGTGGTTAGTGGTGGTCAGATGGGCTGATGGCACAGATTGGCAGCCTTTCTGTCAATCTGCCCCAGGGCAGCTGTGGCTAGTAAGTCCTTGGTTCTGTTGACCTAAATGTTATGGACCATGAATCTAAATATCAACTGCATTAATAGTAAAGTAAAGACACTTGCAAACTACAATATTTTTGATGACAAGAAATGGAACACACCTTGTTAATCTCCTTTGTGTTCGTGGTAAAGATAATAGGCATGTAAATAACACTGGCAGAAATCCTCATTTAATCAGATCATAGCTGGTATATGAGCATCATAACAATGACACACTCGTACATTTGTGAGCTTTGCACGTTCGCACTGTGTGAGAGCGGGATTTAACACAGCCTTTAAACATGGTCCAATATTGAACAGCAACAATGGGATTGTAACATCACAACAGTTGGATTGTTTGGGGAAAATACATAAACTGGCTCATCTCAGAAATCTTTTTGGGGTTTGTTTTCATTCGAACACATGCAACCTGCAAATACTTCATTGTATTTTTAATATAACCATCCTAGGATTTAAGCAATTGGGTGATAAAACAATACCCTTCATTCATATCTATTGGCCCTAAGTTGATACACATTTTTAGATTTCATTATCGTATGAGTCACAGTCATTTTGCTGCAGATAAAACTGCACCTAACCCTATAAACTATTTATAATCAAGGAAAACCACACACATGTTTTCACTGATTTCACACATTACTCTCAATAATACCAAATCCCAGAGCACCTATAACACCTCTAATGGTGAAAAATGATATTAAAATTAATCTTGGTGTGGAACCATAAAATGAGGTTTTAGTAAATTATAGTGTGCCTCTCCAGCTACAAATTTCATTACTCTGTTAAATATGAGTGTTTGCGGGGCAGCCTGTGGAGAAGATGGTAATAATCCCCTTTACCTTGAAGAATGTGCTGTAATCCTTCTTCATATTCAGTTAAGTTTCTATAAGATAGAAGAACGCACAGCACAATAACCACACTCACATGTATCTACAATGAAAAGTATCTTTGTTTAATTTATTTCAGCCTTGAGCCTTGCAAGACTACACTGGGCTTATTTTTCAGGAATAAAAAAAGATTTGAGTCATGTTGGAGATTGATAGACTTTATTGTTGTAGGAAAAGATAAAAAAAAATGTGTTTAGGATATTTAAAACTTACTCAATATTTGATTTAGTCTTACTAAACTTATTGGCTTCCATAATGAGATTTGGACTGTGCCACATTGTGCAGTAAAGTAGTATGGGCAAAACAAATGGAGTAAATGTAACAAGTTTAGAAAATAATCTGAAAAAGAACAACGACGACAGGTGGAGACAGAGCCAACTCCACAACATATTGTAAATGCCAATGATAATGTAATATTGTAAATACTAAGTCTTTGCCTGAGTGGTTATCAGGTTATCAAGTTTGGCATGAGGGTATCTCCAATGCTACACAAAGATGCAAATTACATATAGTGTTTTTAAAGATGGGGATGATTCCTTGGCAAAACTTGGTGCATAATATTAAAGGGGGGTATTATGCTTTTTTCAATCACATAGCACCAGTCTATAGCATACTACAATGATGACGTAACCTTCTGTTGGTCTGTATATGCAGTAAATTAAAATAACTGCCTTGAATAAAATTGCTCTCTCAAAATGGCTGTACTGAACGTCTTGAAATAGGCCTGTGTCTCTTTAAGAAGCTTTCAGACACGCCCCCTTCAGCACACTGCTGTGGCATCTAAACAACAACACTCTGCGGGGAGGGGCTCTGCTGAGCTGAGGAGCAGTGGTTGGTGGCTTGGCTGGTGACGAAAGGTCCAGAGGCGTCTCCAGGAGGTGGGGCGTTCCTAGGAGGACTGAGACATAGCTACATCTAAAATGGCTGCCGTCTAAGTTTTTACTGATTACTCAAAAATATGTGAATGAGCCAAGGCAACACTCCAGGCATGTGTTTAATGAGGGAATGACATAATAACATGATATAAAGCTTGAAAAAGTTGATTTTACATAATACCCCCCCTTTAATGCTTCTAGCTCAATACATTTACAATGATATTGTAAGATTTAAAATTTTAACCCTCTACAAATAGTGTTACTCAAAAAGTTGCCAAGTAGTTGCAATTTTCTGTGTATTGTTTGCTAACAGGATCCCATACAGGCCATGCCTCTCTCAATAACAGCTACAGTGCCAAACCCCGGTGGAGCAAACCGAGCTGATTGGAGGGTGCAGAAGACCAGTCGATGGTGACCACAGCGTCAATAATATCAAAGGGTACAATGAAGGTATCTGGTAACAGCGCCGCCTCAGACCTCTGTGTGGTATTGATAAGGACTAATATGATCCTCCTTCACGACAGGACTAACAGGCTCAGGATATGTGGCCTTTGGCTTTTTAGATTCCCCCTTGTCTAGAGCATCCCGTGTTGTTTGACAATCAAGTTCCAAACGCAAACTGAATTCGAGAATAGATAATGGAAAAAGTAGTGTTCAGGTAGTGGTACAAAAGGTACACATCCATAGCTATGTATCAAGCATGTGATACTAATAGCTTTACTGACATATACTTTCTTGTGACACCCAATTCAATCATTTCAATGCAAACATTGGCTTCACAGCAACGAGCTAACAGCAATACAGTAATAAGTTCTAACACGTCAGGTCGATACACAGAAACAGAATACTTGTGGGTTGATGTTTTCACAAAGGATAATTAGAGAAATAATATAACATGGGACTGATGGGAGGATGACAATATGCAATAGCAAGTCTCTGAAGTGATCTTTGTATTACAATTTTAAACAACGCAACTAAGCAGGGACTTGTATTAGGTAGACACTTCTAATTACAAGCAACCAATTGAACAAGACACTGCCTGACCTAAAAAAAAAAAAAAAAGGAAAAAATTACAATAAAATAAAAAATTGTACGCTGAAATATTTTGTTGACCGCCTTTAGCTTTGATTACAGCACGCATTCGTTGTGGCATTGTTTCATGAGTGTTGCATTAACATCTTGTATTGATGAGTGTGTAATCCCTGCGCAAAGCCTTCTCCAGCACATCACAAATATTCTCCATGGGGTTAAGATCTGGACTCATGCTTCCTGAACCACTGTTTCACAATGTGAGCCCTGGTATTGCCATCTTGGAATACAGTGATGGAATAACCTGGTCATTCAGGATGTTCAGGTAGTTGGCGGATCTCATTCTTTGGGCACATAATGATGCTGAACCTAGACCTGACCAACTGCAGCAACCCCAGATCATAACCGTTAATCAAATCCAGGCTGGTTCAGGCTGTGTATAAAATAAATGCATTATTTTACCAAATGTTTCCCGAACAATAGGGTTCAATTACAGACACAAGACACATCACAGCAACACATCAGAAATCCCACTGTGGCAATATTAAGTAATAGCAAAGCCAAGTCTCCTTTTGAAATCATATTTCATAACGAAAACGTTGAATGGCTTCTTTGTGACTGAATGAGGGCATTATGGCTCAATGCTAGCTCAAAAGTTCCAGACCTCAAAACCCGCTCTAGTTTCCAACATAAAAAGCCTCATTCAAAGTCCCCATACACTTTAGATTCAGTAGCAAGGCTTTAAAGTCACGACAGACACTAATCAACCATTGTTAAATATTGACCCTAGTGCGATTATTATTTAGTAGCTTTTTGGGTTACAGTTCTTTAAATATTTTCAGTATGTTCACATTGTTCATAGGTTTTACCATTATTCCATCATCCAAATGCTATGAATTCTATCGGCCTACACATGTTTTAGCGCAACGGTCTATGGTATTTTGTCTGTGTTTGTTTGAGGACATAACGTTGTGTCCCTGGTTGAGACACTAACCCCCCTGGCTTGAAAAACGGGTTCGTGGACGCCTTTAAAAAAAAAGGCTCTCTGTGTGAGAGCTTTAGATATCATTCTTAGTTTTTTTTTTTTTTTTTTTACATCACTGCCATAGTCCAAGACAAATTGTTCATAAAAATACGACAGTTGAGAACCCCTTCAAAAAGCTTGTGCAAAAAAACATGAAAGAAAAAAGGGGACGCTCAAGAGTCTAAAGCTATTCCAAGCGTATTCATTGCATTCTATAGATTGCGAATCGCTGCAGAATCATTGTGATGGAAATGGCAAGTCCTCCACTGGCGCCGCATTTATCACAATAGATTTTTTTTCCTGCCCCAAGAGACCGGGCAAAATTATTTCTCTAAATAGTCTTATATCATGTATCTCTTTGTGCGCGCCGTCCCTGCAGTGGCATTGTTCGGCTCAGCGCACTGCAGAGGACGCGCGCTCTCTGATCCCTCAAGATTGTCGCCAGGGCTATTGCCATACGAGTGCAATCACTGACAAACACTTGGAGGGCACACGCACTCGAGAACGAAGACTTCAAAAGGTCAGGAACACAAATAATAATAAAAAAAATCACAAGCGCAAACATTAGACGTATATAATGTGAAGTGGTGAACACACATCATCATAGTTTCAATACAGAGCCCTGATATACAGTAGCACAGCAGGATTGCACTTTACTCCATGTGAAATCATGTGGGAGTGGGTCTTATTGCTTATGAAGTTACATCAGCTGCTTGCTTTCTCTCAGCCGAGAAGGCATTAAGGGGATATGAGTCTTTTATGACAGGATTTTTACATGTTGTCTGTTCATGTGGATAATAAATCAGTGTTAATAGAAGCTGAGAAGGAGATTTAGCATTTAATATTTAACTTGTGATATTCAACCATGAATTGGCAACACAGATGGGTTTCAGTTGCATGACAATAGTACTAGTATTGTATCCAGTATTAACAATAATACCTGCCTTATAGTTTAACAAAAGTGTCATGATCTGTCCAGTATTAACTTGGTTGATTGAACATAATCGCAAACATCCCCCATGCGCACTCTCAAACACTCTCATTCATCCTGGCCGAAATGCGAAAACAAACAAAAGCACGTGTTCACTCCCTCTCCTCCACTACCACAGAAGGGTCTGGTTGGAGGAAAAACGTTGTTCTACATAACAACACAAAATCAGTCATTGATGCTTACTTTTTGGCATACAGGGTCAAAAATTCAAATTGGAAATAGGACATATCTGTTGATGTTTTACACTGCTTTTTCTATAGAAACCTGTTCAATGATACTGTTATTTGATCATTTTTAAGGATACAGCAGCTTTGGAGTATAGACAAGGCTGAAATAAACTTAAATGGTGACATAGTTTCTAGGGATGTAACAATCCATCAAACAATGATTTAAAAATGATTTGCTTAAAATGTAAATCGGTGTAAAAAAATTTGTTTGTAAAAGAATCTGTGTAAAAATAACCTGTCAACCTGTAATTTTTTTGTAATGTTAAGTTCCTTTAGTAAGTAAGTTACAAGGACAAAATGCAGATGTTAAAATAAAAGAAACACCTTTGGTAGGGGTGTAACGGTTCAGCTATCTCACGGTTCAGTACGGTTCATGGTGCAGGACCCATGGTTCGGTGCAAGTGCAATATAAATGGCTAATAAATCTGTTTTGAAATAAAATAGCCTAAATGTTCATTATTAGGCAGTTTTTGTAATTTCACAAATACATTAAAAATGCTTTCTAAAATTTCAAAGCTGCTTTACAATACAATGTGTCCCTGGGCTCACAAAACAAAATTAAAAAAACACAGTGCTCTAGGGTTAAGGAAAAAGAAAAAGAAAGAAAAAGCAGCGCAGTGGGCCATGAGGCCGTTAAGTGATAAGTTTCAGTCTCGCTTTCCACACAACAGCACATTTGATTTGAGGCTTGTGTTTGGGCTGTTCCTGGACGACATTCTGCTTTTACTTTTTTGGAAACAAAGCTTTTGATTTTTTATATCGTTGTGGACACGATATAATTGATGGTACGCTCAGCTCCATCAGAGCAGCAGAAACCCTGACTGTAGAACACAGGGACAGGCGCTTACAAAGTAAAATGACATGAAGGATGTAAACTGCTTGAGTAGATCATATTTGCTAGGAAATTAGTATTAGCGTAAAAAAAAAAAAAAGAATAAAGTATCAAGGCAAAGCAACTTTATTTATACCGCACATTTTGTACATAAGGCAACTCAATGCGCCTTCCATCAATGAATTAATCTTCCCAATAGGTGTAAGGCTGGGATTTTGTAAGTAATTTGTCCATTGTCAATTATATCGTTAAATATATCATTATCGTGATATTTCTTTTTATATCGTGATATAGATTTTAGGCCATATCGCCCTGCCCTACCACGGAGTTTAAAAATGAAGACATTTGTATGACTAAAACTTGCACCGTCACTTTAGTACGGTTCGTCAGATTTCTGCACCGCAGTGCACTGTAGCACGGTGCATTGTTACTGTTACACCCCTACCTTTTGGTTATAAAATGAGTTTAAAAAAAAAAGACGTAAAAAAACAAATCGAACTTAAAAATCAAACTGAATCGGGGCTTAAGTGCATCGTTACATCCTTGATAGTGAAGACGCTTCCAGAACTATATCTGTAGTGAGTATTCAAATGGGAAAAAATAGCGATAATAAAACGGGTAAACTGCATGTGTCCAAACAGAGCGAGAGCCTGGTGTGTCCTTGTATTTAGAGACCTATATCACACAGGCGCAGCCCTCTGGTGCACTGTCTTTTATCCAACTTCACTTTAAAAAATCCTTCTGATGCAATCAAGTGAAAATGAATAGAGGGCAATAGATAATCCTTTTCCAAAGCCAGCTCCAAACACCACACATCACCACAGTACAGACACTATCCTCGCTCTGACGCAACCGCTCAGATTTGAACAATAGCTACAACTTGACCGTCTACAACAGCCTGAGACCTCGGGAAAGAGAACATGCATCTTAAGTATGAAATGACTGCAGGTAGTGATGGGCAGATCAATATCATAGTTTTGTTGTATCGATACAATTTTGGTATTGATACAAAATGTTGAACAAACAAAAAAATAACTTACACCATTATCTGTGATGAAAATGTAGGTACTCTCTTAAACAGACTAAGATGATGACTATTCAACTGTTAACAGTATTATGCAGCTAAAACATGAACAATATGCCAAGAACTAAATGAGGCCTTTGAAATGTGGATGTACAGGAGAGGGTTATAAAGTACCTCAGAACATAAGTGCATCGCTGTCCGTGGTGCTGAAATGGGCAGAGCTTGTTAACCCCTATGCCAAGAAGAAGTTCTATTTTTTTTCTATTTCCCCAAAAACTTAGGTTCGGGGAGCGACAGGAGCTGCAAGCTGCAAGTTTATGTTCTGTTTGTCTTTCTAGTATTTATTGCATCTATTTCTTACACATTGACATTGTATAAACTTTCCTTGCCTTGTTAAATGGACAGTTATGGACAATACTATGTTGATTTATGCATTATTAATAATATATACTGTATATATGCTATATATCAGACACGGGCAAATTACGGCCCGCGGGCCACATCCGGCCAGCGAGATGACTCAATCTGGCCACGACTTGTAGGGCATACATTCTTGAGTATGTCAAAAAAAAAAGTAAGTCTCTAGCACATTCCTTTGCGGAGTTATGTTGTTGTTTTTTTAAAGAAATTTCCAGAATGCTCACTCCAGACACTAGGGGGCTGCTTAAATAAAAATAAAAGGAATAATTCCATACGTGTCCAGCAGAGGGCACTGATAAGAGACCAGGATATAAACAACACATTGGCTACAGTCCAGTCAGGCTCATTATTATTCATTTATTGAAAAATGTTTCCTCAATAGTATTTTCTCAAATCAATACATATTTTTATTTTGGAGCTTTTGTTGAATAACCTGAATAACGATCCACACACATGCGCGTCCTTGGCTTGATATGGCTAATTATTTACAGAAATAATAGTCCTACTAAATACCAGTATCAGATATTCAAAATACACAATTTAGTGTAATGTACAATAGGATAAAGTTGCAGAATAAGTTTGAGTTATTGTTGGTGCGGCCCTCCGACTCAATTCAGGCTTCTTATGTGGCCCCTTATGAGAATGAATTGCCCAACCCTACTATATATGTATTAATTAACCTAAAAAAAATAGCAGTATCGCATTGATTCCGCGAAGTGTGAAATTGCCCCTCACAATCAGGAGGTTTAGAGAACTCAACTCGTGGATACAATCAACAAGAGAAGTTTAAATTAATTGTTATTTCCATTCCCGAGTGTAATGTGCCATGTCTCTTTGTGGTTAGCTGCTGTAAAAGTGTTGTTGAGACATGGCTCAAGTAAAATACATCTTACAGAATTGGTGCAGAATACAATGTCCCGTTTGGCTACAGGAAGCAATATTTCCTTCATGTTGTGCTGCTATGTCGGCACATTTTTTGAATGTATACATTTTTAGGTGAATTTATTTTGCTATAGCAATTATTATTTTGAGTTTACTTTTTGCTTCGGTGTTTCATCATGTGCAGCACTTTGGCGTTGCCTTGTTTATACATTTGGAATAGAAATAATTTGACTGTTTGAATAACGGATGAAGGCAATCCCAGCTACTTAAGGTCCTGGGTGGGTTAAATCTGCTCGGTAACTATTTAGTCTCAGCACAGCCACTTGTACGTTGAGGGAGAGTTTAGTGCAAAGATGTTGACTTTAGGACGTCGTGTATTACGTAATTTAAACTTCATCATGTGATGTGAGAGGCTGTCAGTTGTGACTCCAATATTGCCTTGTCAGGACGATAGCTTAAAGAGGGGGTATTATGCTTTTTTTCAATCACATAGCACCAGTCTATAGCATACTACAATGATGACGTAACCTTCTGTTGGTCTGTATATGCAGTAAATTAAAATAACTGCCTTGAATAAAATTGCTCTCTCAAAATGGCTGTACTGAACGTCTTGAAATAGGCCTCTGTCTCTTTAAGAAGCTTTCCGACACGTCCCCTTCAGCACACTGCTGTGGCATCTAAACAACAACACTGTGCGGGGAGGGGGCTCTGCTGAGCTGAGGAGCAGTGGTTGGTGGCTTGGCTGGTGACAAAAGGTCCAGAGGCGTCTCCAGGAGGTGGGGGCGTTCCTAGGAGGACTGAGGCATAGCTACACCTAAAATGGCTGCCGTCTAAGTTTTTACTGATTACTCAAAAATATGTGAATGAGCCAAGGCAACACTCCAGGCATGTGTTTAATGAGGGAATGACATAATAACATGATATAAAGCTTGAAAAAGTCGATTTTGCATAATACCCCCCCTTTAAATGTTTAAAATGTGGTAAATACCTAGTCTATCACATGCGTTTCTGCCTCATTTACCATGTGATAAGCTCACCAGGGTTTAAAAGAGCAACAGCAGGATTTCCCAGAATGCTTCACTCTCATTAACAGCTGGTGCACTGTCTCCGTCTCTCTTACTATCACTAACCATCACATCTCCTCAGACACTTCTCCTCTGTGTGACGCTCATCCATGGAAATAATTACTTGTGAAGTATCTGCAAGTTGGGACATGAAATTGTAAGTAAATATATGGAGTGCATCTGAAATGGGGAGAAGCGGGTGCACCTGCTGTGTGGAGATCAGGCACCGAGCGGCACAGTTCCTCCCACATTGAAGAGTGTCATTTCAGCTGATAGTGACAACCACTCGCTGCCAAAACTAAACTTATGCCCCTGTGAGAGGGGAGGATCACGGCAGAGAATGAAGAGCAGTCTAGTGGGCACTACATTTAACAGATTGGGGGTTTATTTAATATGTAGGTCGCAACCGTGAAGGAAATACCTAATTTAAACTGTGAAAGTAAAGCTAATGTGACTAATGTGTTATCAAGACACAAAGAATATCATGATTTCTCGTATTAGTAACTTTAACGTAATTATGGTTAAGCAACAAAAACTATGGGTGGCAAAACTTTGCACATCCAAGTCAAGTTCATGTCGTATGCTTTGAGTTTCAACTTCAGTCCGATTGTATCATTTGTCTCTGCTAATATAAGAATATATTGATAATTCTACAGTTTGATTGGTTCGTGCAGGTACCATGTCTATGTGAATGTGAATTTAATCTTTTTTTTTTTTTGTATGATAAGATTTATTTTTGAGAAGAGGCAAACAGTCTTCTGAAGTCACAGGGCCCAAGTCCCACATCATCGGTGTTCAAGTTGAGTCCCAACTTTTCTTTGATTTAAGTGTCAAGTATTCAAATGAGTGACTTCCTGTAAGTAAAGCAGCACAGTATGTAGGCTTAGGATAGCGTGTTAGATTCACTGATTGATTTTTTTTAATGGTTATTTCATCAGAGAAATACAAAAACAAACGGCACTCCCCAATGAATGTAACAATCACTGAATATAAAATGTAGTCAGGCTGAAAAGGGCAGAATACACCTCAAAATAACAAACACAAAACACTGAAGTTTCAATTGTTTGCATCGTAATTGCAACAAAATGGTCTTGTGCATATTAATTTCAAATTGAATACTGACAAATAGCCTAGTTTGCTTGCTATTGTCATTGGAACCCTTTTTGTAGTTTGATGTCTATTTTTACTCTGACAGCGCATGTGTGTTGGTTGTAGTGGGCGCTGTTGCAGTAGTGCTTCCTGACATTTAAACGTCTTGTCTCGGGCAGCTCCCCAGAGACTTGCTCTGCCTGAAAAACTTCACCGCGGGCTGCTTCGCTGGGGAAGCCCTCGCTGTTATGTCAATAAAACTCAGCTTTGACCTCAAACTTCAACTTGTTTTGCAGAGGCTTAATCTACTGGTTGAAAAGCCAGTACTCATAAACACTCCTCAGTACTGTTGGCTAAATAACCAAAATTAACTAAAATGTTGTATTTAAAAACAAAGATTTTACTAATAGGGTTCATGATAAAGACATTTCACAATAAACACGTTTACTTCAACAAACAATGTTTTCCGTCCAGTATTCCATTTCCACTCTCATTCTTTCTCCTCTCCCCAGATTGGGAGCTGGGATCAAACCCTCAACCTCTGGGTTATGGGCGAACACTGTATCACTCCCGTTTCTTTGATGTTTGTAGATATTTCTTACACCTGCCAGAGGCCACACAAAGTGATCATGACACATCACCGTGGTTCATCTTCTGTGGTAACTATAGGAGAACTTCCATGACCTCCACGACCCTCTCAGCACCTCATCTGATCGCAGCGTGTCATCCCCCATCACTGCGGACATTTGGAAAACCGCACCACTGCCATAAATGAGTAATGCACCTGTCAGTTTAGCCGGATTTCTCCCCGTAACATCACATACTTACAGTCGAACAAAGGGCCGGTGTCAGCCAGCCCTCAAGAGCAGCCAGATCAAATGGCTTCACCATGAACTGAGGATCTTTTGGAGTTTGGGGGAGACATGGTATGAAGTATGAATCTTTTGGCAATGTCTTGAGGGATGTTAATGTTTTATAATTCATAACAAAATGGCATTGATCATGTGGAATTTATTAGAACTATTCTGTAAATAATAAGTCTGTGCCTTCCTTCCAGACCTCATAAGAATCTACATTATATAGAAGGCCATGAAAGGAATAGATTAAATGTCCATTATCATAATATCGCCACATTCTTTGCTTACATTATATTTTCATATTCAATGTCTGCAGAATCAGATTAATATTTCCTTACGTTTAGAGCAATAAGACTCTGCATTTTGACAATTTAAAAACTGATAACATTCCACTTCTTCACAGACCCCATAATAAATTAAGCCTTTAGAGCACCACACAGTAGACTTTTAGAGATGACTCTCGACTTTTTTTTTTTTTTTTTTACACCTTCAGTTGTTAATTCTTTGCACACAGGAATACCGAGTCCTCATCTCCAGGTCGAAATGAATGATACTTTACAATCGCCCGGGCGCAGCAGACTACAGTATCCACTCAGCAATTTCTGTCCGTCCTGCTGCACACAGTAGTGTCCCCCTGACTTCAAGAAGAGCTCAATAAAACCTTTAATAACCTGCGCTGCCATAACCACCGACCACACGCCTAAACGGATATTGAATTGCTAGAGCGTGAGGGCTACTTCAAATAAAAACTAAGGAAGCAAAAGGCCAACTTCTGTCACACAGAAACTACCAAGATGTGCTTTTGTGAAGTCTAAATCGCGGTGATGCCCCGAGTGCAACAAGCACACAGCCCTGTCCAGGCGTACTCTTCGTCTGCACATGGTCACTGCCTCCTCGTGACGACGACAGACGGAACTTGTAGGTAAAAGCTTTGGGTGATAAACTTACAGTTAGTGGCCGCGGACGCTCCTCTGACAGCGCTCAAAGTGCACAGAGCGACCACGCACAGCAGCCACACCATCTTTCCCGTCTGAGTCCACTTGTATTATCCGAATCAAAGAGAGACAACAGAGCGTTGGCGCGCACAGGTTCCTCCTCGCGCCTCCAGCGTGGAGGGATACAGGAGACTGAGCTGATGTGGAGCAGAGCACCGCCGCGACGTCTCTCTCTCTCTCTCTCTCTCTCTCTCTCTCTCTCTCTGGTCTTGTTTATTGGCTGAACAAAGGACAAAACAGTCTACAAATATTATAGCTTTGTCTATTGAGATTTAATAATAATAATAATAATAATAATAATAATAATTATCATTATTATTATTATTATTAAAATGCTTGGACTTGAAGTATTGTGCTTTTCAAGCCTGTGTTATCAAGTTTCTCAAAGTGCTGTAGTCATTATCCATTCACGCCTTGCTCGGTGGTGGTAAGCTACTATTGTAGCCACAGCTGCCCCTGAGGTAGACTGACTGAAGTGAGGCTACCAATCAGCACCAATGGCCCCGCTGATTTAAATCACAATGGAAAGGAAAAGGAAGGGAAAAACAGAATACGGGAAGCGCTTCTCATGGATAGCCTACAATTACTTTAAAATGCCCCCAAAAAAAAAAACATACCAGAAGGTACACACGGCTATAGACTACGAGTGATTATTTAGGTTTTTATTTTATTTATTTATTTTATTTGGTCTGGACAGTGCATGTTAGTGAACAGACATGGGTCTCATGCATGTAAACACGCCACACCGGATTGTAGCCTTGGGCTAATTTCCATCCATCATCCCCCATGCGCACTCTCAAACACACACTGTAAGAAAAATTAGTGTAAATTTACGGTAAATTACCGGCAACAAAATTTGCCAGCTCTTTACCGTAAATTTACGATATTGCTAAAGTTCTTAAAATAACAGCTTGGAACCGTATAAAGGTTACAGTATTGAACCGTAAATATTCTATTTTAACGGGGATTACCGTAAGATGTTCTGGTATAATTTGACGGTGAACTATACTGTAATCATATTAATATTAATTACCTACGGCATCATACTGTTAGAAGTAACTGGGCTTTTCAAAATAAGACTTCAAATGCAATTCCTAGGATCAGTGCTTTATTGAACATTTTCAAATGAACACAGATCTCTGAAAATCAAATGTAGTATATCAAAACATGTGATCCAAAACATTTGAACTACAAATCTGCAATTTTAAACATTTGAAAAATATGTTCCAACATTCCAACAATGTGTCTGTTAATTAAAAGAAAGTGAGTAAAACATGTTTAGAGAAAGTGGAAAAGTTTTTCCTTTTCCAGCAGTTAGATAAATCCACTTCTATGGACAATAAGGTTTTTAATCAGGGTTGCCACATTAGGATTGACGGTCACTGTTTTACTTTTCTTTTTTACTTTTTTTTTTTTTTACCAGTTTCCCAGTTGTCTTCAAAATGACATTCCCTTGACCTGCCTTGGAGCCCTTTTCGGTGTTGATACAGTACCAATGAAACGTCTGGAGACAAATGAACACAAATGAATGAGCACATATTAATTTAGTTTAATTTCGTTTTATCACAGTAGCACTATGCATTTAGATTTTGATATATTTTGCATACCTCTGAATGAATTTTTAAGGCCATAGAGACTTCCTCTTGGTTTTCAAAGTTGAAAAGATGATATGCAGAAAGACCACACTTGAGGCCAGCTTTGCCTTGGCAAATCACTTGGCCCTCAAGACTTAACATCCATTCGCCAGGAACTGCAATAAAATTGATAATATAAAAGAATGAATCAGTACAAATTGCATTAAACCGATAGACAATGCTCCTGTCTATTAATGGAATTCAAGCCAACCACCACCCATCCAGTATTTAGCTGATGTTCAACTGCTGTCAAACAGAAATCCAAAAATTCGTATCTGAATTGGGCGGCGCTGTAGGCTGAGGAGCCTTTCTGTGTAGTGTTTGTTTGTACTACATATAGAGAACACATTTACCATATTTCTCAAAAGGAAAGCAATGATCCATGTGAAAATCATTCTCTGTCTTCCTTCTTCAAAAAATATTTTAAAAAATGTCAGGTAAAGTAAACTGCAGCTCCAGATGCCTTATGATTGTCCTGAAATTAATTGAGATCTTCAGACGACAGGAGGCCTGAGCATGTGTCTGAGTTGGATAAATATTGTATTATACCGGAAAATTTAAACTTGGACTTCCTGAACATATATTTGTGTCATTTCCTGTGGGAATTTACGGTAATCAGCTGTTTCTTAAGAAAACGGTTTATTACTGTAAAAAAATGCCATATTTTTACGGTTATTTCCACTCTCATTCATCCTGGCCCGGAGGAAACCTACGGGGAGAACATGCAAACTCCGCACAGAATCCCTGGTGGGAGTCGAACCTGGGCCTTCTAGCTGTGAAGCACGAGCACTAACCGCTGTACTACCGTGCCGCCCGAGGGTTTGATATTATAGTAACAATTTTTAACACTCCTGATAAAACAAAACCCTGCTAATTCTAGGAGAAAGATACGATTTTAATCCCGCTGTGAAGACATTTGTGGGCAGAGGCCAGGCTAACCCAGTCATTGTTTCTAAATGAGTAAATAAAGAGCTTTCTGGAGACAGCGTTAATAATGTGACACGATCATTATTATTTCCAGATCTGTAGTCTAAAGTTAGATTTTTATTATAACTTAGAGACACTTTATCATCAAACCTTCAAAACTAATGATATGGATCTATCACCCAAAGAAAGCAAACTTTAGGAATGAGAACACTGCATTGATCTGCATTGTTAGTTCAATATATCATCTTGTCACACTTTCTGTATCAACAAGAAAAGAGGGATGGAAGTCTGCATTACAAATTAGAAACCCCAAGGAAAAAATAAGGCTCAATGGTAACGATGCAGCAACATGTAGGTCAGGCAGGGTGAATTTGTCTTCTAAACTTTGGTGTGATTTTGTCTTCTGCTACTGTTTTTCAATCATGCTCTCTTAGATCAACCAAAACTATTAAAAAAATGGTTTGCTTGACCAATATATTTTCGTTATTTTAAAAACTACACTTGCTTGAGTTTCACCAATTCATTATCATTTTTGCTGGACCATTTTAGATAACATTTTTGCAACACACAATCCCTTTATATTGTCCTTCTGTCCTGTCCTTATCCTGTTTAGAGTGTCAGCTCGCACCAGAAACAATGGGTCCCTTAAGTAAGGTGCGCCCATGGACAATAGATGCTCGGCTCATTCACAGGGCACAACTAAAATAGAAATTGTTGCCACCAGGTCTCGCTTGTTTTTATTCCGTGTAAACATGTGTAATTCATTCTGTATATTTACTATACTAGCATCTCTAAGGACGCAGTTAACCTAGTTTTTATGTCGTGTCTGTATTTGCTTGGAGATGCATCATACCTTTTGTCACATCAAATGTTTTTCGTGCACTTTCATTCATTTGCTTTCCAAACATTACAAATGGTAAAAGTCCAATTTATCTCACAGTCAGCGAGTGTATCTATGAGGAAGGCAAGTCAATGCACATGAAAGGTTTTTTTTTCCCCCGGACGGACAACAATGGTTTTGACGAAAGAAGCTGTTAATTATTGCACAAAGGGAACGTTTGTATTATCATCGAGCATCAGTAATTATATTTCCATTTGGACGTGTTGTCCCACGATGCAACTGAAAGCGCAAAAGTATTGAATTTTAACACTAAAAGCACCAAACCAGTGATGTGCCAAAATAACAAAACACAAACATTAGAGTTGGAAATAAACAGTAACATCTTTTTCTTTAGAGATAATTGGATTCTCTTTGAGAGGCATGAAGCAGCTTTGGGCACTTAAGCATTCATTTGTCTGTGAATTTAAGACAAATGGTGAGATAAGGAAAGCATTTAGGGCATATATAAATGAAGGAGAGTAGTGCTGTTGTCCTTTTAAATAATAGAATTAGTTCACTATCAAACGTGAGACGAATTTTGTTTTGCTGTTAACTACTCTCAGATGAATAACATTTGGAAGAAAATAATAGAATATCTGATCCAAAAACTGTAAGATGTGTCCCAGTTTACTCCTTGTTCTATATACACAGTCCCAAGTGTGGATAAAGGGAGACGATTTTACAAGTAAAGAAAAAGACTTACTATATGTAGCATTTAATTTAGTTTCATAATCATAATCATAAAAAAACCTAGCATGAATCCCCCAAAACGCTTTACACTTTGGGTTCTAATTTGAAAATCTCTAAGTATCCAGAATCTGTGGCGTCTGTCTTTTGCACAGATCAGAGTGGATGGCCCTGCGGTGGAGGAGGTAATTTAGGAAACAGAGACACTGTGGAGAGTTTTACACTCGCACATGATGGATGAGCAGTAGTTTTCAGATGCAAAAGCAGCCCACATGTACAGTAGGTCTTCTCTGTACTTGTGTTCAGCGTGCCCTTGCTAGAGATGACTTTTTGTCCCTTTTTTTCACATCTCAACATTAAGAGGATGTACCGGTAATGAAATATGTTTGGCATCAAACTCCTTTATGTAAAATACTTGTGCTTTGAAAAAGAAGTTTTTGTTGTCTCTCTGCTTTTCACAACATAACCTTGTGAGGCAGAAAACATCTTTTGTCTGGAATGGAATTGACATCAACCTCACACTTAGAATAGACTTTAGAGCATCAGAGTCAGAATGCCTCGTACCGAATTTCTATTGAAAATATTTAGATGTGCACCTCTAAATTGACATGGACATTTTTGGGTGGGCAGAATGAAATTGTTTTGTAGTCTACTGTAAAAGCAGACCATTGTGCACTGTGCGTCAAACTTTAAAACATTTTTGATTGATCCAGCAGTGAACCAGCAGGCTTGTTCTTGTTGGCATTAGTGTGGGATGGGATAGTTTGGACTACAAAAAAAAACAAAAAACATGTGTACACTCCCTGTTTTATTGTTTGACAAGCAAAAAAGAAAGAAAAGAAAACAGTGATTGGGCCTTTTCCAATACATTTTCACTCTCACTTGAATAATTATTTGAAGACCCCCTTCCATACTGCCTTGGCTGTACACAATCTCATCAGATCATGGAAGCTAAGCAAGGTTGGGCTCCAAAATATATTTTTAAGTTCAAACATAGTATATTCTGATATTGTAAACATTTCTCACTGAATAGTCACTCATTTGTTTGCAGATCCATTCATAAATCTTTCCTCCTTTAGGAGAGCCAGGTATTTTTAGACATGAGTGGTCAAGTGGAGCAGTGATGGAGCAGTGTGATTGACAGTCTCCTCTTGTGCGCGAGGCTTTGAAGATGTTCTTTCAAAGCATTATTGAAAAGTCTGCATTGATTTTATTGAAGACAGACCTTTCACTAATGACAGACTCTATAGGAACTCTATTATGTGTCTATACAATGAGGGCTTAGGTTCAGAAATGTCACCAGCTATTGTGTATGTGTGTGCTTAGCCATTACATTTTCAAGATTCTGGATTACAAGGATAGCAGATGGCAGAAAGAAAGAAAACAAATAGCAATAACAATCATTGTAAACTCAATAGATGAAGTTAAATCGTTAAAATAAAATGGATGAAATTAGTATACCAAAATGCCTTTGTTTTAAAAAGGTACCTCTGTGGTGGTTACTGTTCAGATGAAGGGATTTTAATATACTGTAGTAAAGATTTGCATATATTGTCGACCAGACTTTACATATATTGAGTTGAGGGCATTTCGCTGATGTATCTTCAGAAGCTCCTCGTCGCTCTTATAGTCAATGACTGATTCTACTCACACGCAAGAGATGTATTTAATCTCTGGTTCTGGGAGGAGCGATCAGGACTGCCATGACGAAGGTACTTAATTAAAAAGCTCTACTACGATGGATAAAAAGCTCAAACATATGACTTTTAATATTCTTGTACTCCTAGCACTACTTTAGTCTTGATTTAGTCTTCGTTAACTTTTGATTTTGGACCTGTTTTATAATTTTTTTTATATGACTCAATGAAATTTATCATCAAGAAAAATACTGAAAGAATGTAAAACTCAAGGCAGTTTATGACCATTGCTATTTTGAAGTTAAGCCTTCCTGTAGACTAATCCCCACCTTAGGAATCTCAGGGGGAAAGTTCTGCTGCTGTGTATAGCAATTCAATTCAGGGGAAGTGTCATCTTCTTAAGTAGATAATAGAGGAGGCAGGTGGGATTCATTCTGGCCCACAAGGATCCTATTCTGCAGACTAATATATTGCAGCGTACTCTCATTTTGAGGGAGATTTGTCATAATACAGAGTTGGCCAGATGCGTTCCCCTGCTTTTCATGCCAGTGGGTCACCCTGTCAAACACACAGAAGTATGCCTTTTGTCACACTGCAGCCTCTCCTGGTCTCTACATTTACACACACACACAGGGAAAACCTATACCTTGGCTTAAGATAAAAACTGGAAAAGGTGGTTGAGGAGTGTTTATGTGACTGTGTGGTCTAGAGAAAGAAAAATACTAAAATGGCTGTATGTGACAGGGGTCATTATCAGCCCGGTTATTTCAACATTATATACAGGGAACTGTGCGCTCTCAACTAACAAACATGTCCACACGCCAAAGGAGAAAGTACTATTTCTCTAAAGTGAGAGTAATAAAGATGATATTGAGATTTTTTCCCCTATGGGGAAGATAATCATTTTGTCTAATAATAATGCATCATTTTGGTTTCTGTAGAATTAAATAAATATGTTCCTCTATGTGGGTTCACTAGATGATCATTGGATGAAATTATGTAATATTCTTCTCCTCTCAAAGCCCCAAGCTAGCACTGCAGAAGTCTATCAGAAGTCTATATATTTATTTTTAGCCTAATGGTTTATTGGATTGTGCTCTAAGACTTACAATATCTCAATCTTTGGACACACAAAGCCTTAGTGTCGAACCATTTATTATCTCCAGTGAAAATACCCCATGCCCTCGTCTCCTGATTGTCCTCAAAGCCCTGTCTCTCTCTAGAGTTTACTGTTGTCAGCATTGTCCTTGTGTCACTCCCAAGCACCAAATCCCCTCACTTTGCATTTGGAGGCAGATCATTTATTTTAAGTCAAATTTGCAGTAGCCACAGACCTCTTTACCCTGAACATTCTCTGCTGACATGCTCTAATGAAAATGCCTTATCTAAAGTAATATTAAGAGTATGAGTGAGCGGAGTTTGGTGTGCCGCTGAGTGCATCCCACAGGAGACTGTAGGAGAATGAGCGTCATTTGACACCGCATGAATGTGGCACGTGTTGCATTCACATCCAGCAAATATTATTTGCTGGATGGATAGATGCTGTGTGAAAAGTGTTGGCATTCATCACAGATGACTCATTTTTGCTTCATTTTCACAACACAGCATGTCATAACCCCATGTGTCGTTGCTTCGAGCAGTAAAATAAGCACACAATGTTATCAGAGAAACACATGCAAGAATCACTCCTGAATAAATGTATAAAAATGGCAAAGCGATGGTTCACAGTGATTTCCATACATGCAGAAATATGTATTCATTTCAGTCTGCTTTAACTTCAAACATTTTGTATTTCTATCCATCTAATGTCAGCCACACACTGTGTCCTGTTATCTTTAGTTTGTCACTCACTCATTATGAAAGAGATTTCCATTAAATAGAATATGTCTTTGCTTCAGAGTAACCAGAGGTGAGGGAAAGGCCTTTGTGCCAGCAGCTAAGCTACAAAGCCTCAGATTCACAGGGAACCCTTCCATTGTTGAATACAGCTGTGGGATTAATTGAGAGGATAAAGGTTTCTGGGAGTGGGACCTCAAAACCATTTCAGTCAAATCTCCTGGCATATTTATTAGTGCAGCTTACAGGGCCACAGACATATCATTTATATATTAATGACACTGTTTGCAAATGGATGAAGTAGCTTGATGAATGCATATCTGTGTTGAGCTATGCTATCACAGGTAGACCTCACTATCCCTGTATATAAATCCATCCTTCATTTACAGTGAGCTCTAGATCGAGATGTCAGTCGGAGTGTGCATGTTTTAGACTGAAGAGTTAACGGAGGAACTCCACCTAACTATTTATCCAGGCTTGGTGTTGGCAGTCCATTTGCTTATAACCCCCTGACTGATCCAAAGAACAAAATAGATGGGAATAAAACGGTATGAGTGTGTCATGCATAAACATTACAGTCACCCACAGAGCACTTACAGTATGACACTAGTTTTTGGGAGAAATTTCACTTTGCAGATAGCAGACGCAACCCAGATGCAGCAAGAAGAAAGCAATCAGACTCGGGGTATGAAAGGCAAGTTGTAACAAGTAACAATCCTCAGCGATGTCTCTCTGGGCTCTTGTGCAGGAGGCACTCAGAGAAATCACAAGGATGCTCCAGTCCTTTTGATGTCTCCTGTGATGAGATATAAGCCCTGATGGCAATAACAGACCTCTTTGAACAATGAAAAATCGAATCTCGCAGTAACAACACCAAAGGCACACGGAGGCACTGGGTTTGTAAACAAGTCGCTCCCTCAAGTGCAGGTGGCTATACATCTACGGGGCCTGGAGCCGAGGAGCCCGGGAAAAAAACCCTCTATAGGAGAAATGATGGGGTGGAGTCCTTATTAGCACTGAATAATACACTTGTACATACAGTATGAGCGCATAGCAACATGTTCTAATATCCTTGTGTCACGTGCTGCGTGTATTGATGTATTTTTCCATTTCACATGTAGAAACGTGCACCATTTATCAAGGCTTGCAGCATGTCAGGGAATTGTGATTAAATGAGCAATTATAAAAGGTAAACACATTTACATGTATACTTTAAATCTAGTTTTGTAAAGCAATCATTTATTGGGCTCTGCATTGTTTTCTTGCTGCGGACCTAAACTGTCACACTGTTTAATTTGTGTAAACAGATACCCAATCACACATCGCAAATGGCATGTGAATAAAATGTAGTTTTACACTTTGAAATGATTATAACCCATTTCATCAGGTGAAATATCTAATTAAAAACTGTATTCAGCGCCGTTCATTTTAGCATGTCCTGCTCTGAATCAATGGAAGATCTTGTGATTCGTCATAGCGGCTGAAACAAAAAGCTATTAATAGTTGTATTGATTCAATTTATCCAAGTGCTTTGTGTCGAATGGCAGTGTGACAGTGGGCAGCTTGCAGAATGCGACTAGAATGACGGAAAATTGACATAAAATGATTAGCATTGATTTGTGGATGTTTACATCTATACTGAAGCTATCAGAGCAATCGCAATCAGCTAACACAACCGTATATGGTCACAATGCATAATTTAATTATTGAAGAGCATTAAACATGCACATTTTAATAATAATACTCTGCATGACCACAAAATGTGGTCACTTGGACTTAACTCATTGTTATGATCTGGGGTTGCTTGTCAATTCTAGGTTCAGCAACACAATGTGCCCTAAGAATGAGATCAGCAGACTTCCCTGATGGCATGGGCATTATTCCAAGATGATAATGCCAGAACTCATCGGGCTCACATTGTGAAAGAGTGGTTCAGGGAGCATGAGACAATCTCTTGCCTCTCCTCAAACCTATCTTTTCTTGGAGCGGGACATCACCAGCTTGTCAGCATGGAGATCATGCTGCTTTGCTTTACATTAATTTCTACAACTTCATTTGACCAACCAAAGACAAGTCATAATGGGAATGAGAGAGAAAAGAAGAAAAGAAAGGAAAAGGTTGAAGTTGATTAGAAATTTCTTCATGTCTATCATTTTCACCCAGCAAAACAAAACTCGTTATATGTTGGAGCCAAGCCAGGCCATAAATAAAATGCTCCCTATTTCTGAGGTGCAATGTACTAAAACAGAGCCTATGGCCACCACTGTTTTTCTCATGTCGATAAGAGTAAGTTATCTGCTCCCCATGGACCGTTGGGGAGACTTGTATAGCCAACATCAATGAGTGTTCTGTGTAAATACTTGATTAAGTTCAGAGGCAAAGCTATTTCCTTCCTCCCTATCATTTAAACACATGCTGCTCACTGCTTAAATTGCTGTTCAATGTAAATTTGTGTTTCCCGGGTGTGTTGCATGTACAGCATATAGAGTTCACTGCAAAACAAACAATGGAGAGTTTATTATGTGTTCCACCAGTGATCTGATAGCTGGATGGTTGCACAGCGCAGCAGATCCAGGCTTCATTGAGAGTGATGAGTGCCGAGGGTGCAGCCGTCTCCAGTGTAACTGTGTCAGCGACTTATCGTGTCAACAGACCTTCCTCAAACCATCAATATTTATCACAATGTACACAGAGAACATGGCTATATCTTCAGCAGTGGTGCTACGAGACATTGGGGATGGGACAGGCGCAAGAGCGGGTGGACAGTAGCCACTACTGTAATCCTACTGTATGTGTAGTGTTGAATGTATTTTGAAATCATGGGGAGACATTGGTTTATAAATGGGCTCACAGTTGAGGAATTCTAGCCTGATATTGAGCCTGCTTTTCTCTAAGTTTCACTTCCTCTAATGTGTGTATTGTCTCAGGCTTTAGTCATGATTATTGTCCTAGTTTTGACTTGAGTTCAGTACAACTAAAACACGCACGTCATACAAGATTTAATATTTCACATCATACCGCTGTTGAAAAAGGGGATTTTTGCAATGATAGCATTTAGCTGGTGTAGCATAACATGTGCACATAGTTTACATTCATAGTTTGTCTTTAGCTGCTTCTTTCCTCTAGTTTTTACCTTGGTACCTCTAAATAATTCCATAAACTCCACCTAAAGCCAATATTTGTCCACATTGTTCTCATCCGGCTTACAAAACTTTCATCACTGTTCCTTCAGTAATGTGTATTCCAGCATGCGCATCCGTGAGAGCGCCGCCCACAACGAGTGCGGTCCATTTATAATGGAAATGGTAAACATATAAACCGTGCCGCGTACTGCAGCCTAACCGTGCTAGGTTGAAGCGTACTCTGTGGAAAAACAGACAGTATTGTTTGGATAAGAGCGATAAGAATTCAATTCAATTCAATTCAATTCATCTTTTATTTGAGCATCTGAGTTCCACGAAGTTCTACATATATACAGAGTTCAGCACAGTAATCAAAGCCAAAGACATACAGTCGTAGGAAATAAGTAAATAATTGAATAAATAGCGTGGATATGATGCTCAAAAGGAGTAGGCAGAAGCTTAAGCTTGTTTGCACCTTCCCCCTTGTGTACTGGAGAATTTGATACATTCATTTACTAAGCATAATCAAGATGATATGACACATAGTTGTTTGTCCTATTCCAGTGACTATACAATCAGCAATATTAACATTACAATATTCTACTAATCCCAAGGTAAGGAAAGAAAACTCTAACCTTTTCTTCAATAATTACAAATACCCATCACTGCCAAAACAACTAGTCACCAATCTTTTAATGTGATCATTTGTTCCTTGTTGTTATGAATTAAATGCTTTTAATGGATACAATATTATGGAATATGTTATTAACGACCATATTATTTGACCATATTATTAATGATCTAAATTTATTTCATATGTTTAACTATTATATTATCATTATTGATTCCTTATTTTATTATACCATTATAATATTTAATCATAAATAACATGCCATGTGTCAATTCTAACATTTGATTTAAACAATGGCTCAAATCAAACCTTTTTTTAAAGGATTTTTTGCCTATAGGCTTTATTTGATAAAACAGAATAGGGTGAAAGGAGGTGAAGATTGGAGAGAGACATTTAGCAAATCGTCAGAACTCCAACACAAAGGACAGAATAGTGTTCCACTGTACGTTCAACACCCTTAATGACTACTATCAAATATGACGTCAACATGCTAAAATGTTATGTTTACACCCAGAATAAATAAACGCTTAGGATGCGTTCCTGGGGTTCATTTTTTATGTAAAGAAGGGTTGAATTTTGGCCATGCCTTAACCTGTTTTTGCTCCAGTTTGAGATAAGAAGGTCAGCTGTGCATATACCTTATTCGTGACTTTCTAAAAAGTCCACTGTCAGAGTAGATCGGCGCTGCTCGCTTCATGTGCGGAGTGTCCTGGAAGGAGCTGGCGCTGCTGCACCAATGAGCAGATGTCAGGGAGAATAAATTGGCTGCAGGAAGTTTGGCAGGCACCTGTTCAATCCAGCGTGTTGGAGACATCAGACAAGACTGTGCACGACTGCTACATTTGCCAGACAGTCGCAAATCTTCAGCTGCAAGATGGAGGAATTTTTACAATCAGCTCCTGCTATAGTTGAATATAAACTACTATTCAGGTGCTATAAGGCGTGTGGAAGGAGTGATAGTGCAGGCAAGTCAATCAGACCTAAAGCATATGCCACTATGTGGCCTATGTATGCAAACTTATGAAACAGTTGAAAATATCTTACACTTATAATGTGGTGGAGAACATAAAACTTAAATGTTTAAGACAAAATGAGAACGTTCCACAGTGGGGAAGTAGAATATTTGAAAAAGCAAAGTACAAAAAGCAGCGAAGAACAAGTAACATAGTGGCATAAATATTTAAGTGAAAAACCCCCAAAAATAAAAACAGAATCACAATCTAACCTATTCAAGTTAAGTGCATTAGAATTAAAGTACTTCAATTTACAAGGTAAGAGGCCACTATAATGATTTATGGATACGATATTAGATATAGCTTTTTTGAGTATATGTGAGTATATTAATAACATAACACATTTCTCAGCTAATAACAGCACTTTTGGTCTATGTTTTTTTTCTCTAGCCATCAAACATTACAGAAATGACTGGAACTATGTATGGGTGCAATGGTGCAATTCATATGATTTCAATGTAATATATATATTTTTTAAACATTCAATCACATAATACTAGATTTATCTGCCTGCACCCTGCGATCATCCAGCACCGGCTCCTTCAGATCCTGTCCCATAGGCTCCAAACCATATAGGGGATAGAGCTTTTTGTTGAGCCGCACCCTGGCTCTGGAACAGCTTCCCTGTGGAGTGCAGAGTCTGGATTTGTTTAAAACTGAACTAAAGACATTCTTGTTAAGGAAAGCTTTTAACTGCTAAAATATTAAAAAAAAGATAGCCAGGAAAAAGCTTCATTTTGAGGGGCATGGTCCTATGGGGCAGAAAAACTGTACCCCTGTATTTGAATACATGCGGGGTGATTTTCCATATAGGGTTACGTCTTGTTTACGTCAAGCCCACTTCAGGTGTTTGTTGCCAAAACATTTATAATCTTTCATTTGAGCACAGCACCAAATGAAATAACAACTTTTTGTGCAGGTTTGTGTGAGAGTCACTTTTTGACTCCAAGACCAAAATAACTTCTCAAAAGTAGCCTAATCCTTGAAGAGATCAGGAGCAGTTGAATTATCCTCCTGACCGTGCGCAGAGAAAGGTTAGACACATGTCCTTTGGCAGGTTGTTTCATAGAAAATATGGCCGAAGTGTGACCTCATAAATATAACCTTATAAAAAATAAATAAGTGATAAATGATCAAATTTCTGTTTCTAGCCCCCGGGAGATCATATAAAAGAAAAACAGACTAACCCTAATCCTTAAATTCACTTTGCGGGCCTATTATTGTGAAACAGTCAAATTTAGTGTTTTGTGTTTTGTTTTTCTTCACTTCTTTGTTTGAAACAATTTCTTGTTTTGGAAAATGCATATTGAATATATTCGTTAATGCTTTGAGTATCCACTTAAAGGGGTAAACAGTAAGACATTTTCTGACATTGTTCTTTTGTGATATCTACCGGGAGTGCCGACATTAATGTGGGCACTGTAAGCCGGTCAGTTTACCTGTGGACCTATGCTCACACTGTCCGCGCATTACTCTCTTTGTTGTGCACCTCCAGAGAACGAAACAGGCGCCTCATGTTCCTGTCATGACTCTGCCCATTACCAGAGCCATCTACCACAGCTGCCCTTCATCTCCGTTTGAGCCTCCGCTGTAGCATCCAGCCATGAATAATGCACTGCTGTCAGAGCCACAGCCGCACAATCGCACTTTGTTTTAAATGCGGCGCCCATTTTCAAAGTCAGATATGAAGTATCTATTATTTACGTGGCTGTTTGTTTTGCTTTTGTCCAGAGCTGCTGTGAGCTGTGGGCAGGGGTTTGACTCATATCAAACTTCTTTAACTTCATTTTGGCTTAATTTTCATTATAATCTTAATGATGTAAAGCACATTTTTATTTTTAACTTGTTATTTTTTCCCCTTAAAGAAATAGGTTAAATAAAGGAATGAATAATAATAGTGTAATTAGTAAAAGGTCAATAAGGAGACTGGGTTGCAATTTATTTTACGCAGACTGGTCAACAAACTGTTACAGATGATTGACCTTTTCGATAATGTGTGCCCAGAGGTATGTTCCTAAAACCCATTTATTTCAATTCAATTTGCGTGAAGTTGTGATTTGCAGATGTTATCAAAATCCTGAATTGATATAGTAAAGACAACATCTGCATCTTTTTGTTAATCCACAGCTGCATCAAGTGTATTGCTGAAAACATGATGATATCGTTGATGTTTGTCTGTTTTTTGAAATTTTAAACATGTGAAAAAGAAATAAAATGAAAATCCTTGTCAATCAGTTAATTACAGCTAAAACATTGCAGGTCTAAAATTCGCAGATCACAATGTTAACAGTGAAGGTATAACAACTGGCCTTGATAAGAAAAAGTACAAAAGAATCTGAGGCATACAGTATGATTAAAGTCCTCTTACGTCATGTTGTTATCCTGGTAGATCAAATGAATTCATTGTTTTATACATGTAGGACCCACTGAGACTCTCTTCGGTAACACTGTTTATGCTAGGTAAAAAAAAAAAAAACTAAGTCTGTGCTGTTGTCACGTTTTCTCTTGTGATCAGAAATAACCTTTTAACACCAGCAACATCTCCTTTCCCTATCTTTACTTCTTGACCCATAAAGAGCTACAGTATAACCACCTTTGGTGCCTCCTTCTCTCTTGTCCTTCACCTGTTACAACTTCTGATGAATGAAACCACAATACGCAAGGACACAAGGGAGAATCTGGCAGCATTAATGGGCTGGGTAGACTATAAAAACAGAATGTCTCTGAATGTGATGTGTCACATTTTCAATATACTGCGTATATATAAGTGTAAAATTGAGAAAGCACAGTGCAGGCTGAGGCTGTATCTAATATCACACCTCTGAAGCTGGTGGTGCTGTTGTGGTAGCCTCTAAGCCCCTATTGTCACCTGAAGCAGAATGTTGTGTACCATGTTCACCAAGTATGGTGTGAACATACCAGACTAATAGGGTTAAAAATACTGTAACCTCATGGAGCAACTATGTTTCAGTGTTATCTGAATTAACATCTTATATCCGACAGCAGAAAGGTATCCGCTTTGATCAGAGACCTATCTATGTGGACTGGTTTTACTATGTTACTTTTTTGCTTAAAATCTCTATCAACCTTTTTTATTCTTTTGTTGAGACAAATGTATTGTAGATGTTTCTTGCTATGTGTAGAAGTTTAAAAACTGCTTTAAATGTTTTATTTACATGTCGAACTGGTTAGCATGTTTTGACTGAAATCTGTTCGAGTGCTTAACATCTTTCAACCGTTAGCTCCTCGTCTTCCTCAGAAGTGTCACCACCGCGCAGTGACGTGGGGTAAGGAGGCAATTGAAGTCGATCGTGCCTTCTGAGGAAGACCAGCTGCTATAGAGGTCAAAACTCTATGTTTGTCTGAGCAAAAGGATCGAACATCTGTGTGTAAACTTTGGTGAGCAGTGTATAGTCTTACTGGGTTATCAAAACTAAACTGGTGACGAAGCAGTTATCTGTTGATGCTGGCAAAAAGGCCCACTTTCTGAATCAGACCTGCTGTAATGTCAGTCATTACCTAAACCCAAAGTCAAATTGATACTGTTCCCTCTGTGGTTGCGACATTGGCTGTCAACTCATGGCTCCAGTATAGGAGTGAATTCGCCTGTATGGGCTGCGGGATGTCCCTGACCCCAGTGGCAGTGGCAATGGAGGACAGCTCACAGCAGATGCACACCAGTCATTTATCTCACTTGCTCTCTGATCTGCGCCGTTACTGCCTGGCGCTGGCACAGAACCACTCATCCTCATCACAGCTGCAACAATCTATTATGAATCAGGCCATTTTCATATCTGTGTAATTTATAGCTTCAGTCCCACACAAAGAGCCAGAGCATATTAAGCTGTCACTTTCAGGATCTTTGTTTGGTTGTAAAAGTTCAGGGTTACAGTGAACTTGACGCAAGTGTCACCTCAAAAGTGTAAAATTGTGACTTTTCATTACGTCTCAGAGGAGATCATTTATTACATGTCGTTACTGTGTCACAAAATGAATCAACATTTCTGAAGTACAATTGGCATCTCGTAACAAACAACAAAACAATACCATTACCAGCATGGCTCAGTCAAAATGCCTGGACAAGAACCAGGACTATTCTCAAAACTAAACCAGCGCTTCACCAGGGCGTAGCCAGGGAAAAAACAGGCTGTATCAAATCGAAACCAGGACAAAGCCAGTGTCTGATCATTGCTTCTCAATTGGGTCACTCCCCTCCTTATTTATACCAAGAAGTCCACCAACTCTCTGGCAGTAGTAATAACAGTATTAGCAAACGAATACTAGATGAAGTTGACTTGAGTTCATGCGACGTCTATGTATTGAGATCTTCAGAATAAACTGGACAAAAACAGGTAATTCCAGTCATAATTAGGAAACCTTCTCTGGACCCCACACCTGAGGCCAGTGGCTTGATTCCACCATTGAGCGAACAGTGACATGAAAAGGTTCAAACAAATGTGACAGCCATTCTAGGGTCAGGGCACCAGCTGCTCACGGACTGGCTTCAGGTCCAATGAAAGGTCCAGGTTTGCCGGAGGTCTTGGAGTAAACGGGTATTTAACGCTGTGCTGGGATATTGTGATGAGTGGAGATTTCATTTGTGCTGGTGCCAGTGTCTCTGGTTGTTCAAACTGTGGACAATCGAGCTGTAAAGGAGCTGCAGACCAGAACAAATGGGTGGTGTCAGCAGCGGCTTTCCACTCTTCAAACAATCATACCCACCGCAGCATTCATTATTTATAGACGGAATTACTATGTCTCTGATTGCTTCACTTCATTTTAGGAGTTGAACGAGACCTCAGAGTGTCTCATCTGCAAAGTGCTCTGTACATTTCGACTCAAATACGGGTGTTGTATTGAATCTGCAGGGGAAAAAAACAATAAAACATAAACATAAACAAAGAGAATCCTTAAAGAGGGGTATTATGCTTTTTCATCACATAGCACCAGTCTAGGTTGTAACATTGTAACATTGTAACAGAAGGTTACAATGATAACGTAACCTTCTGTTGGTCTGTATATGCAGTAAATTAAAATAACTGCCTTGACAACAAGGACTGGATGGTCTCGATCCTGGCCTTCTGCTGAGGGATCCCATCGGCCTGGGTCTCTATAGCCTGTCCGTCCATGGGAGTGGATCTTTCCAGCTTCTGTGGTTCTCCCCGAGGTTTCTCGTTTCTCCCACCGGGTTTTGAGTTTTTCCTTGCCGTGCTGGAGAGTCTAAGGACAGGGGACACCCGCGCGCTCGTCGCCACCTACTGCTGACGCTTATTTGGAATTATGTTTGCCTGGATACTTGATTTAAATGTTGTAATCTGTAAAGCACTTTGTGATGCTTTGGTATGAAAAGCGCTTTATAAATAAAGTTTGAAGTTTGATTGATTGAATAAATTGCTCTTCAAAATGGCTGTACTGAATGTCTTAAATAGGCCTCTGTCTCTTTAAGAGCTTTCGACACGCCCCTTCAGCACACTGCTGTGGCATTAAACAACAACACTGTGCGGGGAGGGGGCTCTGCTGAGCTGAGGAGCAGTGGTTGGTGGCTTGGCTGGTGACAAAAGGTCAGAGGCGTCTCCAGGAGGTGGGGCGTTCCTAGGAGGACTGGGCATAGCTACACTAAATGGCTGCCGTCTAAGTTTTACTGATTACTCAAAATATGTGAATGAGCCAAGGCAACACTCCAGCATGTTTAATGAGGGAATTACATAATAAATGATATAAAGCTGAAAAGTCAATTTACATATACCCCCCCCCCCTTATATTAGTGAGCACCAGTTCTTTGACTTTGATTATACCTGCACATTAATTGTGCCTCATAATTCCATCCTTGTCACTTTCTTATGTCTACATTGTCACATGCATGGACAACAATAATGGCAATAAGTGAAGTGGAGTTGTACGAGACATGGAATGTAATTTTCAGGTACCATAACAAACTAGTCACGCAGTTATAGGCTGGATGCTCTTCATGTCAAGCCAGTCACGAGTGAGCAAGCGGCACATTGTGTTGTCTTGTACAGTAAATGCACTCAAACTGGTAACCCGTAAAGATCCAGAAAAGGTCACCTAAATACATCCAGTGGCGGTTTGGCATTTGATGGCCAAAGCCTCAAGTACGTCACAGAAATGATTTAACACACTTTTCGGCACTTTTATGAGGAAACAATTGGACGTCTTATAGGTGCTGATGGCCTTGAACTTAGTGCCAGTTCTTGTTTTATAGGCAGGAATTGTAGAGATATTAGTCATAAAGGGTATTACCTCAATTTTAAACGACTGCCTGTTCAAAATACTGTGATGTCACATGAACGCAACCTATTCCTGTATGCTTTCACATTTGGTCTTGTTTTTCTCTCATTCTTCTTCAATAGCACCACAGTGTCACCCCAAACTTGAATGTCAGTCTTCCTTACACGCGCCTTCTGCCATTTCACAAACACTCAACCACGGCAGGGAACATGTCCCAGCAGCACACAACCCTGCCACAGCCTTGGACTCCTTGCACTTTTCTAACAGCCGCTGACAAATGACCCGTCAACGTAAAATTGAGCAAATTTCTCGGTGACGGAGGGTTTTAAAAGTGTCCGATGGCTGAGGTGAGGATGGGCCTGACTGGGCTGCTGTAATTGGATAAGCCTTGGCCCTCCTCCAGCCGGGTCCTTCGGTTTATAAATCACATGAATGTCTGTGTTACACTGTAGTCATTGGTCATTCCCTCTGCCAGTCTTTAATTCTCAGCAGTCCAATATCTACGTCCACTCGCCAGCTAATAATTCTTAACTTCTATCAATTGTGCCATCCAATAATCTTCCACGTGATCGATTTGGAGCTCTACCACTGAATCACAACTTTCACTTGATTGTCTACAAATAGGGTTACCAAATAAATCTGTGTTATGTTTGTTTCTTATGTTTACTTGTTCGGGACAATGCATTTTAATGAACACACAAGACATGCAAGTAAACACTAAGTGTCATGGTTTACAATCTACAATTTGGTTGCAATCCAGCATGTACAATTGTAGCCAAGCATGGTTCCACTAACTTAATCTGCTTTATCCCCACTGGGACATAAGGCAACAATGAGCTGTTTCCACTTGGTGCTGTCTTTGGCAATGTGTTGGATCTTCTTGCCATGAGGCAGGAGCACTAACCACAGGACAGCAGAGTGGAGCTTAACTGTCTTTATACCTCTGTGTATCCACCATCCATCTATCTATAGTTATTATCTAATAGTGTGAACCATAAACCTTAGAGGTTGTTGATATGGATCTATATCAAAGTTTACTTCACCCCACACACTGATCAGACAGTCTCTTCAGTGCACTCCCTTAACAGATGAGACTGCAGAACTAAGGGCCAGGTCCATCTGACTGAAGGACAGTTTCATCCCCCAAGCTGTCAGAAAGATTAACTCTGTCCCTTCCCTGCCTTTGCACCCCCTTAAGAACATTGAACTCCGAACAAAAAAGTGTATACAGTATGTAAATGTTTTTATACTGTACGGAGAGATTTGGAGTTCCATCATTTCGATGTAATATAGCCAAATTCCACATGTGCCACAGGACATTCTCTCATGTCAGGTTTTTGAAAAATCTCCTGACGTTATCCGAAAATGTAGAGGAGGGTACCTGCATGTGAATTTGGCTATGTATTTTTACAGGTGGTGAATGAAAATAAAGATGACTTGAAACCCAAATTACAATCTTTCCAGATTGGGAGATCACAATTTGATATATTAATTTCATTATACATGTTGCCCATTCTTAATCCTTTATTCACAGGTTGGTTCTTACTAGTGCTGTCAATCGATTCATTTAAACATGATTAATCGCGCTAAATTTTTCTCTAAGAATTATATTCATTATTAATACTTGGCCGACATAAAACACTCAATTTAAAGCATTTGTCACATTTCATTAACCAAATATTCATATTTTCATAATTCTATGGGAAAAGCCCAGTATCTTATAACGGGATCTCCACCCAGTAGCTCTCGCTCACCCAAGGCTTTAACATTTCTACACGCTTGATATTCACATTTTAGATACATTTTAAACAGACTTTTAGGTACATAAAGTAGAGTATAATGACAAAATTACAGTCATTTTCATTTAAAGTATATCATTAGACAATCCTCTTTGATTGCATTAGTAGCTCTCTGTCGCATTGGTACATAAAAGTACCTCATCATGTCAAAAGGTATATAAAAACATATATTGATGCTATTATTTTTCAATTAATCATGAGTTAAAGCTTTAATTTTGACAGCCCAGTCATTTGCAAGAAAGGCCTGTTTCAATAATAATTTTAATAGTTAAATAAATAAATATCAGAAAGTTTCTCAAGATACACAATGACAATTCCAAGTTAAACGATTTCCTAGACACTTTCTCCAGTTCTTTTAATTAAACTTTCATGAATTCCTCGAGTGTGACCAAGCCGAGGAGTGGAATGGTCCGCTGTGTGAAGTAACATGATGATGATGAACAAATACCAATGTAGTCTGCACATGTGTAATAAGGGCCAGGGTGCCATGGTGTTGAGTTTAGCAATATCTAATTTTATTTCATTTTGACTTCTTAATGAATTCGAACAGATTTTATGCCAAATACAAAACTCGGTTTATAGGCTTGGGACGGCTACAACAACAAACCTTTAGAGCAGAGTCAAATTGTCAGTGTTGGTTATGAAAGCGTGGCAATGGAGGTTACTGATGGTCAGGGGGAAGCAATGAGATGTCTCCTCTCATCACTGGACTTCACACACGCTGTCAGGAGGTGCCACATGAATTTCACACATGTCGTAATGAGCATTCCTCAGCCTATTTTTATCATGCAAAAACAAAGTCAAACACTAAATTGAGCAGAGCAATACTAGCAGTATAGTGTCATTTGAAAGTTGATCCTTAATGCTGTCACTGTCTTGAGCTTTCATATTACTTATTCAAAATGTCAACCCCTTAAAATGTACCTTACAAGGAGGGCATCCCAATTAATGTGCCAAATTACCCATTCACTAAAAGGTAGCAGAAAGTTACTACAATTTTTTTTTTAATCTTGTTTTATTTTTCACTCAGATTTCAAGAATTTCTTGTTCTATTTTCCGCTTATATGACACAGAATTTCAAACGATTTGGCAAACAACTACATGTTAATGTGTTAGCCTGATGAGCTATCCACTCCTATTCCTGTTCAAAAGCAGGAGCAACATGGCACACTGCTCGCAGCCAATCATTTATTTCAATCTTCAGTGGGTTTTTTACATTATTTTTATGTTGGGATTATACATTTTTTTCCCCAGAGAAAAATATTTCACTTCAACTCAACTCAGCTCGCAACAATATAATGTGAAAGCGTTTAGGTATAATAAAGTCTCATATTAGCGTTGGAGACTGGATGTTTTTTTAAAATCATGATACGGCATGATCGGTAAAGAAATGTAGTGTTGAAGCTGTTTTCTATCCAGATGATGAGGTGTCAAGCAAAGCTCAAAGAAATTAAAAGCTATGTCCTTCAAAAAGTTTGTATTGAATAACCCATAATAAAAAGCAAGTACACTATGTATTTGGACAGAACAAACTCCATCCATCCATCCATCCATCCATCCATTTTCTTCCACTTGTCGTTGCGGGTCGTGGGGCAGCTGTTGGAGCTGCCCAAATCACATTGCACCAGCCCCCATGGCTCCTCCTGCAGGTGGTGGGTCCACAGGAGGACGGCCTCACGATTAATTGGGCCTGTTGGTCTCTCATAAGGGGCTTCTGAACTGCTCTTTGTCTGACCCGTCACCTTGGACCTGTTTGCCATGGGAGACCCTACCAGGGGCACGAAGCCCCCGACAACAGAGCCCCCAGGATCATTCGGGCGCGCAAACCCCTCCACCACGTTAAGGTGGAGGTTCCAGGAGGGAACAGAACAAACTAAACATTTAAATGATCTTATTGGCCCAATACTAAACATAAATCAATAATTTGATAGTATGTTTTTCTGATCTATATGCTATAAACTATTGACAAATAATGTCTTTATTTCTCCTGCTGTATTTTGTGATGAAAATACTTGTGCAGTGTAATTTGGCAGGCGGATCAAGTCAAGGACTGTGTGTTTTCAGCCTGATGTGTTTTGATCAATGTTATAAATCTATGGGCTGCACCATTCATCTTTTCATGATGCACCTGACCATGGGAGATGGCGCTTCCAAATGAAGAGATACGAGGGCCAGCCAGACTGTGACCCCAGCTAATGCTCTCCCTCCTGGCTCCTTACAAAATAAAACAAAGGCTTCAGTGGTTCTTGTGACTGGGACACAGCATCTAACTAAAGTAGCCTATTTTACTCTGACTGGATTTCTATCTAAACATAGAGAAAAGTGTTCTGTAAAAAAATTAAAATAAAGTTTCAGCACAAAAAAAAGGTTCCACGGTTTAATATTTTTTGGACCTTAGCTTTGATAAGCTACTGCCATGTCAAAAGATCCAGTGTTGCAGTCATTTTAACCAAGATCTTATAGATGATGGGAGAGTGTGACCACTGCACAAAGTATGAAAATCATGTCTCATGTCTCATGCTCCCTGATCCACTCTTTCACAATATGAGTCCAATGAATCCTGACACTGTCATCTTGGAATATGCCCGTGCCATCAGGGAATTAGAAGCCAATGATGGAATAACCTGGTCATTCAGGATGTTCAGCTGATCTCACTCTTTGGGCACATAGTGTTGCTGAACCCAGACCTGACTAACTGCAGCAACCCCAGATCAGAACATTGCCACTAGCTTGTACAGTAGGCACTAAGCATCACTTCACCTGCCCCGCTTCTTACCCATTGGCAATATGAATGACTTGTATTCACAAGTCATTCATATTGCCAATGGGTAAGAAGTGGGGCAGGTGGGGCAAGTATTGTGTATTTTTCCCCTACAAAACCCAAAACATACTAAGGATTTTATTTTCACAATCTGGCATTTCCATCTCCATTTTCTGGCGCAATAACCTGAAACCCCCCAAACATGCAAAACAGCATAAAAATAAAGTGGCAGACAGCCGCTTATGAAAAGTCCAGTGTTACACTTGATTTTCATAAATTGCAGCCCCTTGAATGATGCTTAGTTCATAAGGTCCATCTCTCTGACATGCTCTATCCCCTTAGCCAGCCTTTGATTCCCCTTATGCCTTTATATGCAGTGTGTTTGAGTGACTGCTGCATGCTGGGCTGAAAGGCCAGTGTTCGATCCAATGAGGTGAACACAGCACCATAATAAAAAGAAATGAGCTGTGAACGGATGCCACCTCCTCTGTGGTCGTGAGTTTGATCTAATTTTGTTCAATTTACTGACGTTCGTGTATGAAGGGCCCAAAAGTTCATGCGCTATGAATTCATTTATTCATGGAGCAACATTTTTTACTGATTTGAGCGAGGAAAGTAGATCTAGATATTTTTAAGATATTTGGAAGATTTGTCAAGTATAGGCTAATGACCAAATACAATCATTATGTATTTGATCGTTTGCTATACTCTTTTGGTCATTTCAATATTCAGTATATAATTAAAAGCAACAGTGTTTAGGACTGAATGAACAAATTCAACATGTAGAAATCACATGTTTAATGTGTTCGCCCGTACGCCTGGTTGCAGGGTTAGTATAATTGCAGTGGTTGACAAAACAAACACTCATATTTGTATTCATTTTTTGACAGCTACCCAAAAACCTTTTCTGCCAAAATGTGTCTTTGTTCTCTGTTTATAAATATTCTCTTCAGCACAGACAAAGCCTAAAACTGTTGAATTTGGTGAAGGTTGCAGTCGGTGACCGTCCGCCGTGTCAGCATATTCATCGGCCCATTTCCCAAGGGCACAGCGTCTGCCTCCAATCTTGCTCAGTCATAGAGCTTATGTGGCTGTTCAATCCCCCCCCTGTTATGTAAGGCCTGAGTGTCTCTCTTCTTTCTGCAACAGATCTTTTGTTTTGTTTTTTTGCCATGTTTACAGCAGCTCTGACATTGTGTTGTCAAAGCAAGAGATCACCTTTGCATTTTCCTCCGTTCATGACAGAATTTGTGTGCGTGTCTACATAAAACACTGCACCATTCGAAGTCAAGCAAGTCAATTAGTGACTGTAGCCTATAGTGAATAAAAGTATTGCTAAAAGTCTAGTTGGCTAATTGTTGAGAGTCAAACCACCGGAGTTTCAGTACAGAAATAAACTCACCCATCAATAACAAGACTGACCCACGGACTCCCTGACCTTAACAAGCTTACGAAATGACACACTCACAGTTCGATGGCTATAACAACAGCAGACGAGTGGAAAGACTTAGGGCGGTGAAGTTACCATTATTTTCCCGTTCACTCGAGCTTTTAAGTTCCTGGTGTTATGGCCAAGAGCAGCTGTGCTCTTTCCGACACATTGACATCCTCTATTCAAAGGTGTTTCATGAACTTAGACACAGACATTGTACACCTATTTCCTGTGAAAAAGTCCATTTGATGGGCCCTGCAAATCGTGAAGAAACCAGTTAGACTCCTAAATGGAATAGTTTTATCAAATCTTAAAAGACCAAACCATTACAATTCAACCTAATTGGCTATTAGTTTAAAAAATAGTACAATAATCCCCTGGAAATGTTTTCTTGTTTGCAGCAGATCTCCTTCATCAGGATTCAAACCTAAATTGCAAAAATATCGGTGTAATGGTTTGTTAATGCGTCTGCTGTTTGTCTCTACTGGAAGTCTTTATTATTCATGTTCAGCCACTCTGAATGTAAGCACAACTCATCATGGCTTACCTCTTATGGAAAATAAGAATGCTCAAACTTCCCCCTCCCCAGACACTTCTCCCAGTTCTTAAAGAAAAGCCAATAGACAGCAGTCTATTGAACAGTGCCAATAATGGGCAGGGACTTCTGGTTCTGGAAGTGAAATGTCCATTTAGGTTCCACCCGAATACTTTAAAAATATATATATCGAATTTTCCATTATGTTTGACAAAAAGACAGATGAAACTTCAAAGGTTAACTTTCTCCTGAAGAAAGCTATTTCAAACATCACTTACCACTTCTTTTAACCAAGTATTTTACAGAAACATGTATAGTTGTAAAAGAGGAAATTACAGGCTTTGAGAATAGGTGCTTTTATTTTGCTCCTTGAGTCACTAACAAGACCAACGTACATTCCTCACTCCAGAGGATTGATTAATTGTGGTGTACTTCACAAATGTCAGTGTGGCTGGTGCTTAAAGCTTGTGATTCTTTGGTGAATTCTCTGAGACTGAAGTGTATTAACCCCCGTGACTCAGTGTATAATGCCGCAGAAATCATTTGAGGTATTAAAACCTGTTTCGGTATGCCCTTGTGGAAGAAAATGGGCCTATTTATTTTGACACGGCTTTAATTGGCTCTCTTCTTTTATGCAGCGAAAAAGTATTGATTAATTATGTAATTACAGCCCCCCTCATGTTGCTCCTTATGATCTCCTCTAAATGGAAGCTTTCAACCTTTGAGGCTTAATTATTTTGCTGTAAACACACAGGAAAGACGCAGTTTCACGCGAAAAGCCAAATGGACTATTTATGTTTTAGAAACCTGCTTCACAAACTTTTAAATAATGCCTTTTTTTTTTAAAGAACACAAATCCTGGACTGATATGTAATAATGAACTATTTAAGATGTACCGTTTGTGTACAGTATGTAAGAAATATGCAATAATAAATGCTACATTCACTTTTCAACTCAAACAACCCCAGTGGCTCACCCTCCCCTACAGTATTCAAAAGGTAATTACCACTAAAGGCTGTGTGATGCTAAATGTGGATGCGGCAGTGCTGGTTTGGTATTTTCTTCACTCCGTGTTCAATCACAGGCTCGGGGGAAGAGCTGACACTTCCTGTTCTGCCGTGATGGATGCAATCAGCGGCGATCATCCCTCAGTCAGAGCGCCACATCCTGTAAAAAGAGGCAAAACAAACTCACAAAAGTGCCACTGTTATCCACCACATCACTGGCCTCAGATGGCTAGACTTTCAGAGTTTTTATGTTCCTTTACCAACAGTGCTTTCCTCTTTAATTATGAGATCTTTTGTTGGGAGTGATCGGTTTGATGTCTTGACCTTTGTTCTGACAGGTCAGTTGTGTGTTTGCTGGATCTCATGGCTGTAACATTAGAGCTCTTTGAGGACGCGTTTACAAACCAGTCTGTGGAGCACTTTAAGTACAGTGGAGGATTATGTTCTGATGACGTCATGGTCCACTGAGTAAGAGGCTGGTCAAGGCCGATTCTTTGATGCCAATACTGATTGAAAACGTAATGATGCAGACTACTTTTGGACACCTTGGCTTTGGTATGTACATGTAGAATAATATGTGTATTGCACTGAAACCATTTGGACCAACCCTCAGGCCCTCCTTAAAAAAGAATCTTACGCTCAGCCTTTAGACCATTTCTGTCTTTTCTAAATAAAATAAAAAATGTATAGACGTATTTACAGGTTGAAAAACAAACAAAGAAGCCATTTGTGTGGGTAATACTGGCCCCAGGCAGGTTATTGATGAGCCTTTCGTGGTCTTTTCCTGCTGCCCTCATCATAAATAAAATGTTTTCCCCATAGTTTTAACCCTTCAAATGTCAGTTCATTATTTCCTACATAAAGGATGCAACGTGAAATTTGTTTGTGCTGGTATGCTGGCCAGGGTCATTGATGAGCCCTAGAATGATTCTTTTTTTAAAGCCATTATTGCACATGGTCTTATTAAAATATTGAACATTAGGGAAATAAAGTTTTTGTTGTGATCATTAACTCCTGCCCTTGTCATTAACACTAAAAGTTAAGTTTAAGTTAAGTTTATTAATGGGATGCCCCCTGAGATCTGGTTTTCATAATTTTATGACTTGGATTTCCATTAGATTATATGGGAAATGTCAGACGGCCACTCTGATCAAATAAATAACATGGTCAAAATTATAACTTTTCCATGTTTTGCCATTGTTTAGCCTCTGGAAAAACATTTTCAAAAGTCAGTGCCAAAATTTCACATTCTGTATTGTCATGATTGGCAAAGTTACAACAAAAATGTTGCCAAGAGGGCCTGAGGGTTAAATCAAAACTTGCTCAAAGGGCAAGTTGCATAGTGCAGAAAATTATCAAAACAATTTTAACAATTTTGAGATAACTATTTGGGAATCACTCAAACATACAGTAAAATACCAAACCACCATTTACAGCCCTTCTACTTGAAAGTCGGAGATGTACAGAGAATGCACAATAAGGAACATTCTGAATTATATATATTCCATGACCATTGCACGATGAAACTATTTCAGAGGTAATTGTTTTCTCGCTGCATTTGGGGGCTTTTGAACAACAATAAGAATGCTGTGTGTTAAAATAACTGCACAAAAGAGTGTGGAAAGTGGAGGTTTTGCTCCGCCCAGCTTCAATTGCCGACTATTGAAGACACATAAATGAGTCAGACTCTCTTGAGTGCACCTTCTCTCTCCTCGACAAGACAGTCAAATGTAATTTTAGTCCATTTTCTTGCCGGAGGTGCCATAAATTGCCAATAAAGCTTTATTCTATTCTAGATTGTAGAATTTTAAGAAGTGCGAGGTGCTTAGAGGTGAAACACATATTCTCACACTTTTGAAACGCACACTTCCCAGGCTATACAATACAGTTCAGCCACATCCACCTGACCCACCATCAAAAAATAAGTTTACATTGAATTATATTGGATAATTACTAACAAGTAGGGCACAAATAGTAAAGTAGAATATTATTTCAGTCATCAGGCACCATCAAAAACAAAAATGGAAAGGAAAAAAACTTTGCCTTTCATTCATCATGAGTTTTTTTGTGTGTCAGTCATATCCCTTTGGAATACTGAGTGAATGAAAATGAAAACAATAACAGACCAATAACCAACCATTTATTGTTGTGAGTGTACAGTATATTGTGCTTTAGTCCAGTGTAATCATTGAATTTTCTGAAGTATTCTGTTCATTCTATTCTATTCTATTCTATTCTATTCTATGTTATTCTGAAAGTTATTGTTTATTTGTCAAACTTACGCTATTAAAAATGACAGAACATGTTTATTGTAACTTTATTCTGTCTGCATATCAATCAAGTATTATTGTAGTCAACTTCTACACATCCTGACTAAAGAGCACGGTGCAGTAAAACTTCAGTACCAAAATGGATTGCTGTAAATCAGCTACCATAGATACAACATTATTTAGTAATTCGCATTAAAGATGCGTGACGCCATAAGGTTCCAAACTGTATTGTTAAGAGTGTGTCTGGCATCCGCTGCTACAGCACAACATGACTTCTGTGTTATTATTACAGTCTTGTGTCTCATCATTAAAACATGAGACACAGGAGATCATGCTTCTCGTTCATTAGAATAATATTTCCACAGATAATGAGAGTGGATCTACGCTCATACTGGGAGGAGCAAAGGGAGCGTTTCACATAAAGCCTGTTTTAATGAGCGTCAGAGTTTCTCAAAGCTTTTCTGATCCGGATTCTTTCACTCACCGGTGCGTTAAACTGTTATGTCCATGCATGATGTCTACATTATACACCTCGCTGCAGGAACGGTTCTAAGTTACATTTAATTGCATCAAAATGACCTTCAAGTGAACCTACTGTACTAGGAATTCATTAGGACCACTATGTTAGACTAGCATTGGCTTACATGAACACATCCTTATTTAACACTAGTCTCATTCTTGACATTTCTTCTGCAAAAGTCTATAAACAGTGAACATTTATGACATTTCTGTAAAACATCTTTTGTAAAGACTTAGTTACCCAGAACTCCCCTGAACCTGGGGGCTAAGGCATAAAACATTTCCTCTGCACACCAGGCTCAGATCACAGGAGCAGCAGGGTTTTGTTAATGCAAATGACGCTTTATGACTCTGAGTTTCGCCTCAGCCAAGAGGAAAGACATCTCAGTTTGTGAAAGTTTTTGTCATGCACACAAAAATGTGTGTGTTTATGTCAGATTAAAAGGCCTCTAGCTTGTATGCTACAAGTTTTATACTTGATTAAAAGAGTGAAAAGAAATTTCGGTTACACTTTAGAATATGGCTGGTAACTCCTAGGTAGTTACTGTAGTACATCCCTGGTACTTACAGAGATAATTACCAAGTACTTACCTAAACGTACCACAGTAAGTACCTAGGAGTTACGAGGTCGGCCATTAGTCCGACGTCTCATTATTCTGAAAATCACCCATTGAGTAGGGGTGCCATTAGGGTTAGGGTTGGGTTATATTTTTGTAATAATGAGACGTCGGACTAATGGCATGGCACCGGAGTTACCAGGCCATACCACTGCAAGTACCTGGTAATTACCTCTGTAAGTACCAGGGATGTACCATAGTAACTACCTAGGAGTTACTGGGCCGTATTCTAAGTTTCCGAAATTTCTGCTGATAGAATTCAGTAAACCCAATTGAAATATCTGAAAATCTCTACCATCCATCCATCCATCCATCCATCCATCCATTTTCTTCCACTTTATCCGGGACGGACATGCCTGGAACACTTCCCGAAGGAGTCGACAGGATCCGAAACAGATGTCCTAGCCACCTCAGCTGGCTCCTTTCGATGGGAAAGAACAGCAACTCTACTCCAAGCTCCTCCGGGTATCTGAGGTCCTCAACCCATCCCTCACTCGTGAACAAAACCACGAGATACTTGAACTCCACTTAAGACAAGAATTCTTCCCCGACCTGGAGAGGGCAAGCCAACTTTTTCCCGAGAACCACTACTATTTTTACTATATTATACAATCCTATTAGTCATCTTTAGATTAGTCCATATTGTCCCAAAGCTTACAGATAACTTGAACTAATGACACATTAAAGCTGGGGTACCTGATTTTTTTGGTGTTGTAGAATACATTTACTTTGCCACCTCAGAGTATGTTGTAAACACAACAAAATACAGACCTTGTTGTATTGTCTTCACCTAAAGTTTTATTGAGCAATGGATGATAGGAGTCTAATCTATATTAGTGGAATTTATCTTGGGGGTGCCCGCCCCTACTTCACTTTGTCACCCCCTCAATGCTGTATATGGGTGTGAAATGTGCATGTAATTTCATTCTTTGAACAATTTGAATACACAGGAGGGACTGTGAGAGCTAGAAGCAAGTGGGCCAAAACTGTTTGAACAGGAAAAATCAGGTACCGCAGCTTTTAGACTGTAGTGTATTTAGTTGCAGATGAAAATGACTTTGAGGTGTTTTGTGGACAGATACCCAGTAGAAAAGGTTAATAGCATAATTTGGAATTCTGTGCTGCTTCATTTCCATAGAAAGACATGCCAAAGTGAACAGTGTTTGAAAGTTAAGTTCGGTTCCTCTTTTGGCAGACGATCCCTTTGTATCAGCCAACAGTCACTGACCCGCACCAAAATCCCTTTTCCTTAATGTTGACTCAGTGTGGGTTCTACATTTTGAGCGAAGCAGCTCTGGGAGGATGAGTGCTGGCTTCAGTTTCTCACTGCCTGCCCGATAAAACAGAAAGAAACAACAGAGAATTTCGTTTTAAAGAATTAGCCAAACGAGACAGCAGGGAAAACATTTGCGAGCGTTAGGAAGGAAAAACAATGCGCAAAACCTAGAACTCCAGCCCAGATTATAGGCTCCAAATGACTTATTTTACTGTAGAAACTTGGTTAAACAGCGCTCTGCAGACAATATCTCAGAGCATATATTTTTCAGTGTTAACACAGTGTTCGTGCAGACTTGGTGCACATTATTACATGTTGACTCCGAGCTTTCCCATCTGATTAGATTTTCACGCTCCAAAACAGCCTCCCTCTGTTCGACAATTTCCTATAGAACCTTTTTCTGCTTTTATTTTATGAAGAAATAGTTAAGTCTGCTTTAGTGTCTGGTCAATGGAAACAACCACCCTCTTGAAAGCAGTGCCATTATATTTCACTTTATTCACTTTGCTTTTTGTTGTGATTACTCTTTCCTCTAAGAAAACACACACACTAACGTAAGTATTTGATGTTTATTTGGCTTAACTCCAGGTACCTTCTTTTGGACTGCTAAATGGAGGCAAGGTTGAAATCCGGTGGAGGCAGAGCTAAAAATGCAATCATTTATTTAACAATTATTTTTTTATTTATTTATTTTTTTTTAAGTTATCAGTTCGAGTATAAATATATAATAAAACCCAGGTTGCAATTGCAAAAAAACAACTTTAATATTTTAGTTTGTACATGGGTTCATATTAACCTACTTGTACCTGCAAAGTCTTTCACCAAACCCAAACCACAAAAGCGGTTTCTTTAAAAGTTTAGCCAAAAGTTCAAACAACACGGAAGGTTTAGTTCGACATCATTTAATAAATAAACAATGTTGTCAATGGCAGAAGTTCTTTGGAACATAACTTTTAGACCTGCAGAGAAACCACTCTATATGTGACCCCTGTATTTGAGGCTTTAATAGCTGCGGGCTCACAACACAAAGACTGGAGAAGCAGACCATTGTCCATGTTGAGATGAACTACAGTAAATCGTTCAGGCACTTTGACAGCTCTGCCCCACAGGTCAAGTCAAACTCATTGAAGCTAACACGTAATCACCGGGGAGAGGGACGATGCATCTGAAGTACTGGCCACACATCGAAATACACTATATTGCTGCCTTTAACTCCAGCGCGCACTCTAGAGCCTCCATGAGATGGTTTTATGTCAACCCGGGAGGACGTGTGCGCCAGAGGAGCAGGTCATCGTGAATGTGTGGCCCTGCGCACTCACACCATAAAGCTCCCCTCACACCCCGCTCCTACCACAAACACTATCACACCGTAGTTGAGCTGATTATCAGGCGGATGCCCACGACTTGAGGGAAGGGCAACAAGCTCATGAGTTAAGTAAACTTTATACCTCTGTTGTGAGCGTAATATCCTCGTCCAGACTTTGTCTCGCGGGTGGAGGACTCACATTGTTGTTGTTCTTTGGGTTGGTGTATTAAAAGTACACGATAATAATTGCTGATTTCTGATCAGAGCTAGAGGAGCAGTGTCTGACTTAATAACATCAGCCGAACTTCAGCTCATTGATCATATCCAGTGAACGACTGTAATAATGATCCATGAGTCAGGTCCCTTTTGTGTAAACAGACAGCAACCTCCCTCTCTCTTGGTACAGCTACATTTTTGTCCTACTCACGTCCAAGGAATATTTCTAGAGAGAACTAGTACTCCTTTGATTTAGTGGCTAAAATCTTTGGGGGTGCTTTGGCAATCTCAGGGGTGCTCAAGCGCCCCTAGCCCCCCCTGGTGCCACCCCTGTTTCTGATTGGTAGAGGACACAGCTAATGACACATCGAGATGCAGCACGGAGAGCAGCACGGAAACCAAAATGAAATTCAAAAAAAGCTGATTATTATGCAAGGGGACTGATGAAATGCTGTTTAAGCGGGTATACCAAGGTAGAGAGATTCATTTGAGGACAGGTCATACTGTAAATAAGAGTCATAACTATAAGGCCTTTTTCATCGTCACAAGACACACAACATTAAATAAGAATTGCCTCTTTATGAACAACAACAACAACAAATAATGATAATAATAAAATAATAATAATAATAAAAATAATAATAATAAAAATAATAATAAAAATAATAAAAATAATAATAATAATAATAATAATAATAATAATAATAAAAATAATAATAATATATAATAATAATAATAATAATAATAATAATAATAAAATAAAATAATAATAATAAATTGTACTTTCATCAATGTTTTGTTAGACAAGATTATACAAGTACATTTTAACAGAAAGCCACAGTTGATGTAGTTGTCAGTTGTGCTTAGCCCAGCATGCCTCTCCTCCTCCCCTCTCTGCAGTCCGGCCCATGTGTTTCAGACCTGCGTCCCTTTGAAGGGTATTCTGTGTGAATGTGAGCATATGGGATCCACTGAGGCTCTCTCTTTCTCTTTACCCTCCATTTCTCTCTCCCACAGACACACACACTCTCTCACCTTCTCTCTCCCACCCTCTCTCTCTCTCTCTCTCTCTCTGTCCTCCTCTTTAACTCCCCCTTATCTTTTTTCCTCACTTTCTCCCTCTCTTGCTGTCTGTAAGTGGATTTTTGGTGCGCTCCATTTCTGTGCGTATTGTTTATTGGCAGCCCTCGCGCCTCAGCAGTTCCAGCAGTGATAGATGAGCCAGGTGGCGCACTCCATCGTCAGGACGAGGTGAACAGGCGTGAGAGTGTGAGAGAAGCGCCGCTCCATCATTTCTCCTGACCTTACGTGCCTGATTATGCCACCGCAGATCCCCGCCGTGCCATTTCACTAACAAAGCAGCCTCGACACATCCACACCAAAAAACACTTAACCATCACTTGACCGACGCGCCGCCTCGACTTTGCCTGGACAGCTGCGGGAGTGTGCTCGGAATCCCTAAAAGTCTGTTATCAGAAAACCAAATGCCAGCGACAAGATGTGATTAACTCAGAGCGGCGTGTTGGGTGACGGAGCTGGTGGGTATTGGCTGTGCTGCTGACGGGCGTTTGGTGTGAGAGATCTGCCTGAGAGATCAGATAACTGCGGGATGAGTGGGCTGTCAGTCAAAAGCACTTTGTTCAGCAGTATAGCGGCTATTATACACACAGGGATCATTCGGTCCATTAGCACAGTGATCCGTGAACATGCTGTATCTCCTCCAGGAAGACGAAAATAAAAACAGAAAAGCGGAGCAAATTAAACTGGAAAGACAAATTAAATCATTAGAATCTGAAAATGCCACACAACACCACTATAAAATCTGTGGGGGGGGGGAGAGGTATTATGTAAAATCGACTTTTTCAAGCTTTATATCATGTTATTATGTCATTCCCTCATTAAACACATGCCTGGAGTGTTGCCTTGGCTCATTCACATATTTTTGAGTAATCAGTAAAAACTTAGACGGCAGCCATTTTAGGTGTAGCTATGCCTCAGTCCTCCTAGGAACGCCCCCACCTCCTGGAGACGCCTCTGGAACTTTTGTCACCAGCCAAGCCACCAACCACTGCTCCTCAACTCAGCAGAGGCCCCTCCCCCGCACAGTAGTGTTGTTGTTTAGATGCCACAGCAGTGTGCTGAAGGGGCGTGTCGGAAAGCTTCTTAAAGAGACAGAGGCCTATTTCAAGACGTTCAGTACAACCATTTTGAGAGAGCAATTTTATTCAAGGCAGTTATTTTAATTTACTGCATATACAGACCAACAGAAGGTTACGTCATCATTGTAGTATGCTATAGACTGGTGCTATGTGATTAAAAAAGCATAATACCCCCCCTTTAAGTGTGTTCAAGAATAAAATTAAATCGCTATTTATATTGGGTCATTCTGTACTATCTCTATGGGTCATTCTGTACAGTCGTACTATCTCTGTCACAGCCACATCCTCAGCTACTGAATGTTTCACTGGTGTATCAGTATTATGCTGGACAGAGGACATTTATCCCTTTTCCTGTTGAAGCAGACAGACTTGAATGGTAAGACAAGCGCAAGTTCTGGAGTTCATGTCTGCGGATCACGCACTGATGGTAAATGAACTTCTCCTGGATACGACATCCAGACTCCTGCATATTTTTCATCCATCCTCTCAGACACCATTGTTTATTCTCTAACACAGAGAACAATTGAAACTCCGAATGACTGCAACCTTCCTAAACTAAACTAACAACAACAATAAACTAACTAACAACCTCGGTGGTAGAATTAATAATAAATAAATTACCAGCACAATTCAGTCATTAAGAAATTGTTAAACTGCTTGATCAGATGGTTTGGGCAATGAATAAATACAAATATCTCCCTTTGCCCATAAGCTGTGTTTGGACAAGAATTTGCTTCTTCCAACTTTCAAATAATCTATTAATACCGTCTTATTTCAGGTCTGCTCCTGTAGAGCAATCACCTTATTAATTCTGACCAAAGAATTTTTGCAAAAATTTCAGCCAGACACCTCAGCACGGAAATAGGTAGCCTTGTCTGTGCAGATCAAACTGGGTTTATCCCTTGTAGACGTGCCAATTCCAAGCTGAGGCATCATTTTAACATAACACATACACAGAGGAAACCATTAGAACCTCTAACAATATTTACATCTGACACAGAGAAAACATCAAACAGTGGCAATGTATTTTACAAGTAGTAGAAGAATGTAGATATTTAGGCATTGTTTTAGACCCAACATTTAGCTTTTAAAACATGTCGAAAAAGTTTCTAACAAGTAAAAATACAGCTTGTCTGTCTTTAAACACATTAGAAATACACTGAGCCATGACGCTGCATCAGTATATTTGGAGGCAATGATAATCTCTCATATTAATGACTGTGTTTCATTTTGGTCCAAGGCATCTGAGACAACAGTGAAACCTCTAAAATCCCTTTATATTCTTGAAAAATTAAACATGTTAAACTTTGACCAATTGTGCACTCCGATGAGATTAGTTTTAAAAATCGTAGTACTGCACCTCCACCACTGACATCGCAACACAAGAAAAGGCTATTGGAAAACCAGCCCTGGTAACAGTGCAGATAATTATAGCCTTTAGTGATGCTTTATTGTTGTAATTTCAATATGTTTCTGTGTGGATTGATTGTTGTAACGAGTAAATGGTCGAGTGGTTAAATACATTCTATATTGTACTTTTTGTATTGTAACTCACCTGCTCAGGGACAGCATTGAAACTAGATCAAGCTAAATCTGGTGCAGAGCATCTTTAATTAATAATTTTTGCATAATTGTCTCTGTTGAAACTAATCAAACTCTGTCAACCTCATTTCACTACAGAGAGGAAACAGGTAAAGGCTTTGTTTTATCTTCTCACACAATTGAGGCCCTTGCAGAAAGCATAAGATCAGTTGTAAATATGCAGGCTATAATAAAAACACACAAAAACAAAATATCACTCTATACAGACAATATTCCTTTGTATTCGAAAACCTCTACAGAACATTCCAAATGTATACTCAAGTATCAACACAGATTTTATCCTGATCCTGAGAAGTTATTCTAGGCATTTCAGATCAAATGTATAACTCAAATTCCTCACAAAAAACGATTTCTTTCATTCTGCCTTATAGCAGGTAAAAATATTCTCCACATTCATGGACTCAAGTCTCAATGATCCTGGAGCAAATACACTACTCCCTGAAAGATTAACTTAACAATTTAGAGAAATGATGCCTCCTGTTTGTAAAGTATCTGGATAACAAAGCCACACCAACTCGGTTGATAGTTGTTTTGTAAAATGGTAAGAAATATGCACTGTTGTTAGTTAGTTATTGTTATTTAAGTTTATGAACAGGGTGGAAGTCAATAAGCTTGTCTTCTTCCCACTCCTTTTCGAGCTGTAATGTAAATTATTTTTTCTTTTTTTCTTTTCTTTTTCTTTATTATGTATATATATTTCTGTTTTTCTTTCTTCTTCTTTAGCTCGAAATAAAATATTCAAACTCAAACTCAAACTCAACACCGTAAAATTACACACACGTTAGTGTGTCGCTGTCTGTGGTGCTGAAATAGGCTGTGCTTATTGCAAAGACGTTTTCAAACACACTGCATGCATTTGTGTGACTAAAAGCTTAAACAAATACGTCATGTAGAGTATATCATGCTTACCCATCAGAACTTCAAATACATTATATTGAGTTCTTGATTATTAAGCATCATAACACCATCAACAAATTAAATCATGAAAAAGCTTTCAGTGTTTCAAGTCATCTGCACATAAAAACAAAATAAAGCCACACATTTAATGCATTAATCAGAAGTTTATAAACTTTAAGCATGAACAACACTTCGTTCTTTTCGGAAAATGCAAAGGTCATTTGTGACAGGCTGGCCTGAACGTTTAGCTTCTTCCTTCTGTCCTCCCCAGGGTAGTGTTTTCCATTCAGCGGAGCTATAAATACCTTTTACTTAGGCTAAGACGTGTTTTACAAAATAGTTAGCTGACTAGAGCCTTAATTAAGCCTAACTGTGTGCGCCAGAGCCTGGAGTCCCACAGCTCTCAGTGTAGCCAGCAAAGGAACACGCTGTGAAGATACCTCTATACCGCAGGCCCTGAAGGATTGGGAAGGTTGGATGAATGAATGCAGCAAAATACAGAAAAATCCTTAGGGTGAGCCGTCTGCCGAGCCTGACAGAGATCTCCCTTTTGCAGAAAGAAATATTTTCCAGCAAGACACCGAGCCCAAACAGAAACCCAAAAGAAATTGCGTAGAGATGGAGTTGGAGTTTGGAGCCTATAGTTCAATCCGGAATCGGTGGCAGACTTTAAATTGCTTTCCAATCACTATTTCCGTCCAGCTCTGGAGATGGGATAGTTTTGTAAAGAATCAGAAGGATGTGGACAATCGTCACACTGCCCCACAACACTTACATATCAGTGGTTTTTAACAGTTGTCTTGTTGTGTTTCTAAAAAGTATCTGGAAAACAAATGTATTGTCCTGAAATGCGCAGGAGCCCAAATTGTAGTTGCTTAAGAGTCTGTAAGCAAATTTGATGGACAAAAATATGATTGTTAGGCGTTTTGACCCCTGCTGCTCGAGGTGTGCGCTTTAAGATACTGGAAGCTCACAATGTGTGAAAGTCAGCTGTTTACCCCGGTGTGTGCAAATAGTTATGACTTGTTCCTGATATTTTAACATATTACACTTCATGTTAGAAATGATACTTTTTTAGACATTATTAAACAAATAAAAGCACATAGACTGTAGAAACCTCCTGAAGTGAGGACAAATTGATTTAAAGGTCCAGGGGATCACACTGGGCCGGCCACTGCACTTTGCACATTGGTTATGGGATCCCGGACGAGCCCCATGTTATGACCCAAAGGAGTCATAACATGGGGTCAGCAAAAATGTTGTAAGTTCTAACATAGAGCATTTATTGTAAAACATAATCAGATTAGTATCATGACAATGAGTAATCTTCACTTTAACTTGAACTGAAACAGTGTTATAATTGTCTTATTGTCATTTAGAGACATGGCAGACAGACATTTGCTTTCATTGCTCAAAAGGAAGGCATCCCCTTGCTGCATGTGGGGAGCGCTAACCCCTCTGCCGTCTTGTTATTATTCATAGCTTTATCTAGATCAGTGCCCTTCAACTCGTGGAAAGTTGGGACCCACCTTCAATGGGCGCTACAAATAAGAATATTAATATATTAACTTAAATTTAGTTTTTCTGTTTTAGTAGTTTTCGTTTTATGTGTCATTTCCTCACACAAGGTTGTCCCCAATTTTGGGCCCTGGCCCACCAGTTGAAAACCACTGATTTAGATTCTGTGTAGTTTCCTCACTTTTTTTGTCATGTCTTTAACACATGTTACGAGGATGTAGTTCAGTTGTTTAATGTGATGAGAATAAGTGATGCTTTGAGGAGGTGGAGGCTGCAGTGAAGGACAGAGATTTCAGTCTCTCTTCCTTCCATTTGCCTGGAACCAAAAGCCAGGCCCTAATAAGGCATCATCTCAGGGACACGTTTTGTTACTTCCTCAGCAACATCCTACAGGCATTTTCCCCCCCGAATGTCTCTAAGCACATTTGTGTTATGTATAAAACATCCGCTGTAGATCCCTATCAGGTCAGTGGCCACATGTTCCACCCATACATTCTCACCTTTCCAATTGTTGATAGCAGGTTATTGTAAGTGGCGATAAGCTTTTGACAATGAATCACTAAGCGGCCTGCCTGTGCAATCTATTTGGTCTTTCTTTTTGCCGGCGAAAGCGAAACAATGCGGTTTTGTTCTCGGCTGCTGTTTGTCCCAGGTCGCTGGCTGTTGGAGGAGCGTGATGATAAAGGAGGATGATGCATGGCAGCTGGTCGGTTTGTGTCAGGTGACAGAGATAAGAGAAGCCACATGCTCCCAGAGGAGAGCGTCCAGGCAGAAACAAAACCAGAGCAGGCAGAGGGGGTGGATCATGTGAGATCAGCTGTGGTTTCAAGAGAGACTGAGGGCAGAACTAAACGTGGTGGAGTGGTTGTTTTGAATGGAAATGTTGTAATTAAAGTGGGCAACTATAAGTTATTGTGGATAGTTATCATATCGCAGGTCTTTTGGGCCAGGCAGTTTACAGCTTGTTAATTTATCTTAGGCACTACTTTTAACATGGCATGACTGATGTTAGTGCAATTCACACTCAACTCTTTCCACTTATTATTATATTGTAATGGTGCGTAAAGTGATTATGAGACATGTACTGTATGGCCTCTTTAAAAAGTCATGTGAAGTTCAGAATATGCACAGAAATAAGCATTGTGTGCAGTCTAAAAGCCACTTGAATCTGTCCTTCATATCTCCGCTGAGCCTGACTGTGACTGAGGGGGGGAAGTCTTTTCCAACTGAAAGCGTGAGAATGGCAGCTTTAAAGAGGAACAGTGGGAGACCTCATCGCACATGAAGAAATAAATAAATTATTGGGAGAAATCCAGTAGTACTGTAGCTAATGCTCCCACATCTCATGGATGGCTTGCCAATGTGTTGCAAGCTTGAAAAGGAATTATTAACAGCCCATTTACGGGAATGGCACTGAAACATCACTCTATCCAAACTGTCTATGAAGTTTGATTGAAACGGGTGATGCATAGTTCTCTCAGAAAATGCAGCCCTCAGAACCAATTGGTGGAGTCATACTGCAACCCACAGCTTCATCTGCATTTAAGGACTGAGGTTGCCTGCCTGAATAGAGACAACCACAATGAGCCAGAAAATGTTTGATGAACTGATGAGAGAACAAGCATGTGACACACCAGTAGGCACCAGATTCAGCCTACACTACAAATCCCAGTCTGTGTATCATGGCTCAGGGCCATAATTAGAAATAACCACAATCTGCAGTCTGTACTTTCAGTCTCCCAGGTGTTTAGATTAAAAAGATTTACTGTGGAATTATCAGTAAGTTTGTTTTTCCAATCAGCACATTCTGGAAAAGCAAATATGAAAAAAAAAATACTATGAATGTAAGCGGCGAGTGCCAGTACCAGCCGAAATAAGTTAATGACATGTGAGCGCTTCAGGACATAAGTGTGTTAAATTGCTCAAGTATTACCACATTGCACAATTGGGAGTTGCTTAATGGAGCTATTTCTGATTTGCCTGAATGAAGGGTCTCCTGTAAACGTCTGTACAGCTTGTGAAATCTGTGCTATACTATGTACTCAATTGGATTGAGTACATATAGGTTGCTATGTCAACAACGAGAGTCTTGTTTGTGGCCCGTTGTTGATGCTGACAAAAGACTCCGGGGCTGACCTTTCTGTGTGAATAGCTTTGTTGCATTAGTTCATATGGTAAAGCTCTGATTACAGACAGTCTGTATTGTCTTTTGCATATTTATATTTGTCATTCTGCTTTAATTGCTGTCCAAACATGATACAGGTTTAAATAAAGAGCAAATGGCAAGTTTAGTTCTGCAAATAAGTGGCATCACACAGCCTTCCTTATTATGGTACCGGGGATGCGTAATTTCAAGTGTTAAATTGAATCCCTCTGAATAGTTTATACAAGCTGTCCAGTCTGCCTGTCTAGACGTTAACTAGCCAATTAGTGATGGAAGTGCCGCTAAATCTGTTTTGTTTTTTTGTTTTGTTTTTCAAATTTAGACATCTGCGTTGTGTCTGTGTAATAAATGAATGAGTTTAAACCAGCTTTAGACATACTAGCTTTGGTAATGCATCTCGAATGTTTGTGCAGAACTTACAGTCGTCAACAGGTGTCACAGTTAGCAAATTCATTAAACCAGATTTTAAATGTTTTGCCCCTTAAATTATTATAATCACATTTTACAGAAGGGGGTTTGACTGATTTTGGGTGTCGCAGCCTGAAAAGTTTAGGGACCCCGGTGGTATACTCTAGAGGTTAGATGGAGACCTATAGGCTCCTTACACTTTAGTACATGTTTGCCAGATGTTTGCCGTTGCTTTGTATGCCAGCAACACACATGAGAGCAGTTCTGGAGAGGAAATGTTCTCTCCAGCCCCCAAACTTTTTTTTCTTTCTTTTCTTTCTAACGGACAGGTCTGAATAATTGCATAACCTTCTTTGTCACAGCTAACTAAAAATGTGGCACTCTGAATTATCCGGCTAAAGAGGGTTCTTTTGTGATTCAAGAGGTTAAATTAGGGGAGATTTCTCTCTGGGCCAATTAGAAAAAGAAGGCTGCCAGCTTATGTTTGATTTGCCACATTAGACACTGAACTCACATGGGCATTTTGAGGCGTTATTAGACCTACTCTCTCCGATGTACTTTTTCCTGTCAGTGAAAGAGCAGCATTTACTAATCCAATTTGATACCATAAACTACTGTCTACTGCTGGATCTTCAGGACTCGAATAAGCCAATGTTTCTTAACCAACCATGGCACTTCGTCAGAACAGTGCACATGTGTTTAATATCAGTCATCGGGCAATCACTGTCAAATACACTGTCAATTCCAACTCATTGCGCTCACTTGGAATAAACTGTAAACCCGATGCATAGTTCTTACAAGTAAGCATGATTAAGAAGGATTTCACAGTATTCATTACGTATAATACAAGTTCTGTGTGTTTAGTCTAGTTTATTTTATTTATTTATTTGAGCAGTAAACATTCTGCTCAAAAGAAGTGGGCTGAAGCAAAGAGCTTACAGTATAAGCGCCCACCCCCAAAATCAAAACAACAAAATTCTAATTTTCCAGTAATCACTAGATTACTTGTTACTTGAAGGTCTTAACCTGTACTACGGTATTATTGCTAGTAATGGTTACCGGAATATTCCTCTTCTCTTTATGGTTTACTTGTTATTCCCATGAATTAAGTTTTACAAATTTACACGATATAAATGTTGTTTAAATTTACCATTGAACAGTGTAAATACTTACATTTTTAAGTGCAATTAATGATAGAATAGTAATATTTCTCTAGTTATAGTTTACATCAGTCCAAACAGGTGGTTTAGTCTGCACTGAGCCAATGAAGCCGAGAAGCTGAAGTTTCTCAGAAAGTGAGTCGAATAAATCCAGCTTCATAATAATTTTTTTTTTTTTTTTTTTTTAGGACAAATGGGTAACAATAGAATTATCAAAATGATTCTTGGAAATTATCCGAAATTGGCTAAAAGGAAATGTTTATTTGGCAAAAAAAAAAGTTCTACCATCTTTAGCTTTACTCTGCAACTGACTGGCCACAAGTTTGGTAGTAAGTACAGCAAGAGTTCGCATGTGAGTGGATTTTCCATATACCGTCTCAAAAGGTATAATCCAAACTTTCATTTCTCCCACTAAAACGTCTGGTTGATTTGTGTTTAAGAGAGAGAGTTTGAGTTTTGAAGAGTGGTGTCTCTTGATCACTTGACTTTTCTCTGCCATTATGCCTGGATTACTACAGACCGGTGCTGACATTTGTTCAAAGTGAGCCCCATTTAACTTTTGATGGAGAAGTTTCTGTTCTCTCTGTCTCACGCTGTCTCCTGTGTTGCCTGAAACCACTGCTTATACAAAAAGTGATGGCTTTAGCCTAGACATGACTCAAGTGTTTTAAACAAATGTCGCTTCTGCACTCCACAAGAAGCCAATAGCAACAGTTAGCAGAGTCATTCCATCATCTCTCTCAACCTAATTCATTAATGAAAAAATTATGTACAGAAACGCATCAGCACGTCTAAGATACGCTACAATTATCAGAAAATAGATACAGCATGTTTTCTCCATGAAATCAAGATAATTTTATGTGGAGCTCAGGGGAATATCCATTTATTTTTGCAATTAAAATCCCGGGGTATCTCCCTTAAGTGCATTGAGTGCAAGAACAGCATTTACAATATGGGCTGACGAGCAGTTCACATAAATGAGAAGGTGCAAAGCCATGAATAGATTTAAAAGCAAACATTAAAAGTTTAAAATTAAAGGAACAGGCCACCTTTTTTCCATACTGAGATATGTTCTTACCTGAGCTCAGATGAGTTGATGCGTACCTGTCTGGTTTTTGTGCCTGTCTGGCCTGTTCCTTTAACCCTATAGCATGTACTGGGAGCCAGTGTAGGGAGCGCAGCACTAGAGTGATGTGACTACTCCAGCGAGTGTTTGTATCAAGGTGGTATGAAGCACACATTCAACAGCATAGAAAAGTAATTTATGCATCAATGTTCCAGATTGAAACAGGTGGTGAATGAAAACAAAATACACCGATACATGTTACTTCACAGTTGTTTAATCAAGACAGTAGGCTAATCAAGAGTTTATGCAGAAATGGAGAAATTCTGTCTAAAAAGAACCCCCCCCCACACTCCGACATTGAGGCACTCTGACCTTCTTTTTCCCCCTTTGTCGCAGTGGTGACACTTTTATCTTTTGTACAACGTCCCTCCATTCCGACACACAGGATAATTATTACAAATACGTGGGCCTACTAGAACTATCCCTAACCTTACCTTAGCCATAACCTTAAGGGTAGTGGAGTTCACAAACTGAACAGGCTACGCTCAAAACTAGCGATATCAAAAAGTGTCGGATTGGCAGGATATCGCAATAGAGGAGTGTCGGAATGACGGGTCGACCCCGCTGGAGAAACACTGGGGCTTCCCAAAGCCTAGGTACCTTGCCTTACCTTGGTGTTGAAGGCAGTACCTTCAAACTCACTTCCTTCCAGTGCAAAGCATGTGTCCTGCCGTGGTCCAAAAAGAGCTGCTATGGAACACACTTCAGAGCTACAGGAAGTGAAATTACCAAATAAAAAAGGAAACTGTGTTTCATCCAGGGGATGGTCTGCTAAGGAGGGGGATTCTGAGGCTGGTGGAGTGGAAGTAATTATATTTTTACCAACTACAAATGAATAAATGAAAAGCAGTCAGAGATGATAAAACCTATCTAAAAATAACGTAACAAAACTTTAGAAATAACTCCATGCTCCATGAAGCAGTGACATTTCCTTGTATGTTTGAATCAAATAATTAACATTTCAAAGTTACAAAACAAATCATAGATATTAGTTTTTTCTATTACTGACTAAAAAAGACAAAAACCTGAAATTCATTATTTGACCGAATCTCGACAAAATCTTCTGCTTTTTTGCTTTAATGAAAACTGGCTGCAGAGCCATTAAACAAGTCAAAGCTTGTTTTGTTAATAAAAAGAGAAATTTAAGTGCTTTAACCAGTCACACAAGCCAGCACCACCTTTTTTTCTTTTTTTCCCCCACGAGCCGTGATGCATTATGGGTGTTTTTGCTTGCGCAAGGCAGTGAAGGCTACACTGATGTATCCTTGGTATATTAGCCACATGCTAACCAAAGGGAGGACACATGCCTCCAGACGACTTGAACTTTGAAACAGCACTTGGGCGGCGAGTGATGATGTGGATGCCTGACCACGCCCACATCAGACCAAGGCAAGGCCAGGTACCTGGACTTTGGGAAACAGCCATGGGCCGATTCTGAAACCGTTAAATTGGTAAGAGGTCTTACACCAAACCGGATGTGCGTCAGCGTCCGCCATGATAAGAAGCCTCCGAATTGGGCTGTCGGTTAGGAAGGAGTTAGAGAAAGGAGCCTGTATGCTAACTATCATAGCCACTTTAGCATAGGGATCTCTCATGCTACCTCACTGGCGATTAGGATCCATGTGCCATCCCATAAGCCACCACGCCGCATGCCCGCCCCCCTCGTCCCACCCTCGAGTGATTCTTCATGTGCAACCACTGTTGATTGACAGGTGCACAATTAATTAAAAAGAGATTCTGCACAAGCCAAACTATATAAAAGTGACGAAATACATGTTAGAGTCATCACAGCACAGTCACATGTCACTGTTTTAAAGAGCTGCCTCAGTAAATGGCTTAAATGAAGCAGTTTGTGCTTTTGCTTTCATTTAGTAGAATAAAGCTATCAGTGGAAAATGAAAATATTATTATCGGGGTCCGACACGATACAGCACAGGTATTATTGGAAACTGTTTTTGAAAATGAAACCTACATTGACGTTTTTGGATTGCTTACAGCACAATGGCTTTTCTGAAAAGAAGCTCGCGCTTGTATCACAAAGTGAGCAATTTGGCCAAAGTTAAGATTAAAAGTTACTCCACTATACCTTTAAACATTCTCGATACATCAGCCCAACATCATTGCACAAACCATTCCAGAGAAAATAGAATTGCCTTTCTAAACCAGTGCTCAGGGAATCCTTCCATTACATGTTTCAATTGTTGCAGTGAAAGAGCCCTTCTGGTTGATTTGTTTTGGGAGCTGCGCTTGAGCAAACATAACTAATAAAGATGAAACCGCCGCAGACATCTTTTAGTGCATTAGACGCACCGGTGCATTAGCATACAGGAGGTGCGCTGTGATAACCAGTGGACACTGGAGACACTGGAGACGCCCAGGCGAAATGGGTCTTTTTTATGTACAGCCATGCTCTGATCTGATCAGCTATGAGATGTACATGCTCACCATTCCATTGCCATGCCAACTGATACACTATTTCCAATCAGCTTTTACAGCATCACAGCAAATTATCATTATTGTTAGCATTTCACTAATTAAAAACAAAATATGTTAAACTTCAGTTAGGCGTATTTATTTAGGTGTGTGTTTTGAATAAATAACACACATTTGTGAGGATATATACACTTGTTTATTGTATATTTGTTTTAAATACAACAAATCAGCGCACCCAGAGGAAACATACAGAGAGAGCGAACATGCAAACTCCACAAAGAAAGGCCTCATCCCCCTAGCCTGGTGAAACCAGAATAATTCCTCTTTATATTTTTTATACAGCGGGGAATCTCCAGTCTGGACTCCCCACCCCCGATAGCGGTATCCAAAAAATCAAACAATCCCGTGCAATCAGATTTGTTTATTTGTGTCACGTGTTGTTCATGAGCTGCGTCACTCACTGGACGTGGAAGTCCCCTCAATAACAATCTACGAACGCCTCACAGCGAGAGAAAGAGCATGTCTCCAATGAATATCCAAAACACGTCGACAGTAGGTGAGTTTCGTGATTCATAATCCTGAGGAATATTAACGCAAAACCGTTAATAACGCCGCATCAATGGCAGACGCCCTTCGCTGATTGGTTCACTCTAGAGACCTGCACGGGAATGGATTTCAATCCCATTCCCGCCCGACGCCCCCCCTGCCCGCTCCCGAATCTCCCGCGGGAGTGTCCCCACCTGTCCGCCTGGAAGAATCTCACGGGTCCCGGCAATCCCGAGTTTTTTTAAAGGCCAGCGGCGAGTGCGCACCAGAACGCAGAGCGCCATGTGCCAAATGCCAACACACTGGAGCGCGCTGCGTAACGGCAGTTCAAAGGCTTTTCTCAAACCCTGCAGCGTTTTAAACACATTATCAAATATTATCAAACATGAAATGCAAAGGGTAGGTCAGTGTTGTAACAGAGAGCAAACGTGGCTCTTTTTTACAGGTTAACAGTGAGTTGGCGACGGAACACTTACCTTCCCAGAGTGGAGTTCTGACAATGGTTTGTCTTTTTCTGCTGCTGCTCTCGTAACTCCCAACAAAGTTTAGAGCAGTTTCTCTGTTTGTCACAGTCCATAGAGTCGTATGTGTTGCTGCAGAAGAGTAAAAACCTGTGTTTTCCTCGACGGAGCGCATCACCTCTCTATAGAAATGTGATGAAAGTGCGTTTCAAAGCGTCTCTGTGTGCGTTGGCTTTAATGGCTTATCCAAAGTGCAGTGCACGGACAGAGGGAGGTTTTGACAAGTTTTGAATTGACCTGCGCCAGGAGATAACAGCAGGTTTGAGTGTAGTTCAGCTGTAAGTCCGGTTGGTCAGTGTGGAGCAAAAGCAGCCAGTGAAGGTGCTGTAGCGTGGGGATCGAGTCTGCATCATCCAGGAGTCCACAGGCGGTGATGCGTAAAAGGCTGTGCTCGTGTCCACGTGTGTCTAACACGCTGTGTTTTCTCTATACGGGACAAGTCAGGACAATCGGGGCCCGACGTGTTTTGGTCTGACCGCCCGCACCCGCCCGGGGCAGATTGAATCTCGCCTGCCCCCGCGGGATTTGTGTCAGGTCCTGCAAGTCCCGCGGGATTTCCCGTCCAGTGCAGGTCTCTAGTTCACTCCGCTTCCTGCGCATACCGCTGTGGGAAATGGAATTGACACTACGGTGACCAGACTCACTCACTGGTAGAGGCTATCGTCCCCAGGCCTCCGACTTGTTTTCAAGGCTTTTACATTACATGTTGCCGGTTGGTCTTTAATTGATACAAAAATGTGCAGTATTTGCCCGCTAATGCGTCTGCGACAGGTAAAATATCCTATTGTATTTTTTGTGTGCTTGGCATGAAGTGAAGCCAGAGATTTATTTATTGAGCACAAGGAGAGAAAGCGACAGTCCCCTCCTGACTGGACCTGAAAGCCCCTCCTCGCTCTCTGCGCACATGATTGGCAGACCGGTTCACAGGAAAACTTGTCTCATTGGTCAGAGTTAGGACAGTGGGGATCCTGTCAGTTGCTAAGATCAGCAAAATGTGGGACTTAAGAAAATAATAAAACATTAGTTGATATTGCATCAAATCACAAAGCCATGCAGTCAATTGTAGCTATCTATTAAATTGGTAAAACATTAAAACTTACAGACTATGCTAATACCAAAAAATCAATGTGCTTTACAATAAGAATAAAATAACTCCACTGGAGATATTCATGTCAGAACTGAATGACTGATCCAGCATACATATGACATACGTTGTTTTAAGCTTTATCAAGTATCATAATCTGCTGACATTATAGGAAAGCCGCCCGGCCTTATCACTCACATCTCCGAAGATGCACGGGCTCTTGAGAGAGAAAGGACTGACTAGTGGTTTCGGCTGGATAGTTTCAATTATGGTAAATGGATTTTCTAAATGCCACAGTCGCAGCTTTATAGATTCGGTCCTGGCGGAAGAGAGAGCAAACTCATTTATGTGGAATATTGCTGACTGCCAGGACACCTCCATGCATCCACAAAGGCAAGCTGGGACCCAAATGAAATTTAACCGAGTCCCTTTGTGCTACATCCAGTATCTCCATATCCATTTCCTGACAGATGATTTGCGGAGACGTTTTGATGCATCTCAATTATCTGTGGTGTCACTGTTTGTTTAGCTGTCCCCCCAGAGCACACACAGCCTTCAGTGTTGTCTGATACTCATATTTCTGTCTGTGTATGTCCTATTTCTCCAGAGTGCCAGTGAGTCATCCCCATTAGCCTCGATCGCATCTCTATTATTTAGTATGGTGGCAGTGTGAATAAAGCGATAGGGTGTGTTTACTAACCAGAGCAAAAAACAAAAAAAAACAATAATGTGAGAGGTTGGAAAGAGAGAGGCGAACGGGTACGGTGTGTTACTGTAACACTCCTGTCTGAGATTTTAGAAAGCGTAACAAGCAGTGGCCAAGACCATATGCAGTGAGCAATGACCAGTGGTTCATGAGACTCTCAAAAACTAAATTAACCTCCTAACCCACACCTGAACTGGTTTGGCTTTGCCCAAATCTAAAAGCTTCTTGAAAAATGTGTGAGACGAAAACGCACTGGGAAAGCACAATGATACAATAACAAATCGACAAAAATACGACTTAAAACTGCTGAAAAAGTGCGGAAGTTTAAAATCGTACAAAAACTCCCGGAGAGAAGCGGATCGTGTCCAGAGTCAGATTTATTAGCAAGAGCAACAATCAGAAGTCCACAAAGTCGGAGAGACCTCATGCTGCTTTCAGAGCTCTTCCCATGTCTCACGCAAACTCACAAAGGGAAGTCTCAGAGATTCACGGAGAATTATAAAGTTGTTCCAGGCCTTTTATCTGTAGTCAAAACATCAATTCTATTCTAAGGCAGCTGCCATGCTGTCCTTGTCTCTCATAACAAATTGGACATAGTTTAGTGTCTGGGGTCAAATTAACCTTTGCATTCTTAAACAAGGTTCTAAACAAAATACCTGAGATTTTATATCCTCCAAAGCAACGACAAAAGCAGTGAAAAGGCAACAAAAATGTGAAAGTGACAAAAAGCGCCAAAAAAAAGGAACGGAAAAAGCAACACAAAAAAACCGTTCAAAACATGTGAGAAAAATGCGGCTACAATGCGCTGATCAGTTCTTAGCTTTCAAACGAGACTGTAAGCTCCGGTCGAGAAGCTTTTTGATTTGGGTAAAGCTGAACTGGAGAAAATGTGCTTGGTTAAGACACTTTATTTTTTATTGACATAAAACGAAGCTTACAAATAGCACAAAGACAAAGGAAGGATACACAAGGGTAAGGTATTAGATTGATAGACATTTGATTCATTCTTGGGTTGTACACATGGATCAGTTATAATAATCAGTTAAACTTAACAAATAAGAATTAAAACATTGACAATTATGATGGTAACAAGTAACAGTAAAGAAACAATAATAATCAAGGTTGAAGTAAAGGTAAACTGAATGGGGTAGTGAACATGAGGATGAAAACATAATATAGTCGTAATAATAACAGTCGTAATAGTATCATTCACTTTTAATATAATTCTAATATACATATTTATACAATTTCATAATATAATTCCATAATATAATTTCATAGAGTCGGGGATTCTGAGGTCAGAAATAGAATTGTTATACCCATATCTATAATTACAAATTATATATATACAGTATACACCCATAATTATCATAAACACTGTATCTGTTTTTTTTATTATATTATCATTATATATTATGCTTTGCGATATTATATATAATAACCCCCCACCCCACCCCCCACCCCTTTATTTATTTATTTTTTATAAAAAGTTGCATCATACTTTGTAGATTAAGTTCTGACCAGCCCCACCTGCACCGGTTTCCTTGTGTTGTGCATTAAAAACTGTGTGATATGTGATACAGTATGTGGTGCAATTACAAACCCATGGGGTAGTACCGGTGCAGATGAGGGATCCTTATCCTAGATCCCCCCCTTTTTATTTATTTATTTATTTTTCCCTCCTCTCTTCTATCTATATGTTTGTTCCCCCCAACCCCCTTTATCATTCTTTTGTTTATTATTCTTATTGACCGGCCTCCTTCTTCCTCATCTTATTAACAAAGTTATGTTTTAGCCAATGATACTACCACGAACCTGACATGATTGACCGACATTGTAATTGTAAGTGGTTAAGACACTTTTAATCGCGTACCCTGTTTTCCTGGGCAACAGAATAAAATAGTAGAATTTAATTAACAACTCTAACACTATCTGCTGATCCTATGCTGATAAATCATTGCTGCACAAGCCTATTCATAAAAATTACGCACAATATTTCACACTATTGAAGGGGTGTGATGTTCTCTTCTCGGCCGTGGAAAAAAACGTCATAATTCAGTGCTTAGACATAAATGCTATGGGACCAAATAGACTGTTGAAACAAGCATCTGGGGCAGACCATTGCACTCATTCCATCAGCTGGAGCTAGTATTGAGTCACACTGTTTGATTCATTGGTGTTTTTCCTCTCCACTGACGGCGCTGCACATGTATCCTTTAGCCTGGAATACCATCAATCTAAAGTGCGCGACGGGCTTTCTCCATAAGGCGGGGGGAAAAAGGAAGAAAAAAGTCTATTACGGAATCTGATTTTATCGTCTCCTCGGACAAATATTGTATCAAGAGGGGTATGGCCATCTCTCAAAGGGCAATTTCCCCCCTCCTCTGTGGGTCTATAGTGGGAGGGGAGGAGCTTTACAGAGAGCGCTGCTTCTTGACTAATTGTTATGGGAAGACGAAGTGATACGACAATCTCATATTCACATTGCGGGAAAGGCATGGATTATTTATAGCATGAGCAGCTGCCAAGAGTCACATTTATCGCCGGATGGTAATGCAGGTGGCAGGAGCGGGTGACACAATACAGCGTAATCTCAATGGCGCTTATTAATGCTCCATTAGCAGAGACGGGAGTCATTGAAAAATGTGCAATAGTTGACTTTGACCTCCGTTATTTCCGCGCCTTTCTATTTGATATAAGTTGTTGTGAGGAAAGTTATGCGTATGAATAAAAGTTGCCACCAATTGGACTGCCTTCACAAGATTTCATGTTGTTCAGTGTTTTATTAATTCACACTTCGTATTGGTGATCGGGACGTCGGACAACAGTGCAAAACCTTTCCCGAAAAACTCCAGTTCGGCTTCACCCAATTACACAATAAAAAAGCAACACAAAACACTACTAAAGAGTGATGAAAAAGCAGCATAAAAAGAGCGAATAAAAAAGTGACGAAAACACGACAAAAAAGCGTCAAGAAAAGAGATGAAAAAAACAAACGTCAAAAGCGCCTCAAAAATGTGATAAAAACCCGGTGGCAACGTGAAAAAAAAGTTACAGTCAAATGAGGTGTTACACTGGCCTATTAGGCATCGAGAAGCTTTTAGATTTGGGTAAAGCCGAACTGCAGAAAATGCGCTTGGTTAAAGTGGGGGTAGGAGTTAGCAGGTTAACTTTGCCACCACTTTGTGAAAATGTCTCATACTCCCACTGTTTCTCAACTTAAGCCCGATAAATCTCATCATAGTCATGTTGGAATAACCCAGCCAAGGTGCTCAGCTCATGTTTTCCTTCTATAGTATATTGATCATTGTATTATTGAATTACTGTTATATTCTGAATGGCGTAATTATGTGAAGAAACAAAGGCAAGGCAAGTTTATTTGTAGAGCACAATTCATACACAAGGCAATCAAAGTGCTTCACAGTTGCATAAAATTACAAGAAAACAGATCAAATCAATCAATAAAACATCACATAAAGTTAATCAGTTACAGTAAAAGGCAAGAGTGCAGATAAAATACTTTCAGTTTTCATATGCACGGGTAAAAGAGCTGTTTTCAGCCTGGAATTTGAATATTGTCAGAGTTGAGGCCTGTCTCACATCCTCATGAAGACTGTTCCAGATTTTAGCAGCATGAAACTGAAACGCAGCCTCACCGTGTTTATTATTGACTCTGGGAACCACCAGGAGACCCCTCCCTGAAGTTCTCAGGGCCCGAGATGGTTCATACGGCTCTAACATGTCAGAGATGTACTTTGGTGCTAAACCATGAAAAGACTTGTACACAAGCAGAGCTGTTTAAATTCTATTCTCTGAGTGACAGGAAGCCAGTGCAGAGACCGGAGCACTGGACTAATGTGGTCGTATTTCCTGGTTCTTGTCAGGACTCGAGCAGCAGCGTTCTGGATGTACTGCAGCTCTAACAGCTTGTTTAGAAAGGCCAGTGAGCAGCCGTTACAGTAGTCTAACCTGCTGGAGACAAAAGCATGGATGAGTCTCTCTAAGTCTGGTTTTGACACTATTCCTCTGATCTTAGCAATGTTTTCAGATGGTAAAAGCTGTTTAAGTTCAACAAAAACAACCAAACCAACACAATAAAGTAACAACTCAGTACCAGCAGATATAGATTCATAGCTTAAAAAATATATATATCTACATTTCTGTCCTGAAGTTTCTGCTTCCACAGCCTTGACCCTGACCCCTGTGTTTTCCTGTCTGTCTGTCTCCACGCTCCAGAGTCCCTGCCACTGTCTCTGCTCCATGGATCTTTATTATTCCTCTTATCTGCCGCGCTTTAACTGGCAGCGTAATTAAGAGTGAGCGACTGACTGCTCATTAACCTTGGTGGAGGTGAAGGAGTCGTAAGCCGCTGTTGTTTTAACTACTGAACTATTGTGTCTCAGCAGCGATTAATCATCCCGGGTCCTGTCTCTTGGTAAACAGGGAAAAGGACACCTTGGGCGGCTGCTGCTGATACAGGTAGAAGGGCAGAAAGAGAGAGAGGAAAAAAATCATGTATGAGAATTGAAGAGAGAGAGAGAAGAAAAAAAACAGTAAGATTGTTGCTTTGTGCCGTTGCATTCCCTATGGGGGGTTTGCTTGATGGGGTTCCATGGCTCTTTACAGAAATGTCAAGCAGAGGGCGTCTCCAGGAATTAATTTGAACACAACGCTTCCCAAGGTGCTTCTGCGTGTGTTGTAATTACATGTTCGGCAATTATTCTCCGGCTGACAGATCTGTAATACTGTACGAAGGCCTCCTTTGGAAAATTCCTGCTTTTACAGACACAGAGCGTACGCCAGTGTTTGTTATGTAGGTCTATGAGACGGTTTGAGAACTGCGTAAATGTAGGACGAAGACCAAGGTGTCGGTTTCAACGCAAAATGAGAACGATACGTATATAGACACGCACAAAAACGATTTAAAAATGTGTAGGTTAAGCTCATTGCCAGATATTATTTTACATGGTTACTATGATTCTTCTATCAAATGTAATAAAGCAAGTCAGAACTTTGCTTGTGTGTTTGTAACAGACTGCTGACTAGACTACAGTAGGTTGTGTTGTGGTGAGATTTATAAACACCATTGCACAGATATAAGATGAAATGCACAGGGGCAAATAGTTCATAAGGGGGCTGGGTGTATGGAAGGTAGAGGTGCTGTGTGCTGGTTTTATTAGCAAACATACAATGGGCATATAGCATTCATTCAACTGTATGTTAACACTCTAAATATGAATCTCATTTCATAAAGGTCTGGTAAGGGGAGTACATACCCGATAAACTATTTCAAGAGAGATGTATTGCATTTGTTTTATTTTCCCATTTGTTGCTATGGATGTTGTATTTTCAGTCCCAGAGGTTGTATAAACAATCTGCAAACACAGCCAATTACATTCAGTGAAACATGAAAGTCATGCTGGGTACAACACAGAACATCCTCTATCCACTACTTTTTTAAGGCTGTTATTGTTCCTTAAGCACTGACTTACTTGCAGCAAAAGCCAGAAAAGGTCACCTTTGAAATTCTTTTTAATGAGTTTTTACGACTGAGAGGAGATAATGTCAAATATATTGTACTCCCTACCCCCCCAACAATTAACAAATAAGTTTTGTCAAACCTATGTTATGTTTGACTGAATCCGACTTAAGGCGAGACACGGCAGCAGTAAACATCGACTTTTCACACAGTGGTCAATGTTGAGATTTTACCGAGAAAAAAGACATAATTCACCTTTGTGATGCTTATTTTATGATGTTTATCCATCAGTGAAAATAACTTTAACTGCGTGTCTTTACCACATATTCATTCATTCACAAATGTTGAAAAGGCGACACAGATGACGTTGTAATCCAAATATTATAACAAAAATATTTCTTTTTGGGAGACAGCTGTGGCAAGAGCCGTGGTTGAACACAATATACTGTACATGTGCAGATCTTACAAAGTACTCTTGCAAAAAATATATCCATCTTACTAGCTCTTTCAGACAAATGTATGTACTATGTATATCAGTAATCTGCAGCAAAGGTTTTATATTGATATCTCTACATTGTTTTTTTCCCCCCTACTCATCTGCTGTGTCTCACCTTAAACAGCTGACACACTGTACAGCAAAATCAAGTAAATAGATATATCTGAGACAAGGACACCTAACACTGTAAGATTACAGCACTGTACTGTAGCTATATTGAAAGAGGGAATTCACAATACTGTAGATTTCACATCAATACAGACGTACAGCTTCATGCAGAATAGCCTTTGCATGTATACTCCTTGGGCTTGGGCTCTCCGGCACAAAGTCATTACCAGCAGACCTCTGTATATTCCCTGTACTATTATCAGGCTTGCAGTGAGCTGTCATCCTGCTCCACACCAGAGATGAGCCTGTTTTCCTCCCCGTTGGAGAACCTGCCGGTCCCACTGAAATGAATGCGCCCTGAGACCAAATGACAGGCCATCACTCTTCATTTCCAGCGACCCGGAGCTGAGCAGGAGCGGAGAATGGGTGTCACTGCCTACCAGTTTTGTCAAGCAGCGACAGCCTCTGCAATTCCTTAATGCAGCGCAGATGGTTTGTCGCTACATGTCTCGGTTTGTCACCTAAAATGGAAAAGTGACAGCAGGGTCATCTTGTGCTCTCGTGTCAGGTGCAAAAAGTTTGTTGAAAACCGAAGGATGTTTTTCTTTTTTCTTTTTTCAGTTGTACTTTTTCACAACACAATAACTGGCAACACCGGAGGTGTACAATGTGAAATGATGCCAGTGTAAATCCCTCCACACGCTCATAAACAAACATAATGAGCCACAGCTGTCCTCAGACTGCTTTGGTTTAGTTTAGGAATAAAGTGTAAAAACAGTCCCACTGAGATATAGTATTGTTTCTTTGTGTAAAGTTTAGACTGTGCAGTGTTTTTTTATTGCTTTTCCCCCTCAATATCACAAGACTGGAACTGAAGAATGCTGCAAGATAAAAATAATTTCATTAAATTGTTTACAATTGTAACTCATGCACCTGTAATCAAAATCAAAACCTGTGCTCAAAATGGGCTCTTGCCGCCCTTCCATTCATAAGATATTATTTTTATTGACTGATAAAAATGACAGCAGAACTACAGTAAGTAACTCAGTAACAGCTGTAAACATCAACTTTTCACGCAGTGGTCAACGTTGAGATTTTTAGCTAGTTTTCTTCCTCACCCGCTTATTTTATGATGTTTTGTCCATCAGTGAGTCGAAAATGTTAGCAAAAATAACTTTAACTGCGTGTCTTTACCACACATATCATTCACTCACAAATCTTGAAAAGGCGACTGAGATGACGTTGTAATCCAAATACTATAACAATAATATTCCTTTTGGTAGACAGCTCTGGCCCTTCCATTCATAACATACTTTTATTGACTGATTAAAATGTCAGCAGAACTAAGTAACTTATGCCCCTACAGGCCACTCTTTTTAGTGAAATATTAGCTGACAGAGACGACAAAGGGAGAGAGGGATATTGTACATTGTGCCACTACTAAATTACACAATGGAGATATTTTTTACCGCTTAACCGTGGCTGTAAATACTGCCAAAGTAGCGCTAGCCCAAAGTTAGCTTTGTTCGTTAGCCTGTTAGCTTCTTCTTCGTGATTCCATTTGTGTGTATTTGTGGCTCCAACCCGGAGGCAGGAAAGTTTCAAGTGTGGTTTCTGGCAAGAGACACCAAGGAGAGATGAAAGACCCCCCGATCATCCCATTAACACTTGTATTACCCCCAGAGGGACTACGGAAAGGATTTATTAGGTAAACAAGTTACTTAGTACTGCTTTAAGCTGTCTCTATGCCATGTAAGTAAACCATTAAATACCACAAATATTACAAATGCCTATCCACACAACCATAGGCCTTAGTAGCCACGAAGCTACTTATGAATGGATAGTGTGTAAGGACTATATGAAATGTCTGTGTAAGCTCCCATACAAGGGTATGATAGGCAAAGGTGCTCCAGCCATCATGTGCTGAGTTGTTTTTGTGTCCAGGACCTTTCACCCCTCACTTGAAAATGCTTCATCAGCAACTAAAAATCATTTCATTATTCTAAAAAACTACCCTAAACGTAATCAATACAGTGGACATCTAAATACAGCCTGCAGCTAAAAGAATAATCTACTAAGGTTACTACTGAAATGCCCTCAACGCTAAAACAACCCAATACTGATGATGGCTTTAGAACCTTTCTCTACAATTGCATGAAAACATTAAGATTAATCTGTTCACTTTCTGAAGCCGTGCCAGTGCTGATATTATGCTCCCAATTTAGAAACAAGAAAAGGTTGCTATTATTGATGACCCGCACATTATTGCAAAGACAACGAGTTTAATTTTCCCATCCATCAAAAAAAAGCTATTTGGGAGTTGTTCACAGAGAGTGCTACTGCTTCTTTGTAAATATGATTAGCTGAAAACACATCAATTACATGTTTGATCAAGAAGCCACAAAAGTCTGATAAGTTGTTTTCCGTGATTTTATTTGATTATTATTGTGCAGTTCAGGCCAGGGTGCAGACAATCAGTTTCTCAACTGGTGTGGCATCAGAAACCACCATCACGACCCAAATAGAAATATTTATTTCAACTCATATATCACTGTGTTAGATATGATGTAAAATACTGCATTTGCCCACTGAGAATGGTTCCGCGACCCACTTTTGGGTCCCGACCCACCAGTTGAGCGTCACTGCAGAAGATAATAGTGTTGCTGCCCTGTGGACATACCTTTTTGGTGCCTCAGCTGTGTCTCTGTGATTATAGTGACTGTGTGGATACAATCACGGCCTTTGTGACACTTCAGGTCAGAAATGATGCGTCAGCATTTGTAAGCATTAGGTGAAGTCTCTCAGGACTTGATATTGCTGCAAGGGTTGTCCGGAAGAAGCAATAAAAAAGTGACATTCTCTGAACTTATTATTCCTTTGAATGTTAATTTCACAAATGAACTCCAATTTAACTCATTCATGGATACAAAGCCACCACTAGATATTATTAATGTAAATTAAACAATGTTACAAATTGTGATATTTTACAAACAAACCACTTTTTAGTGAAGAAACAATGGTTGTATACCCAGGATCCCTCTTAAGATCATGAGCCAGGATTTTTCCAAAAGATTCCATAGCAGGTAGATTTGTCTAATAAAAAGGGACCTGTTTTATTGTTATTATTATTATTATTATTATTATTATTATTATTATTGCATTATACAAGTTTATTGATGGGTGAAACCAAATCCATCCATGCACACAGCAAACAGTAATCAGCTATCCAGCCACTTATTTCTATTAAAAAGTATCTGGGACCCTGCTCGCAACCATTCATCTATCTGAAAGGTTTTAATTGATGCAAACACGGATGCACATCCCACTATGCATGCAACTATAAATGACAACAAATCATGTGACCAGATATTGTGCTGTGGAAATCACATATTGCTGTACATTCCCTTAAACTACGATACATTTCTTGTTCCATACCTTTTCCCATATCAATATACGGTGCAATACAAGAAAGTCTTATTATAGATTGAACTCATCTTCAATGAAATGCCACAAATCCAGACTCCATTTTCCTGCACATGCTCAGGCTCCAAGTGTGATAATTGATTTCCTCACACGGACCTTGAAGTTATTATAAGATTTATGGCCGTGTGCTTGTATTGGATGTAAGCTCTTTGGCGTCTCCAGTCCATGAAATGCAATTACTTTGATCCACATGGGATGTTAGCGTGGCTGATGATTTGAACGCACTCCGCTCTGAATTAACGCCCTCCGTAACACTTTCACATTTGGGATTCTCCATACCGGCCAACCCCAAAGCAAGATCTGCTTTAGTCAATATCGCTGAAATGAAACCGCTGGATTATAAGTGTACATTTGAATCCGTTCTGGCTTAATGTCCTTGGAGAACGTAAACGGCTTGAGAAAACAAACAGAAACATCTCCCAGTGACCCAGCATTAACAACTCAAAATAGCAGCCTCTGATTAATTCATTATGGTGAATGATTCATGACGTACTGTAACACGCATAGGCGCAGCATGTTAAGAGAAATACAGCTAAATAATTGAGGCACAGATCAGAGCGCATGAGTTGGTAAATGTTGGGGTAATTGCAGTGAATTGTGCGTCTTACACCGGGCTGGCTCCGAGGGGACTTGTGGACACCCTGCGATGACTCCGTAAAGGGCCATCTGTGGAGGTCTGAATATTCACAGTGTTGAAATGGTCACAGAGTGGGACAGACCAAACAGCATTTAAATTGTAAAGAAATGCATGTTTAGCGGTAAAGAGGCACAGGGAAACATGAAACATACAGATTCATGTTTTATCGGTGGGTTTATGCTGAAAAGAGATGCTATTTCCCCCACAAACAGGGTCATTGTACAATTTTACAATGAAATTGAGTTCAGGTGTTGGGTTAGTATCTTCCAGAGAGTGTAATATTTCATAGATAAAAACCACTGAAACCTGCTGTACTACATATAACTACAGTATGTTTCTAGACACTTTACCAAGAGCGTACAATACATTTGCAATTACAGTTGTACGCATCCTGACAACTCTGACACTTGTTTACTTCTGCAGCCACCTCTAATCTTTACAGTTCTCTCTGCTAACTGTCCCAATCCCCTCAGCGTTGTGCTGTGTGACCTCGTGTCTGCTGCAGAGCCCTCCTGAGGTCAAAAGCTCACTGGGATTTCGCTCCGTAATTGCTCTCTCACTTTCCCCCACTCTTAGGCGAGTCCAAATCCTCCAACAGCAGACACACTCTCGTACCATCTTGACTTTTTGCCAGACACAAGTTCTGTCTGACTCTGCACACAGTGTCAACAGTTTTTAAGTCCCTCAGCCCTTTTTCAAAGGGATTCCAACTTTTGGTAGGGCACAGCCTGGACAATGTTCATGGATAACTCACACAAGCACAATACACTGATGATCGTTATGCTATCATTCCTCAAAGACATTTCGATGCTTCCACTTCTCACATATGATTAATTTAGATATTTATTTGCAATAGAGTTGGCATCATGGGTAGAGTTTGCAAAGCTTTACTTGGTGGAATTTTTAACAATTTTTTTTTTTTTTTTTTTTTTTAAGTTTAAGAGAATTTTAAAGTCTTTATACCACATACATACATGGGCGTCGGAGTGGGGGGGGTAAAGGGTACTGAGTACCTAGGGCCCAGAGCAGGGTAGGGGACATGATACATTTTACAACCTCCACAGGCACAATGTTGGTCTTTTCTTTTTTTCCTTTTCCTTAGCAACAGTACATCAGGACCCCTTCCTCGAAACCTTTTCTCTGTAAATCTAAAAATAAGGCACAGCGCACAATGACGCCTCTCCCATTTTGCATTGTATGGAAGGAGATAGTATTCACTTTATTTCCATGGCAGAGCTCTCTCTCTCCTTTCCATGAAATACACAAGTTGAAGCTGGTGAACATACAGTATATGATGCTCCAGGCAGTGAAAAATCTAAAAAAAAAAAAGCCTCATTTATATCTAACTATGTGCCTAAAACCTTCTAGACCAGTATGTCTCAGTATAGCAGTGCAAAGCCATTTTTCAGAGTCATGAAGCCGTCTATCAAATAAACATTTATCTGTGAGCCGTGGTGATATCCTGAGAGATAAATCACTGGTGCCAAGCAGACAGTTGTGGCAAGTCATTTCCTGCCAACAGCGGTTCCTTCCTCTGCGCAGAGTGTTCGTATCAGGGATTGTGTCAACAAGTCTAAACAACATCTTAATAGAAGTTTATTTTGGTTTATTGCAAGTAGAAAGCATTTTGTAATTTGGGCTGAACTATGATAAAATAAATGTTTAAAGCCGTTGGGTCAGGTTTGATCTCTTGACTTGAGACTTGATCTCCACATGTCTGCAGAACTGCAAAAAATTCATGTCCCTTTACAGATTCATTCTAACCTTACTTCAATAATGGTTTGAGTGTAACCAATTCATCGCATGGCGTTACGGCGGCATCAGTCACTCAACTTTTAAACATAATATTATGAGGTAATTCCTACTAACTGAGCTGTTATGAAGTAACAAAGTCCTCCTGAGGTGTTCTGTGTCGAAATCTTGAGTGTTTCCTGAAACTTTAATAGGCTCTCATCCTGTCCCATATTTACTTGTGAAACACACCGGCCTGAAATGATCGTTTCAATTTGGAGAAGTGCATAATTAAATTTGAGAGAAGGCAATTAACATGGTTGTATCTCATTTGTAATAATAAATTAGTAAAACACTGGGCTAACTAATGGATCTTCCTGGGAACTTGGATAAACATCACCTAACCAATGTATTTTGACTTTTTGCAAAAGTTAAATTTAATTTAGTTTAGTTTATTTGTTTATTTGAGCAGTTAGTCTGCTCAAAAGCAATCAAAGCAAGGAAACGTAGTGCAAGGTAACAAATCATAAACAAATCATAAATAAGGGAACATAGGGTAAGGTAACAACAAATAATAAATAACAATAATAAAGAAACAACAGCAAAATAAAAAAAAACAACAGCAAAAGAATGTACTACAACACTCACAATATCTATATCCAGTCAATTACAATACATTACACCAAATCGGCTATTTTGACACAGACCAAATGTGGCATGGCGCCTGTTGCATCTCCTCCTGCCAGCTGGTGGCGCCGCGGGAATATAAGCGCAATGCATTCACTCCTTCGTTCTCTGAAGTCACTCACTTCCTGGTCCAGCCGGTGTGTCAGTGCGTTCCTCGCTCCTCTGAAGGACAGGTAGCATTTGCTCTAGATTTGATTGCCTTTAACGTAACTATTTACTGGCCCTAACTGGAGGTTTTGTAATTTAGCTCCGTGTTGTGGTAACGGTTCCACGATGTAGCCCCCAGATGCTCCATGTGCAGGGATGGTATGGACTCTGCCTGTGTCAATCATAAACGAACCTGCGTGCCTTAAGGTCCGGAGCCTTCTCCCCGGTGGCGTTGTCAATGTTATTAATTTGTAATATTATTTTACAAATGCTAAACCGCTCGTCTTGCTACACAAACTTACAAGGCACTATTTTAGCTCATCCAGTAATAAACAGAAATGAGTAGATACAAAACACAACAACAGCTGTTTCATTTCTTGTACAATGTCTAGTACAGAGCAAGTAACAAATGATGATCATTAATATACATTTCTTACAAATTGTTACCAATGCCAAACATTAGTACATTACTAGAATCATGACGGTGGCGCAGATGGTATAGCGGGTCGTCTCATGATCGAAAGGTCGGGGTTCGAATCCCGCCTCCTGAAGGTGCATGCTGTCGTTGTGTCCTTGGGCAAGACACTTCACCCACCTTGCCTCCAGTGTCTGCGTACATTGGTGTATGAATGGGTGAGTGGATCCTTGCTGTAAAGCGCTTTGAGTGCCTAATGTAGGTGGAAAAGCGCTATATAAGTTGAAACCATCTACTAGTGTAACATTACCGGAAGTCACTATTTTATGTTATAAAGGCATGTTACTATGCAGTACATATTATTCTTTGTGATCTTGCTACTTCCCAGTTGTCATTACCATCCTCAGTATAATATCAATTTGTGTACAATTTCCTCTTTTTTTCATGTATAATGTATTATGAAAGCCCTACATGGTGTAATGCATTAAAAAGCATTAAAGGGGGGTATTATGCTTTTTTCAATCACATAGCACCAGTCTATAGCATACTACAATGATGACGTAACCTTCTGTTGGTCTGTATATGCAGTAAATTAAAATAACTGCCTTGAATAAAATTGCTCTCTAAAAATGGCTGTACTGAACGTCTTGAAATAGGCCTCTGTCTCTTTAAGAAGCTTTCCGACAAGCCCCTTCAGCACACTGCTGTGGCATTTAAACAACAACACTGTGCGGGGAGGGGCCTCTGCTGAGCTGAGGAGCAGTGGTTGGTGGCTTGGCTGGTGACAAAAGGTCCAGAGGCGTCTCCAGGAGGTGGGGGCGTTCCTAGGAGGACTGAGGCATAGCTACACCTAAAATGGCTGCCGTCTAAGTTTTTACTGATTACTCAAAAATATGTGAATGAGCCAAGGCAACACTCCAGGTATGTGTTTAATGAGGGAATGACATAATAACATGATATAAAGCTTGAAAAAGTCGATTTTACATAATATCCCCCTTTAATACTTATTATACTCCGAGATCTTGCTACCTCCCAGCTGTCATTACCATCCTCAATATAATTTTAATTTGAGTTTATTATTATTATGTATTATTTATTATTTAATTGAGTTATATATGAAGTATGATGTAAGCCCTGCATAGTGTGGTGCATTAAACAGCCAGGGTGTAGAGCGGGCCAGTTGAAGAGGGCAGTAGCTCCCTACCAACAAACCCCACCCAGCTGTCCCAACAGCTGATTTCGTAGATGATGTTCCTATGCTGAGTGGTGCATTAAAAGACAAGGTTTTGAGCCCGTTGGGAGGGTCCCTCTCAACAGATCCATAACTTGCCTACCCTAATTCTCAATTTGTAAATTTGAGCAATGGAATGACAACCGTTCCAAGCAGCAACAGTCTTCCTTGATTATAGAGGAAAAAATACACATAGTTGATCCCACTGCTCCCCCTAGTGGTAACACATTTCTTCCTCTCTATATATTTCAAAAGTCTTTTGTTTGTATTTATATTTGAACAGGTTGGTGTTTGGACATTGTTTCAACTCCATCTCCAGTTTATTCCACAATTGTACACCATTAACTGTTGGACTAAAACTTTTCAAAGTTGTGCTATGTTTCTGAATCCTAAAGTTTAATTCACGTAATTCATAACAACCAGTACGTTCTTGTTTTCTTTGCACTTTCTGTTTTTACTGTATTTTTTCATTGGGCAATTTTATCATATACTTTTGAAATATGTGTACAAACTCATCATATGCCTTATTAATGTCATTCTCTCTGTATACAATACTCCAATCTTGCGTTAATAGCTCCTTTTTAAATACATCAATGGTTTACTCTGTTTGTACCCTTCTAAACAAATACATGTTTTAATCTTCAGTTTTTATGTAATACAAAAACTGGAAGGTGATCACTGATATCATTTATCATTAGTCCACTGACTGTGTTACTTTCTATTTCATTGGAAAAAATATTATCAATCAAAATAGCACTATGGGTTGTGATTCTACTCGGTTTACAGTAGTTATTAAAGGAAACAAACCTATACTGAAAAGAGTATTTATAAATGCGTTAGTCTTTCTGTGCTTATTTGGGTTTAGCACATCGATGTAAAGATTTCCCCCCACAAACATGAGCTTCTGATTTGAGCCTGAAAAGTGCTCCTCCATCCAATTAGAAAAAAAACATCTATATTAGATCCAGGTGTTTAATAGATACAACTTACAATAATATTTTTCTTATTAGTCTTTGCAATTTCAATTGTAAGACATTCAAGCATGTCATCCACCACCATAGTCATATTTTCAATAATTTTATAACCTAAATTTGAGTCTACGAACATAGCTACGCCCCCACCATGCTTATTTCTTCTGTTCTGACTTAAAAACTCAAAACCTTCGATACTAAAATCAATTTCTCTATCAATATGCATCCATGTTTCTGTTGTTAGAATCACACTGAATGGTTTTGAAAACTGTTTTAAGTAGCTCTTGATGAGGATGGATTACAGAGAATGAATTAACGTTCTTGAATTTACTATTGTAAAGATCCTCAGCATAATATTGACAGTCATTAATAGGTCTCGCAAAGAAATTATTTTCAGGGTCGATGTCTATCTCAGTGTTTTGTAAATCATATTGTGAGTAAGTAAAATCCAGGTTATTCTCCTTAATGAGAGATCAAAATCGGAATGTCCAATAGTAGATGTATTACAGGCCATGTGAAAAGATGTGCTTCAACATACCAGAACCGTTTTTCCCCGATGTTTACACTGGTTTTGGTGTGCTGGTGCGCGGATGTACAATAAGTTGATCATAGCACAAGAAGGCAATATCACCCCTTTCTCTTGCAGCTTTCAATTCCGGCATCAGATCTCTTCGCTTTCTCTTGACATTGAACATTTTTACTTTTCTGTAGTTTCCTAAAGAATTTTGGCGACTGTGTTCATGTCTTGTCAGATTATACCATATTAGACTTGATCTGCAAGTTTTTGAACAGGGGAAGTGAGAATTAGAGCAGACACTGATACTGCTGCTGATGTTATCTCACAGACAGACAGTTTTACAAGTCTCTTCTGCTTCCACATAACATTTTATCGATTCCACCTGCAATGCAACATATTTTCTGCCCGGTATAGCAACATTGAACAGCCAGTCTGAGGCCACACAAATGTCCATGCTCAATCATTTATAGTAGTATAAGACTAACATAATGTCAGTGTCAATGAAAAGCAGAATAAGTTCATTGTTTCAAAGAGTACTGTGCATCATAGTAAGATGTCCCATACTTAAAGAGCGAGTGGTTACGGCTCATTGTCTGATAAAGCTAAAAGCACTATCTTTAAGAGACCTGTCACTGATCATTACCCTTATAGGAGAGGAGGTTGTTGTTGGTGGTTGTTTTGTTGCGGCTGATTGATTTGAAAGATCAAGACAACTCAAAAGTCTGTGATTGACAACGACCATCTCAAACACTACTTCACCTGACATTGAGCATCACAGCTCTTTATATCAATTCCAGGATATTGTTATGTTTAGGGCAGACAGGGGCTATTTGTCACACTTTATTTTCTAGTTTGCTGCTCATCAACAGAAAATCCCACAAGAGTCAGACCTGCATTAAGCTTTAACCCTTGACTTGAAGTAGCCCTCACTTTATTTTTTCTATCATATTGAGATAAAGTTATTAGCCGTCAAACACAACAAAATCGAGTGTGACAATGTGCCCCATGTGCGGGGCAAGTTGTCACGAGGTGTGGGGTTGGTTGTCACTATTGTTTTTAATGGAGTTGTTGATGTTAACTTGAAATTTGATAAATCTTGGTAACTTTTTTGTTTTTACTGTTGATTTTTTTTTGCAAAATGCTCTATGAAGTGTAAAATTGACAAATTCACTCAAATGACCCAAACATGCGGCCTCTAGAAAAGCTAATGTTAAAATAAAGTGATCATAAAAACATATTAGACACAAAAGAAAAAAATGCCCCACCAATTATACCCCATGTGACAAATTACCCCATTTGGTAAACAGAAAGTCCTGGTAGTTTAGGACGTTATTGACCTGGAAACCCTCGGGCACATTCTTCATTTGGGAGGATGATAGGCTTAAAAATCAAAACAAGTTACATAAGATAAAATGTTGTTGAACCACCTCCAAATTGCCAGATTTACAAAACCTAAGCTACATTGGAACACCCCTGGACAACGGAGAGCATACAAAGACCATATGGTGTGATGGGTGGCTGGTTCTGGTCCTGTACAGCAGCGTTGGGTGTGGATACTTTTTTTAGATTTATTTATTTGAAAAGGGACAGTGCACATTAATCAACATTTTACAATGTAAATATGCCCGAGTTAGCAGAAGAAGCTAATTTTCATCGGTAGACCCTTTGGCAGATGTCAAAGCCAGCCTAAAAAAACAGGATTAAAATCACACAGCAATTTACAAAATACAATATAGTTACATACATAGTACTGTACATAAAATGAGCCAAGTATACATTTTTCAATATAACTAGTGCTCACAAGTCTGTGTCTCCACGAGCCACTTTTTGGCATTCTTTTTAAATGAATTAAATGAGGAAGACTCGCGAATTGATTCAGGGACTGTGTTCCACTGTTGGGAGGCTTTATAAGAAAACACGGCCTGACCAAATGTAGTTTTTCTGAGGGGAGGACGCAGTCTTCCCTCACTGCCCCTCGAGTTACTCTGGCTGCACTCGATCTGAAGTTTACAAACTCGCTCAGTGAAGGGGGAGCAGAGCCAGTTTTAATTCTATACATTAAACAGATGTTTTTGAATTGTATAAGTATATTTTGTCCCAACTTAGTAACTTATATTTCTGTAAAATCTGACAATGGTGATATCTGTAGGTTTTTTATCCAATGTTTTAAGCGCTTGTTTATATAATGATTTCATGGGATTGATTGTTGTGGCATGTGTGTTTGACCAACTTATGATACAATATGTGATATGTGAGAGGATCATGGAAAAAAAGTATATTTTGGCAGCTTGATTTGACAAACAGTCTCTAATGAACCTAAAATTTGATAAACAGAATTTGATCTTATTGCTAGTGTTTTGGATGTGTGTATTGAAGCTGAGGTTTGAATCAATGTATAATCCTAGGTATTTGAATTCTGAGACTGCTTGTATTTTTGTCCTGCTATTGAAATATCTGGTATAATGTTTATGGTGTTTTTGGTGTTTTTTGAAAAGAACATACAAACAGTTTTGGATATATTAAGTTGAAGGCAGGATTTTTCGAGCCAGGATGTTACCGACGCCATGGCCTCTGTTGGAATTATTATTTGGAATTATTTCAGATTCGAAGGGAAAATGAAGGTGTATGAAGTACCACTGAAGGGTTCAAGGCAGACAAAAAGGTTGGGAATCCCTGCTGTAGGGCACAACGGATACTGGCCTTGGCTGTAATCCTACATTTTTAAGTACGCATGTTTACTTTGAATTATTACAATTGTGTGAGGTAATGTTTATGAAATAATTACAATATAAAGTTGCCCTTTAGATAAATAACCTCTAAATGTAGTGTAGTACTCAAAAAGAGCAAAAGGCATACACTCATGATGTCTCTGTGGCTATGTACAAAACTCTGCATGTGTTGACTTTTCCGCCACGTGGTCGCCTGACAGCATCCTGGACATCCTATGATGGAGGATGTTTTTGTCTGACCACTGGGGGTCCGTGAGCCAGAACATGGCACTGAAAGGCGCAGCAGACTTTTCGATGATTTCACTTTGTCCTACTGAGAACAAAATGGTCGTCAAGGCGACTAAGACAGAGAGATGAAAATAAACTAAAAGACTGCATGTATTTGTAGTCAAAAAAGACGTCCTGTGATGTGGACAATTACGGATCTGAACATGCATAACAGAATTTAGAAACAACTCCAGCAGGACACGGCAGGGGCACCTGTGCACTGTGCAGGCATACCAGCGGAGACCATTATCCCCTTTGAGGTTACTCTTTCATAACCACATCTTGTTTATTTCAAAGCAAATAGAATAAAAAAACACACATGTTTTTTTGTATAATACCATCATCGGAATCAGGGGCTGACAGAGCAGATGCCGTGAATATAATGTCCAGAAATACAACGATCCTTTGACTGACATCTTGAAATCAATCAACATAAAATAATAGATTTTGCAGCACAAAATGAAATGTTCGGACTACACATTGTTAACTATTATGTCTAGATGTCCATGCCCAAAATCTACTATTAATTGAGGAAAATGTAACTTGAGTTGTCTTTATACAGTATTGGCAAAAGTTTCTGCAGTTGTTACCGATTAATGGATTAAACACAAAGACATGTTCATAGAAATTCATGACTTTTACAGCACTTTTTCATCTGGAAGCAAAACCAAAGTGATAATTATGTGCGCACATAGAAGACAAGCCGCACTTTCTTTGTGCTGGTGTTACGTAAATACCTAAAGGAGCTGTAGCTCGAGTCATACACTTGATAACTAAGTGTGATTTCAAGTGTAAATTAAAACAATACTCTAATTTCACTTCCTTCCCTGGAGCACAGACATCCCGCAGCATACTATCAGTGCGATCTAAGACTTTTTGGAAGATTAAAAAGGCTGGGGCTTGACGAGAACTTATTTTTTGAAAGAAGTCTGTTGCAGTCAGGCTGAGGTGGCTTGACATGATCTTTCTTTTGTTTTAGCTGGGGTCGGAGCTGAATACTGAATGACAAGAGGCCTGTTAGAGTCCCATACAAAGCTGTCAAGCCCCATGAATAATGCATCACACAAGTGGAGCTCAGAGTGAACGCCGAAATGAGTTTTGGGCGTCATTATGGGTCAGGAGAGGTCAAGCTTTAGCAGTGTTTCTCAAATGACAGGATGTTGTTTTTCTATTCTTGAGGCTCTCTACACCCACCATTTACTTTGGATTAGGCTGGGTGAGTGCATGGGCCGGCTCTTTGCAATTTTTGCTCTTTTCGCAATCAAAACGTGTTTAAAGCACCCAAGTATAGTAAAGAGTCAGAGCAACTGAGCAGCCTTCTCCCCTACAGACATATCTTTCTACATAAAGTACTATTATTTCATGTTGAAAAACCACCCCAAAACAAACATAGACATTGATTCTGACTTTTTTGGTTGAAAAAGAAAAATAAGCACAGTCACTGATGTACTATTTGCAGCGCATTCTCAAGCGATTGGTTATTGTGTCCACTGACATTTCTGCAGAGACGGTCACAGTCAAAGGTTTCTGCTTCCTGTCAGCTCAATTTTTCATCTGAACCAGCTACGAGTTGAGTTTCTCCACTGCAGTTGTGGACCTCTTTATTCCTTGTTACTGGCCGCTTCACCTTGGGATGCACGGAATTGGAAATGACATTGCTTCTGGCTGGCCTTTAGATTCTCCGTCACACATTGTTTCTTGGCACACGGCGCTTGCAGCCGTGAATGCGTCTGGGGGAAATGGGCCAGAATACTATATACTGCTGCGTCTTTTCCCTAAACTTGTACAAATGATGTGCAAGGGCCAAAGCTGAGCTCATAGAAGTCATCCAAAGGGGTCATAGCAGTCCCACAGTATCTATCATAGCTGCCAGGAGGGTCACTCTGTCACCTCCCCACGGCGGGCCTCCCTTTCCCTGGATCAGAGGAGACGCTCCACTGGCTCTGTGACCCCCAAGAACCCCCTTCATGAATTCCCCAAGAGGACACAACCAACTCGGGCAGTGTTTTCAGCGTCTCATGCACGGTGAACACTATTTAACTGAATGAAAGTCCTCAAGGAGATGATAAGAGTGCGAACGCAGGCCACAGGGGAAGAAGTGTAGAGTTTTTGAAGGATTGCCAGCCTGGAGCACTGATGAAATGAGATGTTTCAACTTTGTTCAAATGCCAAGGAGGCACTGGATGTTGGAAGCTGACTAAATCTCCAGCAACAGCAGGGTGAATATTAATAACATCTCACCAAATATTAAAAAGAATACAAATTAGAAAGCAGCCATATGGGGGCAAATACTATAATAGTTGGGAGTACTTGCTGTACCTAGCCTTGTTTAGGTTGAGACAGCCGTAATTTGGAATAAAATATATAGAGAGAATTTAAGGCCTAGTTCACAAGTAGCAGGGCATTTATAAATCCACCCTCTGCCTAGAAAACAAAAATCCACACAGCCTTGTTTTTATAAAAAACAACATCAATTGTTCAAATCTCTCCACAAGTTTCTGCACAGCACAATAATATTTTTTTTATACAGCTGTATAAACTGTGGTCCCAAATGCACCGTTATAGCTTTACAGACCTGCCTAATAATTATGAGACACCAATAGAAATTCCACAGTTACCATGGAGATCCGCCATTTTGCAGCTGTTAGATTGGACATTGGATAAAACAGTATAAAAAGTGGAGAAAAAAAATCTGTGGAACAACTCCGTTAGCTGCTGAGTTACTGCTGCTAAATACATCTAACACACACACGGTGGTGTCCAAGTGTTTTATTGTGAACAACAACTCAAGTAGTTTAACTTTAAAATCTCCGTTAGTTTGCAATTGCTGCTAATCCCATAATGCTTAGCGCTATGACATCACATTCCCGAACTCTATACCCTGATGAACAAATGCATTTTCTGTTTTTTGTAATCTTCTGTCAGATAAATAGTACAGTGTGCGAGCAACGTTCTTGACTTGGCACATAATAACTCCAACAACAGCAGCAGCGAGGACTGTGACATTTGTCTCACCGTTTCCTCCAGAAGGACGACTTCATCTCAAAGTTGTCCTGCAGAAGTGCATCCCGGTCTGACCCCAAACCGCTGTTACCGTCTTCGGTGAACATATCGGATGTGGGACGGTTTTTGGCGTAAAATAACTGACTGTGAAGTGCTCCTTCGCCTGAGCCCTTTGACATAAAGCAATACTTGAGCTTTAGCAAAAAGTGCCTGAACAATCGTTAAAGCCAACACAGTTTTAATGGCATCCATGCTGTTTCTGATGTACAGTAAACACATGTGGCGCGTGTGACGTCAGAGCATGCACACTGGCGGTGACATACGACCGGAGAATTCCCAAATCTTCACTTTGGCTGGAGGTTTTAGAAACCTTTGCTTTTATCAACAGTAAAGTCCAGTTTTGTGTGGATGATAGGCCAGATCGTAGGAAAATATCTTCGGTTTGTGAGATACCCTGCTACGTGTAGTTGACTATGTGCTTGAGGGTAATTATATTCAACGACACAGTTCTATTTTAGATGTGTGTTAATTGTTACTAATTTAACTTCGTTATCCAAGCCGTGATGTCGCCTGCATTTCCTCTACACAAATATATCATGTTCAAATGCAAAAACACTATATTAGCACTCACAGCGGCATATTTCATGCAGGAACTAAATTGCACTGAAAGGGATGTTGGACGGAGGAGAAGATCTGTTTCACAGATAGAGGGTGTTTTGGCTAAAAGGTCATTTTCATGGGTCAGTCTCATTCATTCAGGTGACACTGCAGTTCAGCTGTGACACACGGCTATAAAAGTTTACTTCTAGGAGCTCTGTTTAACTGAGACAGATGACACAAGTGTCCCTATAAAACCGCTTCAAATTAAGTCTTTCTAATAGTGCCCACTCTCAGTCCATTAGATGTACAGGCCTCCTCTGTGCACTTCATTTATCACAGCGCCTCCAGCAAACTTCAGCAAACTTTAGATCAGTGTTTCTACTTGTACTCTTCGGGCAATAAATAAAAGGCATGTAATGTCTAATCCTACTTTAATAGCTATTCTTCAGTGCTATTGTTTTTAGGGACAAGTGTCTGTGTAACAAATGGTTACAAGAAAAGCACAACCGATCCACTCCAATAAAAAAACATAGGGGAAAAATGTCTATATTGATCCAGTCCTCAGTCATGATGCAATCAGTAAGCATTAGCCCTTCAACCTGAGGGTATCTGTTTCCAATCCTACCGGAGTACCTACTTTTGATATCTCCCTGACACTTCACTTACATCGCTCCGGACACAGTATTGTGGCTAGTTGTAACAGGAAGGGCACCAGCTTAAAGTCATCCCATGACATTTATTTTTGTTTGGCAATTTAAAAAGATAATATTGATCCAGCCAAAGGGGAATGCTCTGTCACAGTCTATAGGACCTACAGCAATACTGAGAGTTGACTAAGATTGCTGTATCATGCAACTCTATACTTGGCTTTAAATACAATTGGATCACAGTAAAGTCCATGGCTGTAAACTATGTTATAACAAGAGGATGTACCAACGTCACAGAGAGAATACTAGCAATCAGTAAGCAATACATCCTTATCTCAAAGCCATGCCCAGGTTCATTTAGAGAGTTGTGAAAGTGTCTATATTTGTGAATAAGGAGACCCTTCTCTGACCAGATGTGGGGGTCTAATTTGACTCCTTTCAAACAGGAAACAGGCAGAAACAGTTACACGTTCATCAAACACTATTATATAATCTCAAATCTTTGCCAAATCCTCCAGATAGTTCCTGGATACCCCCAAAATCGAGGAAAGAAAGACACTCCACTAGATATGACACTCAGCAGTAGTGATAATTATCGTCCCGTAGCCCAGTTCTTGCTCCAGTGACCTTTACCTATATGTGCAGCCTTTAGACAGACAGCAGCAGTGGCATGGAGAATTTGAGTTCTTCAGAGGTACAAAATGTAGCAGGGAGCTAACGAAGCAAGTGCCCTGACTTCACTCAGCGGGAGCCAATTACGTAGTGCACCACAACCTCCAACAGCAGCCATGTGCAGAAGTGTGCTCTTCAACAGGTACTGCAGAGGGGTCATTAAACTGATGATTTTTCCGAACATTCAGACTGGACTGGCCATAAAGGAAAAGTAGACAGTTAAACTTAGAGCCTAATTGTAGGGTATTTTAAGCACATTACAAAACCAGTGGGAAAAAAATTGTCTAACGTCTTGAATGAGGTACAGTTGATTTATGTTATGTGCATTTCTTTCTTCTTCTTCTGTAAAATAGAAGTTCTTGCATTGATTTAGATTAGTAGCCCTTGCAAGAAATCCGTTATCTGGTCATTATGTCCATAATAATAAGCCGTATTTTGTCAATATATAATATTGGCAAACTGTACTGAAATCCGACCTTGGCTTTGAGATGTTGCAAACCATTTTATTTGGCATTTCATTTATTTACCTACTGTAAGCTGAATGGAGAACATGCCATTCCATTCTCTTTAGGATGTTGTTTGGTTTTTGGGGGTTTTTTTGCATTGAAATGACTAATTCAACATCAGAGAAGAATGTGATGTAGCCTTTTGTGACATAATCAAAATAAAAGTGACCTGCAGAGAACACAAAACAGGATTCTTGTGATCACTGAACACTGTGTTATTTTTTTGTTATTTTACACACACTGTTTTTCTCACTTTTAATTAAAATAGTAACAAAATTAGAAAAGCACATAGTCTGGCAGGCCAGGCTAAAAAAAAGTTCTCGTAAATATTATAAAGAATATTAATAATAAAAGTTGAAAAGATTAACACTATTGTAGAAAATTGTCCATTGCTTGTCCACTCATTTCATATTTCTACTTATTTACATAAATAACGAACATGAATCTATGTAAAAGGCACATTTTAAAAGCTCCGCACATGACCTCATGTACTGTGTATTTCCCATGTCTTGATGTTTCTGCTTGTATATACTGTATGTGCTCTGCCTTAACTTAACCTGATTGTAATTTTGCTTATCTTCTTTTGTAGGGCACATTGAGTTACCTTGTATATGAAACGCGCAGTATAAATAAAGTTTTTATCAACATACCAAATAATGTAATAAAAATGTGCAGAAAAACGTCACTTTTCCGGTTGAAGTGTAGCTGAGATAATGGCAGCCAGTCTGAAAGCCCTCTGCTCTTTGCTCAGACGATAATGTCCACTTTGAGCTCCTCCCGTGGTGAGTTCCATTAAAGGCCCATTTTACACTGCACACCGTAGTGAAGCGGTGCATTACAGGCTCACTCTAACACAACTCTCACAGGTATTCATGATGGGGATGTCTGATCCACTCTACATTTATTCAAGCATTCAAATGTCACAGCTACGATGACTATTCACTCATAACCTAATCTCAGGAATAGCATCATGAAAAGGCAAATCATCCGAAGTAAACAATGTAAATACATATATAGCACTAAACCAGATTTAAATGTTTTGGCTTAGCTACAACTATTATGAATTTGTTTTTACAGTGGGTGTCCCGGGTTGTTTGCATTGTAATTTTAGGTAATTTTAGGAGGTTGTGCCCTGAATAGTTTGCAAACCCCTGCTTTAGACGTAATATAAAATTTGGAAAACAAGGTAATTGTTAACAGTGATTCATTCATGATTCATGGTCTTTGCTGGTTTGGCTTACTTTGTTTTTCTGAAGGAGTCATCTCAAATGCTATTGTAAAAATGCCCAAAGAAATTAGCAAACGCTGTCAGAATGTTGGTCATTTTGACAATTGTACAACTATTATCGTTTCAGAAAAGCACAAAGAATAGAATGTATGCTTTATAGCGTGGCAAGTGGTAAGTGCTTATGCTTTTCCAGATACTGTGATCACTACCTTTAGCACGTCGAACAACTTATATCGCTGTAACTGGTGCCAATCACAAGGCAAACTTCGGCGAAAGACTGGCAGATTATAGCCATTCACATTCATATTGTGATTCATTTACTGTACTGTTAGCATTTGGACTGTGGGAGGAACTTTCTGTTCAGTCATCAGTGCCACAGTTTGATCTCTATTTTTTTTAATTAGTTCAACAGATTCCTCAGACAAAGCTCCTTGTAAACTCCCACACATGGATTGGTCTCAGCAGGAACAGTTTGTTGCTTCGGAGTCCTACGTCAGGTTAGTGCTTCAGAAGCCTAAGGTTTAGTTTGATTGATTGTCCCTAAGTGCCCCCGCGCCCCACTTGCCCCGCCTATATAGCTCTACAGAGGATTCACCAGCCTGGCCACAACATAATGCATGTGAACTTTAATCTCTCGCTGATATAAATCAACGCTCAGATTGACAGAGCGACTGTGACTTTAAATCAGTCGGGCTCATCTCAGCATCAAAGTGCCAATACAATCAGCCAGTGTGCAGCAGCCTCTTCATTCAGCTAATGATAATCGATAGGCTGACACAAAAAAGAGAGTCCAGTGGCGAAGGACACTTGTTAGATGACATTGCTCCACCTCTGTGGCCTATTCTACAAGAAAAAAAAGAAATTGTCTCTCTTTGAGTAGACAGTAAGGACAGTTTTATTTCAGTTACTTTCAGGAGCTTGCAATTACAATGGTAAGACTGGTAGTTTTGGATAAATCCATCAGGGCATGATAACATTGTTGTTTGGATGGTTCACATAATGAGTACTGTAGCATTCAAATCATTTTGTGTTATTACTAATTAAAGATTAAAATATAGTCTTATGAACTTGCCCCCTCCAGCTGGCTTTGTGGTTGTATAAAACTAAAAGGAGACAATGCATTCAAACTGATGAAAACTTTGTAACATAATACTGTCAGTCCAAATGTTCATCTTTTAGTGGTGCTTGGTGATCCCAGCAGGCTTGAACCAATAGGTCTGGGCCTTCATACAGCCTTTCCTACAAATGTGAAAGCCCAAATGGTGAGTAAATGCCCTCTTAGCCCAGGATGAACTCAAATTGGGGACTTTGAGCTACAGGGCCACGCTGACATGTGCAGCAAAAGTTCTGATCACAGGAACAGTGTCTCCATTTCCTAACAGCATTTTGTTTGTGTGATTTAATGTTATGGGAATTATTTGTTAGTAATTGGAATTAATGACTAAGGTATGAGTTATTGTTCAAATAAAGTTAGTCTCCCGGTTCCTCCATGCCGACCATAGTGCAGCGCCTGGGGACTGCAGTACTGATATTTTTGGTGAGGATTACCTGCGTGTTGGAGGTTTTAGCCTCTGTGCGTGTTTTGGGTTGATGGGAGAAGCTATAGCACACAAATTAAACCTACCAAAACATGGGGAGAACACGCCTCATCCACGCAAAAAGATGTAAGATTATTAACCACTCAGACCAACATTTCTGCCAACATAGGTCTTTGGCAAGAGATAGACTGTTTGGCTGTGCAGTCATTATGCAAATTAATTTCAAAGTTCATACTTTTTCTATTGTACTTTTGGAAAAGATGCACTTTGTTACAGCTGAAAACATCTGCTATCTGCCACAATAGCCTTATGGCACTGGACAATCTGCAAGCAGATAGGTGATAAAGTACCTGAGAAATGGTACGAGCAGAAACCGTTATTGACATCAACAACTTTTCCATCATGTGGGACATGCAGTGCGAACTGAAAACAAACGCCGCCATTGGGGTTGTAGTACCAGACGACTTGAACATGATGGTGAAAGAAGCCGAGAAGATCAAGACCCTGAGATAGAAATTAGCAGAACGTTGTTGGAGTTCTCGGCACTATCAAAAGGGGATTTGTGTAGAACCTAAGAGAGCTCCCTGGCCGCCATCCCATTGCCAAAGAGGTCCAGAAGATTGCCTTAATGGGAACTGCTCACATCCTACAAACAGTATTGGGATGAAGCGCTTTGTTTCTGCTACAGTAGAGGCATGGGCAATCCAAAAGCAAAACTGTGAACATCTACAGAAGAGCACGTGGTTTTCAAACTTTTCACACCAAGTACAACATCATAAAATGTTTGTCTTTGCAAGAATCACCACGACTTGGCCAAGACCTAATAATTTGGACCAAACCTGGGCTAACATGAGCGAAAAGAGACCTGAACCGGTTCTAAATCTTGGCTAAACTGCATCAATAAAGAAGGAAAAGACCAAACCAAAATTACAGAGGACCCTGAGTACCAAGAGAAGAAGCCCAAGCACCATCAGTGGTTCCATACCACAGTTTGAGAAACACTCTCTATAGATTTGAACCTTGGTGATATTTCTTAATGGCACAGTCGCATAGTGTTCTTTCCACAAAGCAAGACGGTCTTGAAATATTCTTGGACTGGGTGAAGCCTTTCTGTGAGGAATTATTGTATTGTCAAACCGATGCAGTGAGTAAACTTGCTTTTATTATTGATGAACAAGTTGAGAAGGTTCACTCCTGGCCCTTTGGAAGCAAGGCAACGCAACACACTGAACGAACAACTCCCCAAGCTAACCATCAATAAAGTATAAACCTGAGAATGCTGAATTGTAAACACGTTTCACCAAAAGCATATCAATATTTCCACACTCCCACCGTCTCACACACAGACTTCTAAAAGCCTTACAAAAGTCACGTTTTTTTTCTCTTTCTCCCAGATGCAAAACAAACATCTCAAGTGGTGCAGCCTGTTATACTTTTCAGAGGCAGAAAAGAATAAATCTTTTTGTTCTTGCCGAATCGTTTCCCCCACTGCTCGTGTTTTCTTTGTCTGGGTATAAAAAATGCTGCATTTTCTGACCTTTAAAAGCGAATATTTCTGAGATGACCGGACCTGCTTGGTGCATGTGTATATATGGGTCTCTTCCTGGTCGGGATATAGCCGCAGAGGGAGATAAGCTCAAGCAGGATAAGTGGTTGCATGTTTCGGATGGTTTGGTATTGGAGCGCTGCCTATTATCTCACCTTTGCACACATGAGCATTACTATAGCAGGGGCAGCTCTGGGACTGAGGTTTAACAAAAGAATATTGTTATGTTCAACTTTTGCTACTAGAACGTGCATATTAAAGCACGTTGTCAATTTACCCATTACAAAATAATATGGAAATACAACAGATTATGAAACAACTATTCTATTATACTATTCTCATTGTGGCAAAGAAGAGAGAGGCAGCGGAAAGTCATCTGTAGTTCACTGCTGGAAGTTACAGAAGAGGTTTTTTAAGCCAGTAAATAATTTTTGTAGCTGTCTTAAATATTGCAAACTACTACACTTCCATTTTAATATGTAGTGTAAAATTGGAAGGTTCCAATTGAAAAAATAACTTGGAGAATTAGTGCAAGAAGCAGAGGCAGCATACACATCAACACAGATATGTCGCAGAATTGACTAAAACAGGAATTTAAAATACAAATATCTGGAATACGTTCTGAATATAGACTGATTGCGAAGGAGCTGGCCATGGTCCTGAACTCACCTCAGTCACAGGATAATTCAGTGCAAAATGCATCACAATGCAACTGTTTGAGCAGAAACGTCACCTTTTCTCATTTTAAATGCACTTTCATCAGAATCTAAAAACACTGTCAATGGACAAGGTCTGATAAATATCGGGTTGGAAATTTTCTAAACTTATGTTTAGTCCAAAACAAGGATTACTTTTTAAACCGGTGTTTAAAATAAATAAATTAATAATAATAATAATAATAATAATAATAATAATAATAATAATAAAAAAGTGACATGAGCACATTGGTAAATACAAGAGGAAAGAACATTAAGGGTGCATCCGAATTGAGCAAATTGGTGAGAAGTCTAAGCCCAAACCGGATGTGTGTCTCCACCATGATAAGCGCCAGAATAGTAAAGTAGGAAGGAAGTAGGGAAAGGAGGCTGTATGATTCCTATCATATCTCCTTTAGCATAGGGACCTCTGGAGCTTCCTCACCAGCGGTTTGGAGCTACAGTATGTGCCATCCCATAAACCACAGCGCCGCCAATCCCCACATTTTTATTTCTGTGATGAGGGCTATAACAGTGGAAGGTAAATCTGAAACAGTTTTTTTATCATCGTCTGTGTGGCTTCATATCGTTATTGTGGTTCATGTTTGAGTAATTAAAGTCATTGACCAGCAGTAGGCGTGTTTTGTAGTCCAATACTATATGGGTGATTAAATGTTTTAATTAAACAGCTGTATGAAACAACAACCCTAGTTGTCGCCTAGTCCCTAACTGCATAGGGATCTAACAGTTGACCTTATCACGTAACAAGGGGACAGGAGCCAGGATCAGGACAAAGCAGCTCTTATTAGAGGAATTCTGAAGCAGCCTGATTCTCAGTAGTTTAAGTATTCACTCACATCAAAAGAGTCAGACAGCTGTAGTTGATACTTGAAGCACCTGATCTCAGGCTGAGCGAGTGTGTCTCAACACAAAGAATACATTGAAGTTACACCTATAATAAAAAAAAATAAAGCAAATGTTAGGCAGAGATCGGCAGCAAACGCAATTCATGGAATTCAATAAAATCCATTTTATAGTCAGTTTTGCAACGTGTAAAGCACATCCAGAGAATGGACATTTCTCTCAGTCCATTGAAGCAAAAAGAAAATAGTTAACAATAGCAATGTCAAATACATATGCACACAATATGGGACAGCAGAAAGAGGGAAGGGGTGGACTGGAGCTGTCCTTCAGTCAGTTCAACCTGACCCTGACCTGGCCCTCGAGATGGGCGTAGTATCTTGGCCAGCAGAAGGGGCCTGCCAGGCTAGTAGTACCTCCTTATGTGATAGTCCATCTCCTCTGCTGCAGAAAAGCCAGTCAAACGAGCTCGGCCTTGATCATTGCCAAGGACACAGCAGTTGTGCACAGCCCACAGAGAAACGGGTCTTCCAGCCTGATCCGAAGAGCGCATGATGGTCTCTACAGTCGGGACAGGCAGCTAGGCTCTGGCTCAGAAATCTCCTCTCCCAAAACATTTCATGTAGCACTTTGTTTACATTTCAAAACGTTCAGATGCACTAAAACACACCAAAGAAAAAAAGACACAACTGCACTTTAGTTTTGAGCGAGAAGCCACTGTATGTGTGCATGAGGCACAATGGTCTTAAAGCCAGACCGCGTACATTTCAGGTTACAGGCTGCTAACTAAACGGTTGTAAAACACTGTACGTAAACAACACAATGATCAACTAAACACCAATGATGCCATTTTTGAGTGGTTTCTCACAGTAAAAAACATCTGTAAGACGACCTATTACGCCGCTTCTTGTCATACGACTTGTTCCTCTATTTTGGTCGAGTGCTTGCCATAATTGTAGTAAAACTCTATGCTTTTACATCGGGTGTGTGTTCGCCTGGCACCTTCACTACACATTTACGAACGTCCAACATGACGGCACACTTCATCATCATCGAGCGCATCAAGAAAATATCCATTTAAAGGACTTTCACATAGCATTTCTGTGCAGGGAAAACCTGGGCAAGGTAAAATCTGAGCATGTTGTACTTATTTGCCTTTTAAATTTCTGTTGACTTCCCCGTGGCAGTGCTGGGACTTGCCTCCTCTGATATACAGTAGCAGAATATTAAAAATGCACTTTTGGCGCAGACTGTTTATCATTAGCGACTAAATCTGGCAATGCGTGACAAGCGGATTATGAGCTTAGCATAGTGAACTGTCAGTAGTGCTTTATAGATAATGGCGCCCGCTGCTCCCCAGATCAATGTGACTTAGTTAAGATGATCTATAAAGTCCGGTCAACCTGAACCAATGCGACCGATTGGGATCGTGGAGAACCTCGGCTATGACCTCCTGCTAATTGCACTACGCCGTCTCCTCTGTAGTGTCTCTCCCTGCTCCCGCGGCTTTGCTAATCACATTATCTCTAAATATTTTCTCTTTTCAGACAATAAAGTTGATAGATATGAAGGTCGTTCATCACCGCGCTGACAGGTTAATGCTATCAGCTCCTGGCAGCAGGTTTTAATCATCCTCTCATGGTTAGCGCTTATATTAGCCGATACTGCACATCTAGCAGAGTATGAAATGTTATTAAAAAGTTGCAAAGCTGGTAGATTTCAAAACCTGCTTGTGAAGTGCAGAGAGAGAGGAGAGAGGACTCCGGTTTCAATCTTTTGAGCGCCGCTTATCTACAAGTACAATGAGAACGGTGTATCATCAGAACAGGAACCAACCTTCGGTGACTAAAAAAGGCCAAGATCGTACATCATTTTATATTGCGTTCGCAGCTTAAGCTTAGCACTGCAAGTTACACTACCCAGGAGCCACATGTAGCCGGCGCATCGTAGCACACTGCAGCTGTTTGTTATCCAGCAAACTAAAATCCCTCTCTAATGACTGCTTGCTTTGAGTTATTCGCGCTGGAGCAGAGATGGTTATTCACTGAGAGATGCTCCGACACAGATTGCAGTTTTCGTCATAAAATGTAAAAAGCAGACAGACTCCGACTAGACTCAGTGCGAGATTTGGAGATTCAAGACAAACAAGTCAATAGACATAATGGTGCAAAAGGGAGTGCGGTGTTGGTTTAATAGGCAGTCTGCACATTTACTACTAATACTACGCATCATAAAGTGCGTTTAAAGCACCGGATAAAGACTGAGTAAATGTTTGGGTGCAATGGAAGTGAAAGTCTTTGAAAACAATACAAAGAAATAAGCTACAGATCAAATAAAACTACTGAAATGTTAAATACTGTTTATGTTTAGGTGGTTTGTTTGAGTTTATGAAGAAAATATACCCCGAGTGTGCTGGACATATTTCTCCTTATATTTAGTTTGGTATCTCTGTTTTGCACAGTAGACTGTGTGCGCGTAACCTCTCCCTCGCGGTGTGCATGTCTCCGTCTTTTCACTTTTCTATTTTATGAAAAATAACAGAATCATGTATCATTTTGCTTTCACTTCACAGTTGTCTGTTACTTGTGAACTTTCTGTAAAAAATTCAAAATAAAATCTTTATGTTTAGGGTTGTAAACATGACAAAATGTGCAAAGGTTCAAGGTATTAGTACTTTCGAGAGGCACTGTATGTCGGGTTTGTTTCGGGCTCGGGCCTATAATTCAAGTTAATTGGTCAGGGTCGGGTTGGCCTTTATGCCCCCGGGCCTGGGCTGGATTATTCAGGCCCAATCTCACCTCTAGATTGTCATGTAAGAGCTTAATTAAAAGCCTAAATGCAGATTGAAGAAGGTAGATGAGAAGACGCTACAAGTATGTACTCTTACAGTACACTACACCTCAGTCGGCCTCTTGTGTTCTCAGCGACGCCCACAGGCCACTGGTCGCAAGCACTGACGCAGCAGGTCTGTGCGCGCAAGATACCGGTCTCGCCTTTGTTGCACTAAGTGGAAGAACAATATGTTTCAAGTGCATCACTTATTTAAAGGATGGAAATAGCATGGTACCTAAAAGTGAAAAATAAAGAAAAAAAAGAACCAAAGCAAAACCAGAGAAATGACAATGGTAAGAAGGCTGCTCTCCAGCCAATCAACATAATTATTTGGACACAATAGCAAATCTGTGCAGATATGCAATTATCTGAGGTCAGACAAGGCTCATCTCTCTGAGGAGGCTGAAGTCCTTGTGTGTAATCAAATGTAGACCATGTTTTATCTGGTGTTGCTGCTGTTTAATGGTGTAATAAAAAAACTGTAACAAACTGGACAGTTTGGTCAAGAGAGCAGGGTTAATGGTTGGTATTCATCTTTTTCATAGTGATACGATTAATATAGGGTTAGATTAACCTTAATCATTGAATTGAGCTTTTCCCAATTAACTGATTGGAATTGTCTTGTACCAGTAAGTATTTTCATGATATCATGCTTTGTTCCACTTGATCTTGGAGGTCGGAATTTCCGAGTTCCGACCTGGAAATTTCAACTGGAACACACACCAACTCGGGACAGAATCACCAAACCCGAGAAGGAGCATTTAAAGATCGCTGCGCCCGGTGTAAAATGTAAAGCTTTAAACCCCAGTATTTGGCAAATGTTAAATGTCAACGCCAACAGATAAGCTTTAATGCTCTGTTGCTGACTTCTCAATTAACGGTTAAAACTACAAGTGCTGAAATATCACTGTATTTATGACAAATGTAATAAATATATTATACTAGGCTATATTACTATAATTCCCTTTAAAATGATTATGATGATTGTAACTTTTGTGGACGCGTCTTTCTCCGATGTTTCCGACCTAACCCGGATCGAACTGGAATGCAGCATTATTATGGAGACATGATGCATCATCCCTTGTTGGGGTTACCATGCTTTTATCCTGTTACCATGGTATTCATGAGCTGTAAAGTCCAACTACTTTATACTCAAGAGTAAATAGTTTTAGATTAACTATGAAGTGCGTTGTAGTGACTTATATTAAGGTTTTAAATACAGACAGAGCTGTTTTGTTATTGTCAAATTGAAGTATGTAATGCCTGCAGCAGCCCCAGTTCCAGCAGCCACTATAATGGTCCATTTGGGACTGTGTTCAGGTGGAGGGCGGCCAGTGCTGGAGCATTGTTTAACACAACAATGTGCCATGTGTGTCTTCACCATTTTGTGAGGGTATGTTTTTGTTTAAACCACAGATACAAACAAGGCATGTTATTATTTCTCTTCTGGCTATATCCCTGCAGCTGGGCACCCGTGTTTTCCAGATCTTAATTAAGATTTATATTTCTGTGCCATTTTATATTTTCATTATTAAATGTCAGGATTTATTGGTTTATTTTGGAGGTATTCCTTTATTATTTGAGTCCACAAAGTATGCCTGTCTAGTTACGTATATTTGTATGTGGATATTTCTAATAACAGAAGGTTAATGGCTGATCACATTCATTTCTCAGTATTGATTGTATCGTGGCTGCTCATTAGAAAGATTAGTTTTCACATGGTCTCAAGTGTGCTCTTAACCGTATACTTTCAGCTTCCCTGAGGCTCCATACTCTCTTCAAGCCACGACATATGAGAGAGTTTGGGTCCGCTGTAGTTCTGAGGGGTCTGGCTGCAGAATGACGGACCTCAAGTCATTATTGACCTTTATTTAACCAGGAATGTCATACTGATATTTCAGCATCGCTTTTTAAGGGGAGTCCTGCCCAGAGAGACAAACTGTTTTCTCTACATGCAAACTCCACATTGAAAGGCCGAACCCGACAATCAAACCCTGGACCCTCTGGCTATGAAGCGAGAGCGCCAGTGTCAGACACCGCCTTTACTTTGTCCCTTTGACTGATGTAAGATTTCTTAAAAGGTCAATGTTATTGCTCAGACCATGAACCTTTAGAATAAACTAGGTCTTATCAAACTATTTGGTGTCTTTTTTTACTGTATATATATTTTATTTTAAAGAATTTGAATGCTCCAAAACTTTGTGAAAACATTTCTAATAAACCCAAGGAGAACCGCGCTGACAAAAGCGGTTCGCTCACACTTTAATGACCGTTTGTTTTGCAGAGCACAGTAAATACACAAAGCTATCAAAGTGCAGCATTAATACTGTATTTTCAGTTGAGCAATTTATTTTGAAGTTCAATAAAAATATTTAAATGGCTCATTTTATACATTTTCCCACAGTGTTTGTGTAAGCCTCAGTTGCACAGGAGTTTCCATCGTAGCTAATGTAGTTGTTAGTGTTGTGCATTGTTGTCATCATGCAGCCCAGATGGGTACTTTTTGTAACAAAGACCCCACTGCAAAGGCATGGTTTCTTGAGATTAAAAGAAACCTCCCCAATTTAGTCTAACACATAACTCACTCCTTGGATTTCCGTGTATCTACATGAAATCATTCAAATTCTTCCAGATTTCACTTATACCAATTAATATTAAAAAGTGTTTTCTTCCATCTTTGTGCATGACTGGTCATTTATGAAATGTTTAAATTCTTTTGTCCCACTTTAAAACATCCAACAGACTAAACTTGGCAAATTCCCCCCAAAAAACTGGCTTAATGCTGAACAAAAGACTTGTTAAAAGTAATGTTTGTTTTTTTTCAGTGTGAAAGTCAGACGAGGATTGAAATGGTCCACTGAATTATAAAAAGCTTGTTTTTTTGGAAATATTTTTAATACTGTTTGAAGCTAGTGCTGGCATGAACTGAATGAAAAAGGCAAATATACAAAAGTGATTTTTTAAGTTAATTATGTCCCTTGCATTTTATTTATTTATTGAAATTTCCAGTTGTTGCATAAAACTTGGACTTGGCACAGCTATAGAACTTCCTTTTGGTGAAAAGTCAAACATTACAAAGCTTACTGAATTTTCTAAACCACACATGTGACACAAGTATGCGCTTTAATTTTCAGGTTTCATTTTCAGGTTTCATTTTTTCTGACATTTTTAGGGCCAACAGAGTTTCACTAAAATGTATAATGACCAGGAACATATGTAGATTCAAATATTTGAGCCCGTTCTTGGTATCTCATATAAATGGCCAGAGCTACTGTATGTTAGGCTATTAAAGGGGGAAATAAAAACAAGGTTAGGCGCAATAACATATGAATGGCTAATAATGAATGACTGAAAAAAGATGTCAAGGTTACAAGGTTAGAGGCCCATCATTATTACATGCTGGAAAATAAATAAGGCGCCTACTTGTTTTGTGTTTTAAGTTTTCAGTGTACATTTGAGTTATCCCTCCTATACCCTTAAGTGCAGTCCGTTTAAGCCAATACACAACACATTACAGCAGCCACTTATTTAGCCGCGCTCACTGGTAATCATTTATTGTGCTGTGCAGCTTTGGGGCCACAGATGTGATTGTGCAATTGTCGTCATTCATCATTTTTCCACCTGCCCCCCAACGCATCAGCCACGCGCCTCAATGTGCCGCGCGGTCTCTCCGCTTTGAGCGTTGGGGGGTAACTGAAAAATGCCTTGATTGAATGTCAAGGGAAGCAGGTGTCAAAGCGCTGTTAGCCTGCTCTGACACACTTTCCCCTGTCACTTTAAACTAGTAAATGACCTTCAAAATAGAAATGCCAAGAAGCCGCTGTTGTGCCGTCACCGTGATGGCCGCCGCTGACAGATGAGCGGAGCCGGACCCTGGGCCTTCAAAAACCTCTCACATCATTTCACCGGGAATGCCGTGTCATGTGACCACGCAGGATTGATGGTTTCCTTCCCGCTCAGTGGCAGGGCTGTATAATAGGTGATTATGCCTTTCCTAATGGAAGTGTAACCACTTTACCTGAGGCTGACAACACTTCTATTTTCTTAAAGTTAATAGTACCAGGTAACAGTGGTGTATGTCAATGATTCTCAAGAGTGACCCTGGGAGTATGCTTGCATTTAGCTGGAGTACTTGGAATGATTTCAGATTCAAAACTGTGGTAATATAAAGTTTTGTATTTTCATACAGATAAATCCATCCAACCAGCAACACCTTCAAGGTAACACTAAATAACAGAGAAGAGACAAAACAAGTTGAAAACCAGCGCTTTGTGATATGTCCCAACTACTGTATGAATAATTCAAACTGAATGCAACGAATCTGGTTTAAAACTGTTGCAAATCAAAAGGAGGCAGTTCAAAAGCTGTATAGACTTCCTGGAGAAGAAAAGCTAAAGGGGGAAGTTGAGTTGATATTGGAGTGTTTGCAATGCATTCAGCTACATACAGTGGTATGTATTGTTTCCTGCCGCTAAACAACTTTATAGGTGACGTTTATCCAGATGTTCCCTGCAAAATGCATTTAATTGTAATTATACGTATGTGGTCTAAAGACATCTGAAACTGTGTGCGCTGTGGCTCAGTTTGAGTAATTAACGGTCAATTGTACTTGAATTTTCAAATGTGCCAGCCGACGTCATTGCTCCAGATCCATCCAAACAGCGTCAGGCCAGCATGTCCGTCCTGTTATGTCACTTTAAACAAAACGTTTTCACATTTTAAATCCACTTCTGAGCATTTCAATTTAGCAGCTCACTTAAAACTGCTAGAAATAAGAAAAATGGCTCCTACTCGTATAATAAAAACACAATAAAACAATTCGATCATGTGCTGAGCCCACATCTTCTGTTTCCCATCGGGTTGTGGCTGCGCGGCCTGTGGCTGCCTCTCTGGAGTAATGATGAAGATGAATGGGTTTCTCTGTGAAGCGTCTGAACTGTGCTCCTCCATCTCTTTCAATCTGCTTGTTGTGTTTATTTAACATCCCCGCGGAGAGATCGTGTGCATGCCGAGTGCAAGGTCGCGCCGAGACTTTTAACAACCGCGGAGGGCTGTTTGGCTGGGTCTGTGGTTTTTATGGAGAAATAAAAAAGAAAGCAACACTGGGAGAATTCAAATTGTATAGATCCTTCTTCAAGTGAGGTATTCACATAAGCAAGAGTGGTGTTTTTCCCCACATATTAAACGAAAAACTATTGGTGGAACAAAACCCTCCTTTAGTGTGTTGTAAATGGGAAAAACACCGTGCATCTTATTATAAAGCATTTGTACCAATCTCCTGAACTTGTAGGCTAGTTTTTTGTTGTGTTTTGCAAAATACGATGAGAAAAAGTAGCAGTGTAAACACAACATAGCGCTGGCGAAGGTGCTAATTAAAACTCATCACGATGTCAAGATCCTGTTAACCAGCCGCGGGCTAACACACGGTTATTTTTATACTTAGTTTTCTTACATCTGAACATGTCCTCATCTCCTCGGCCTGGAATTCTCTGTAAAGGAGAGGTGTCCAGATAGGTGTCAGTCGGTACAGAGGTGATGACAGCGCCGTGTGTGATGTGCTCCCGCGGCATCATGGGAAAGACGGAGTGACAACAGGGTCAAGCGGGAGCTCAGGGCTGGCGAGCTCGCTACAGAAATGCCTGTGAGCTGCACAGACACAGGTTTGGATAATCAGGTGGAAACTTGATTATAAGGGCACTCATGTGACTCCTTATAATTCCTATTTCAATCTATTATTAGGTAAATATATTCATGATCATTGCTTATCTGTTATTGTTCTAGTTGTTGTTGCAGAGCACGTGCTTTGCTCATAGGACACCCACAGTAATTGTAAAACAGGCAGTAACGCGATTGTTATTATTTCACATTTTACAGAAACAAGTCAACTCCAGCTGAGATGTTGCCACGTCACAAAAGCAAGACGTTATGCTTGCAGCGGGTTGGCAAAATAAAACGTTTGTAGGCAGAGAATAATGTTCATCTGCAGTACCTGTATACAGTCAGACAATTCAACTTTGGGTTAATCAGTCCACAGTAGGGGTGTGTATCGCCTAGTCTCAGGCGATACGATACGTATCCCGATACAAGGGTCACGATACGATACGATACGATATATCCCGATATTGAAGAATTAGACGATTATTGCGATTATTTTTTTACTACTTTGGAAACAACTATTCAGTAAACTAGTCCACCTTCATTAGATTTGTATCAAATACATTTGATCTATCCATCTTATGATATAAATGCTTTTCACTAATGTGCTTGTGACTGTGGTGTTTATGGTGATTATGTAACTTTGAACGGAAAACAGATTTCTTGGAAACCTAGTAATGAAACCAATTACTGGGGATGCACGTTTTCTAGTATTTCTATAGTTGGGAGTCCTTGGCGATCAGTAACTATTATGGGTTTCATCCATTAAAATATACAATAACTCAGACGGGGCATTTAAAATCGTGTCTACTCCACAACGGGTGTCACTCGTAGATCAGGGACATAATGACACGCGCAGCAGTAGCACACAACTGAAGCAGAGGGGAAACTAATACAGCAGGCTCTTTTTAAACTTGTGTCGTAGTACTGCAGTGGCGAGACACAGGTTTAACATGAGCCTGCTGTATTTACTGTAGTTTCCCCTCGGTTTCGTTTAATTCCGTAATAAAATGCTACGAAGATAAATCCATGCTACGAAGATAAATCCTCTCCAAACGCAGCGGCGACGCACTCAGCAATATGCACAAAGCTGTGGCTCCTCTCGTAATAATCCAGGTCTCTGTCTTTGCTGTAAAAGCCAAAGCCAAATGTACAGTTTTAAAAGAGCCCCGTAGCGTCTCATAGCTCATTCTTTTCCATGCTAAGCTCTTCCTGTGTTTCTCTAACTCTCACTAAATTCTAGTGTTACTCAAGCGGGCTGCGCGGTGCGCTGCCATCTAGCGGGCGGAGTAAAAGTGCAGGACCAAAGAGAGACGCTGCAATGAATATTTCCCCAAAAATAGATGTTTAAATATCGATACGGGCGCTTTTGTATCGATACGAGAATCGCGCGACGTAATATCGCGATATATCGGCGAATCGATATTTTTCAACACCCCTAGTCCACAGTATATTTTTCCAGTCGTGCTGTGGAGCATCCAAGCGCTCTTTCGCAGACCAAAGCTGAATAGTTTTGGAGGAACACACAACGTCAGGCGTGGAGGAAAAATGGATGTGCTGTTTTGTTGCCTCAGGGATTGGACAACGTGATATCATCAATAAAAAAAAAAAGAAAAGAAAAATTAATTCACAAGTTTATGAAGAAAGACATAAGACATTCACAACATGCACGGAATAGGTAAGTTAACCCTTGTATTAAATAGCTGGCTGACCCTTCTTTTGTAGCAATAACTGCTTTCCTGTAGTTGCAGACGCTCAAACGATCAGGAATCATCTTGGCCCATTCCTCTTTACAAAACTGCTGCTGTTCAGCGAGATTCCTGGGTTCACTTTTTCTTCCCTGTCCTGTGAATGTTTACATGTTACGGCCAATAAAAATATGACAAAATGAAAATGTTTGGGTGGTATTAGTTTAAGCAGACACTGTTTATTCATTCTTATGATTTTGATGAAGATCAGAACACATTTTATGACCAATTTAGGCGGAAATGCGAGAAATTCCAAAGCGTTCACATTTTCATCCCACTGTAGCTATAAGCAGCGACATCCCCATGGCAGCGAGATGGTGAAAAAGGTGAGCCGCTCAGAAACTCATAATGAGTTAAATGTCAGTATTTTATTCCATTTACCGGGCGAAATGTTAGCTTTAGATCTATTTCTACTTCTATTTGACATCCTTACATTACTTGGCTGGCCTTGATTTAGAAGAAAATGTGTATCACAAAGCTCATTTAGGCTACGCTGTATATGATATGTTGTTTATTACGTACCTTAAGGCTTCAAAGAACCTTCACCAAAGCACATTAAATTGCAAGGCACAGTCTTTCTTTTGTTCTCTCCAGCTGGAGTCCATTGATCTGGACCGTACTTCCGCACGCACCTCTGCAATAAGTCATCTCTGTGGACCCTGAATGACCACTTCTACTACTACAGAAGGACATCATTTATTTTTCATATTTTCTGCTTGGCTGTGCACGCTCAAACCTTGACTGCTGACTGAATCAAGCGTCTTTTGCTGCGGCATTAGCCAAGAAATACTTTGGTGCACAACCAACCAGAGTGATGCCTGTTTCTCTTCAACAGTGTCTTGTTTTTTCTCAAAGGCTTTTCATTGCGTTGAGCTTCGGGGGCTTAGAAAATAGATTGACTGCTGCAGTGGCTTCTGACAGACCTAGGCAAACACTCTCCCCCCGCAGCATTCGGGGAGCAGGAAGAAGTATTGTGACATCTTGCCTTTCTGGGCTGCCAGTAGATGCCTGGAACGGCTAAGGCTTTTTCATCTGTCACTCCGAAAGCTCCAACACCTCCCCGCAGCCCCTCTATGCATCAGCTTTTGTGGCTTTGTGTTTGGGATTTTGCACTTTGATCATCGGTCGTTGTTCCTTCACGCTTCCACCAGGAGGTCTAATTGCCTTTTTTTTTTTTTTTCTGTATCTGTGGTTTCCAGGAAAAGGGGAGAAGGATTCTTGACGAAAGCGTTAGATAGAAGGAATAGGTTGTGGTGGTACAAAAAGTTCAACTCAGTGAAGAATGTCAGTGATGCAACTCGCTGTACACCCAGAAGCTGCCTTCAAAGTGAAGATTGGCTACAGATAAGAAGTCGGCCCATTATTAATTTACATTCACAGTCAAAGTAGTCAGAAACATGAAGGAGTTGTATGAGCCAACAGGAAGTCTTTTGGGTTGATCTTAAAAAATATATTTTCACTTCAATGAATCCCCCATTATGTACATGCTTCTATTTCATTCTCAGATAATGTTGTGTGTGGAAATTCGGCTCTATAAAGTTTTTAAATGTATTATAAAATCACATTTTATTCATTATGATGTACCTTGATAATTCAGCATGCTCTGATATTGCTATTGGAACCCACATTTCCTTCTGTGATCAATATACTCTGTTAATACTTGTGCCTCATTAAGAAAAACTTGTGTCTGAGGGTACAGTATATACTTTTGTTGTTCAGTTCACATTAAAAACATCTAATAAATATCTAAATATCTGAATTTCACCCAGTTCCGATCCATTTTGACTGCTGCTTTACCCTCTGGGAGTGTTTCTGAAATGTGTGTATCCATACACCTCCATTATAAATCTTTTTTCTTTTAATAAAGGTGACATTTATTTCCCCCGCAAATTCCCGTTTTTATCTTCCAAATCCTTTATTTTTTTGAAAAACAAAAACAAACAAAAAACAATGTATACATTTTTCCCACTTTAACCTCTTTCCAATTGTGGACCCATACAACAATTCGGTGTCTTTAGGCAGTTATTTCAGAAATGTGTGCATCCATACTTTCATATTTTCAAATTCATATTTTGACCTTCCCTCTCTGAATCAAGTTCAAAATGTATCCATCTGTCTTTTAGTTGTTTTTTATTTCATTATCATCTGTTGTAGTTCCTACAGTTTGTTTCAAGAGGGGCTTTTGAGAGCTGTTACATAATTACACAAAACGTTACGATCACTGTGTTACTTCCACTCAAAGCTTTTTCGTTCTTGAAATTACATGTTGCCGATAATGGTGCTCTATTCAGACTAAATGGCAAATGGTCTCAACTTATAAAGTGCTTTAATCCAAAGCGCTTTACACCAATGAACAACTCACCCATTCTCACTCTCAGTCACACACCAACGTAAAATAAATAACAATGTAAGTGCTTTTTTATTTGTATTTATGCACAATAACCTCTGTGCAGTGTTTGGGCTCAGCCTCAGGACATTGTTACTTGTTTCCTTTCCAACTGTACTTGGAAACATGCTCTGAATACCCTTATCTCAGAGGTCACTGTTTTTGGTTAAATTGTTTGCTTAAAACAAGGAAGGATGCACTATAAAAAACAATTGGTGTAAATCAGATAAATCTAGTATCTGTCTATTTACTAATCTAACAATCTAATGAATTAACTAAAATCGGTCTGTGTATCACCACTTCACACAATAATTATCATTCTTGTGTATCTGTGAGAAAATCGTTATGGGGACACTTGATCGGTCTAGTCTTTTCAGGAGGGCAACTGATTACTTGTTTGGGTGTTAGCAGAGACATTAGCCGGGGATGGATATTGGCATCAGCGCGGGGCGGAGCTCAGGCTGATCAATCCTCTGGTAATGAGTTCTGCCTTCTCCTCCCCTGCTCCAACAATGGCATGGATTTGGGGTTATCCTTCAAATGTCTTGGGGGCAGAGTTAATTTTTGCATGCTTTCCGCTCAAAATGATATGTGAATCTCAATCAAAACTTCACAGAGGAGTCGCTATAGTTCCCGAAAAAACAGGCCAAAACAATAAATTAGTTAGAAATATGATGATGTCATAGCATTTTATTGTATATCAAATAATGTCCTTGTTAATCTGTGTTAACCTTTGAAATACAAAAACAAAACTGCATTCATTTTATGTCCAATGCATCCACCAGTAAGTTAAGGACACTGCATTTTCACAGTCTTTATTTCCACACCTACTTTGAACTGGTACAATACGTGTATTCCAGAGCTGCTGAGTATACACGAGAAAAACTGCACAGGTGAAGAGGAACTGTATGCTAGTTTGAAGTACTAATCCTAATAATTAGTCATGTAAAACTAAACAGTATATATGCAACAAAACGAGTCTCAGAGGTACAATGTATTCAAGAAGTTGATCCCATAAACCTCTGTTTAAATGTCACATTACCTGTCAGGGTCTCCTTTTCATTTTGTCATGCTCTGATCCCTGTGATCTACCTGCAATCTCAGCTTTATGAACAATATCCTGCGAGTGATGAGCCTTGGAATTGCTGTTTGTTATGAATAATACACCTCTACATCTCATAAAATAAAATGCAAGCCCCGCACACACTATTCTTATAAAAATATTATCCAGGCGGCATCGTTTTTCATGTGTTGACTGGTTATTTTATGTGAGATATGAAAAACCTGTAGCTATACTCTCTTTCTCTGGGGTATAATGGGTAACATCATTATGCAGCATATACCAGCTCCTCCAAATGTCAAAAGTTTAATACAAAATCTGCCTTGAAATCCACTACATATGGCAATTGTCTTGGGTTATTTGGAGCCGCAAAGGAGCAGATTGTAACCGCAGTCTTGTTCGAGCATATGAAAGTAGTGTTTTTGATAGCTCAGAGCTCCAGTGGTGCCTGTCTATTTAAACAGATGATAGGGACTCCTATAGGCCGCACAACACTTTCATAACATTTGAATAATTTGCCCACAGAGTAAGAATTTTTCCTTTACCTTCTTTATTTTGTCTAAGTATAGGGTCGACCACTATTTAGGCCATGCTCAAATTTGATCCACTTGAAGAAAATCCATGCATTTCCTTGGAAAATCTGCAAAGTGTGCGCAGCTGGTGTGCACCTAAACAATTCTGATACTCTACTACACTGACTTTGGTTTTTCCAAGAACTACTTTAACCTCCCACAGAAGTTGAAGTATGTTTTTACATGCCGGGGTGGAGTGCAAGCATGAAATCTCCTTGACACGTTAGTTCATCCTGCTCTAGGTCCTTATCTGTGTTCCCAAACCTCCGCGTGCAGCTAAAACAAGTGCTGTTGACTTGGTGTCTTTCCACAGATACACTCACCTCTCATATGTTGAAGTCTACAGGGAGAGATAAGTGCAGCAGAAACCCACTCAGTTCTGCATGGAGCTTTGGGTTCATTCCCCGTTTTTATTTATTCATTTATTTTTGACCGACATGACACTACATAATGCGATTTTACACTCGTATTTATGACCTATATTGCCTGAAATCTTTTGATCCTCTTTAGCATGTTTATATTAATTTAAAAAGACATATCATGCAAAGGGAACACAACTCAACTCCTTCCTATTCCTTTTACTTTTCTTTAATGTGTGTGTCTTTTATGCTTCTCCTCCTGACAAATGAATTTCCTTCAGGATTAATAAAGTTATATACTATCCTTTACACAAAACAAAACAATATTGATGTTTCATTCATTCCACTTGGAATGAATAAATGACTGCTTGTTAGAGATATGGCGATGGGTGGTCAAAGGCAATACAATTGGTTTCTTGTTTTGTGGGGTTGTTCTTTTTGATGGCAGTCTGTGTGTTACCATGGAAATGTCGGCCCTTGGTGCAATGGATAAAAGCCCTATTGGAAGCAGACACAGACCCATGTCCGAAAACTATGAATTGTCTGTAATGACCATTGAAGTAGGTTTAAAAAAAAAAAAAACAGGATCAAAGCAGTGTCATTAGATTAACAATTTCAGTTAAAACTCCTGTCTCCTACAACTAAAACAGCCACAGAAACCAACCCAGACACGCAGCAGGGAACTCACAACCTCTACACAGAAAACAATCCAGAAACAGTACAGAAGATCGTCTTGCTGTGAGGTATAAACACTAACCCATCTCCAACCAGTAGCCTTTTTGCCCTCTCCAAATGCTTTCTAATTAATTATACATGTATCTAATTCATTATAAATTGATTAACTATTACTGGAATAAATATCCTCCTGAGAAAGGAGGTTTTGAAGCAGCTGGACCTCTTATCTCTACTACGCAGTCAACACTTTCCCTTCAAGGCCAAGCCACGGAGCTAAACCAGATACGGACTGGGCTCTCTGGGTCATATTTTACATAACACTGACTTTCAGGATTGTAAACAACTGCACACACATACCCCCCAACCACTCCCCCATCGTTCTGCATCTGCCTCAACACATTTCCTCAGCCCCACTCCCCAGTCAATGGCCGGTCGTCCTTCCGGTCCCCAAGAAAAAATTCCAACACCTGACCTGGTGTACTGTGTATTTTTCCATGTCTTGATGTTTTTATGTACAGTATGTGCTTTCCCTTAACTTTAACCTGATTGTAATTTCGCATATCTTCTTTTGTAAGGCGCAATGTACGAAATGTGAGGTATAAATAAACATGCCTTGCTGACATTTCTACACACAGTCACATTTTTGATTGACTGACGTTTCGGCAAATGAAGTTGAAATATCATCTTGGTTACTAACTGTTCAGGGTGAACTTCACTTGCAAAATTAGTTTTTTGCCATTTTTGTTACGTAAAAGTGGTTTGCATCGCATAAAAGGATGGAGACCCCTGCACTCATCTTTGTGTCGCTCATCTGGTGCTAAATATAAATAAACCAGTAGTATAAGCTTGTATTTGTAACTTCTTCGCCGCCACAGGACAAACAAACACATTTTTCAAACATGAAACTCAAAATTGTTTCCTTTAGGCGAATGCATGCTCATAGATGACATGAAATTGTGCTCCATAAGGTTATATGGAGTCGAATTTATTACAACTAAGATACAATAATGATCATTTGCATATGCATAAATCAACAACAGGGGGTCAAGACAGAAGGCTGTGTCTAAATCTGAGTGAGTGTGAAAATAACAAGCGGGGAGGATGTAGAGCTTCAATTACCGAGTGACACCTCACTGTTCCTGTGGAGTTAATGAGGGAGGGGGGTCTGGACTGGTGGGTGTCCAGATCGTGAAAACACACACACGTAGTACGGTGACAGGAGCCACTGCAGCAGGAAGTACAGGGAGAACTGGAGGGTTTGAAGCTCCCATCCCACACTGAACATGCATCTTCTCACTGCATTTTAATAAGTACAGGAAGTTGCCCAAAGCACGTTGGGCCAGTCACAGTTTCTAAAGTTCTCCTGCCAAACTTATCACCCGTAGCACTATTTTAAAATCTTAAATCTTTACACTAAACCATATGTTAATTAGCAGCTCTGCTAAAATAGGGCATTTGTACAGTTTGTATATTTTGATTGGGGAGGAATGTTGTTGCATGTAAATAATGTTTAATGGTCAAGTTGTGCATATCCTGGGATTGAAATGCAACTCGATGCAATGTGATATGTGTTTGGCAACTCACCAGCTGAAGATAGGCAACTGCAATCCCGTGGAAAAGAGTAATAGTATTTACAAAAAAAAACTTGTCTGCTCTGACAGAATTTCTCTCTTCCATCTTCACCTCCATTGACAAGTCTGTCCAGCAAAGTCAGCGGACCAAAAATATCGTTGAAAAAGCGTAAAATCACATCATCATTTTGTTTTTCTTGTTAACATCTAATATTTTCCAGTCCATTGCAGACGAAATGACCACCAACGTTAGGCAGACTCTTTTCCACTTTTTCTCAGGCTGCGTCTCATAATATATGCTTATAAAAACATCCATCATCCCTGTGGTCAAATCTGTCCTGCTTTTGTTCTGCCATCAAAGTTTATACATCAGATAGAAAGGTCACGCTGAGTTCTTTCTTCAAAAGACTTACAGAGCTTTCTTTTCTTATCTATTATAGTCAGTGTATCAAAACAGGCATATTTGACCGCACACATAGGAGCGCAATGTTATAGCAGCCTTTTTTCTTTTATAGTCAGTGATCACAGCTCAGGGTGAAAAGGGTTGAAGAGCAAGGAGAGATATTGAACAAATTGTTGGTACCGTGATTCCAGTCGTCATATTGATAGAATACTTTGAAGAATTTCTTTACAGGCACAAATATGCTATACAGTATGTAATCTGTTTTCCTGTGCTAGTTAATGGACCTGTGCTGTATTTGAATATCCATTCTAGCCAGTAATCGCTCAGTCTCTCTTAGTGCCACACAATATTACGGACTATATAGTCACTCATTCTGTTAGCCTTCAGGCATTCAGCAAACAATTTCCCCTCACAAGACACACAGGTAAGAAAAAAGTTTGTGAAACTAAAAGTGATTTCTGCAATAAAGACCAACTAAATCAAATAACAATTCAGTATGAATAGTCAGAACTATCCCAGTAACAATTTATCTATTCATGTTGTGTACACTTCAAGGACGTCTTTTCTGTTCAGAAAAAGGTTTTCTCCTTCTCAGATCCCTCCAGCTGGAACACGCTTCAGCAGGATCTGAAGCGGTCCAGCCTGATCACTCTAAGAGAATGTTGAGTTTTATTAAAAGGTCTGGAAAATCTGTTAATAGGAAATTGCTGTTGTTTTAACTACAATGTCTTTCAGGCATGTTAAGATGTATTTGTAGAACTTTGTATTTTCACCTTGACACTGTGTTTTTTTGGTGACGTTTATGGTGACGTTGGTTAAACTTTATGATTCGGATGGCAGAGGCCAAAAGCTCAAAAGCATGTTCCATTAAGTTTAAATAAAAATGGTGTCAAAACTAGTAACAACTAATGCCAAATCAGAACAAAGTTAAAATGTATGTAAATTAGAAAAAATAACGCATACCAGAATTTACACAAAAAAATTACAAAATCTCAGTCAGATGGAAAACATTGAATGCGGCTACTATACTATTGCGTCACCTCGTATTACGATAAGGATCATTTGGCGGTGTGCTGCAACTCCCATTTTGAGGCCAACCAAAGTGTCAAACAAACCTTCGAAGTCCATTATTAAAGTTCCTTTTACAATCTGGACCACTTGGACGGTGCACTGAGAGAGTTTGTCTTCTCAAACACAATTGGCACAAAAAGAAAAAAGAAAATGAACGCCTCGAGCTGCAGTCGGTCCAACGCCTCCTTCGTCTGATTCACTACTCACCTACTCACATGCTGCATTTGGACTGATGTCAAAGACTGTTCTCTAACTTTTTATTTCACTCCAAACGGGCTATAATGAAAAGGTAACATAACGATACACTGTGTTTGACTTGCCCAGAAACTTGACTTTAGAATGGAGTGTGTGTTTCTATGTTCAAGGCAAATAACAAACAATCTGTACTTAGATTAGATGCCATTTTTGTATATTTTAAATGTCTTGAATGCCTATGAACTACAATGGAAAGTAGCCATGGCTAATCTGGCACATTTACACTAAATTACTGTCAGATGAAGGTTCTTGAATCATCATCTGCAGTTGAGTGTGTAACGTTTCGCCTCTCAAGAAGCTTTGTCATCGACTCTAAAGATTTCTGACCACAGGCGGACTAAGTAAAGACCACTGGCAGCTTGTCCTAGATCCACCCCTCTTTATTCAAAGGCTATACTCTCAACCTGTTGATAAACAAACCTTTATTGTTAAGTGAGTTTCAGTCTCAAGGACCCTACTCTCACCTGCTGCTTGTTACTTGTCTTTTGGTCTGCCCTGGGCTGTGTCTCATCCTCATAAACATGACAGTGTCCACCAGGCTTGGCGCAGAGGAGGCTGCTGTACAGGGGGATCTGAAGTGATTCCAAGTACCTCAAGGTGTCACTGTATACCCTTGGTCGGGAATCAATTGATGTAAGAAGTAAAAAGAAAGCAGCTCAGACAGCTCCCATGCACATCAAGCTTGAAGATAAGATATTAACAAATAGTATTATCAAGAGAATAAAAATACAAATTTGATGGATATAATGAGTTTATAAATATTTAGACATTTATGATCAAAAGAGCTAATGATCATTCATCTCTGTCCAACCTCGGCTGCGTTTCCCAGTCGTGAGTGTGTGATCGCCGCAGTTTAAAACATATAAACTCTGCTTCAGTTTCCTCTCGTTCTGACGCTGCTGTATAAGAGATGAGTTTCTCCAAAGCCCCGGGGAGCAACATTCATAAAGGCTCTATTGCAACAACACTTTCAAAGAGGCGTCCATTAAAATTCCCTTCGGTCGTGTTTAAAGGGATAAATGAGACAAAAGCTGATGTGATTTGGGTTTGATAACCAAAATTACTGGAATTTTTTTTTTTTTATGCTATCACTTCCTGTTCCATAACATTTGCATGTCCCTGTCAATTTGTATGTTCTTGAGGTAAACACTGACACAAATGTACTGAAACAACATGTTATTTGAGTCAACGGGAACACCGCAAATGCATAATTGCTTCCTGATTTTACAGTATGAGAATAATAAAAAATAATAAATAAAATAAAATAAACATATATATTCTGCTCTTGCTTGCTGTCCTGTGTTGAGGTCATAGTCTTGATTTTGTTACGCCCAACAGTTATTCTGCCGTTTCTCCGTGTCTTCTCCCTGTCAGAACGAGGTTGTTTTTGAATTGATTTTGCTTCTTTCATCTTTCAGGTGAATGTTTTTGTTTGTCTGAAAAGTCATGGGAATGTGACCTCTGCTCTGGAGCTCCACAACAGCTCACAAGTCGCATAACAGGAATCAGAGGAGAGGAAACTGTCTGAGCCAGACCAGTGGCTAATCCAGACAAGCTGTCTCGCCCTACTGGTAGTGGACACTCTTTGGATATCAAGCTGGACAGTGTGTCATGTTGTGTTTTTTCATTTAACAATGAGCTGGACGGTGCCCGTTTGACCAGCTTTCCTATAGCAGAGTGGAAAGGGTTATTTCAGAGGAGGCTCACAGCCTTTTCGGTCCTGCCATTGGGTGAAGACTTCTGTCAATTTGTGCCAGGTCCAAGTGACTGAAGGCCAACTTGGAAGCGTGTGCATGTGAGGACTAATTAGCATATGTTACCGCCTATGATTCACCATATAAGGACAAAAAAGTGCTGCGTGCAAAAGACTTCCACAGAAGGATATGAATGAAAAACACGAATCAAACCTAATAACCGACAAAACCCCAAAAGAAAAAAAACTATGTTTAAATAGATATACTGTAACCTGTACACCGCAAAAGGGTTTTCCTTCTCTTTCGGTGGCAGTACAACACTCCGCCCGTTTGGTGCAACAGGTAGAGTGCGCTCGTCCTCGGGTTCAAGCTGTCATAGGATCGAGGCCAACAACACTAATAGAGCGCATTTACAGTAATGCTACATTATTTATGAATGGCCGCATTCAAAAGTTTTAGCAGTGATAGGTACTTAACTTGCCATTAACAAAAGTAGACTACAAGTGTTACCAACTTATTGGCATCTGTAATTTATTATAATTATATTTACATTCTGGAATTAATCAATACCTGACTTAATATGTATAAATATATGACTCAGAATGTTGTGTTCCATTACGAGCAGGATTGTGAACAGAACAGGAGATTTTTTTGTGCGTAAGAGTCCTCCAGACTGTTCTTAGGATTTAAGAACAAGTTTTGTGAATGCCAAAAATCTTCCTAAGAAGGCCTTAAGAACAAATGTGTGAGTAAGTTTGTGACTGAGGCCCAATGTTCCTAATACCGGTAAGAGTCAAGACATCTCTTTCTATTGAGAGAGGACGTCCAAGGCACAACCGACGTATACAAATAAAAATCCTTTATTGATTGAGGACACCAACGCGTTTTGACCGATTAGGTCTTCATCAGGGCACACAGAGTCTCTTTTTTATATCTCTTTATATGTTCTTTCCATAACTGTAAGTCCATCTGATTAATAAACTGAACAGGCTCTCCAATTCTGTACTCTTTTTCCCTGCTGGCTAATTATACAGTAGGTGGTAATGTAAAAAGTACCTTGCCACTCAGAGGAAGCTGCTGACAAGTGTTGAGGAGCTTTCATATACCAGTACTGAACATGCAAAAATAGCTGTGAACACGCGGAAAGGCTGCTGATGGAGACGAGAGCGAACACAGCAAAGAATCGGATTGATGTCTGTTTTTGGTTCAGCCCGTTCCGTCTGACTCACCGGAACAAGGCGGCAAATCCCTCACGGTCTCCGAACATATATGAGATTTTCTTTTATTTCTTCATTTCGTTCGTAGCTTTCATTATGATGGAAAGCAAACAAGGCTGCATGGTTACAATGATTCGAAAATATTGAGTCTTTTAATCAATAGAGTTGATATTGACAGGCCCCGAGCACTTCATAAGATGAGAGAGAGAAACATTGCAGCAGTGGGACTGATACCGTCATTTTAGTCTGTGGTTGGAAATGAAGTTTTAGCATGATTTATTACATGGTTGCAGCAATTGCAGAGACACTAATAATGATAATATGTCTGTATGACTTCATGGATGAAGCAATAAGGAGAGGAAAACAAAAATACATAGACCAGATTTACTGCACATTCTGTTTTCATACCTTCGTTTATTCCCTGTTTCAATCTGAAAGACCTTGGTGATTGCTTGGAGGCCTAGTAATGTAAAATAAAAACAGGCAATAGTACTCATGCCAAGCCCAACCAATAGTGTAAAACAACAGGTCAAAGGCTGAAAAGCACACATCTTTTTTTCTCTCTCTAATCATTTCATTTAGTGCAAGAGCTACAAATACTACTCAACCACATGTATGCAATCACAAGTTTCAGCTTTGCAGAGATCCGTGTTAAATATTTTGAGGATGTTTTATTCATAGCGTCAGAAGAATCTTTCAGTAAAGTGAAGAAACAGAGGCAAAGCAGGCTGATGACATAACAAGCAGACAAGGACACTTTGAATGTGCCGTGTTGGACAGAGGTCACAGCTGCTGCGCTCTAATGTAGCTCTCTCCATACGGGACACCTTCACAGTTTATGGGACCAGCCCTGGGGGAACTAGCCAGCCAGAGTCAGGCTCCTGGTGGGCTCCAGGGGAACTGCATAGGCTGCACCGCTTAAAGGCTGTCCATCTACAGACAGCATGCCCTTTTATAAAATCACATGGACAGAGTGGCAGCAGCGAGCACACATGCACATGCACTCATAAACAGCTTTTACTACAGATGTGTAGGTGCGTTGTTAATAAAACATACAAAGCAGCAATAGAAAGACTTCTCAGAGAAGAAAGAATGACCATGTTTTTAGTTTGCTATAAGCTTAAGCGTAATTAATGATCACAATTTTTAAAACAATATACAAAAAGATAAATTGGTGGTAAATATCAATACATGCAGTATGTGGGACTCTCGTAAACACATGGTGTAATTAGCGTAATCTTCAATAGGCTTATAAAGAAACTAGAAGATATCTCCCTTCCAATAGAACCACACAGCATGAGCTGGAATGGAGTACACTAGTATACAGAGAGCCCAAAAGCAAAACATTTAGTATTGTAAGATTTTTCCAACTGTGTGCCAGCCTTTACCTCTGACTAACCATACACTTAAACTTCATTGGGTGAGCGTCCACCCTGACCGTGTTTCTTTACGCTAGTCCGAGATTAACTTTCAAAGGTCACTTGATAGGCAAGTTATTCAAACTATTTCACAGAGGTTTTATGGAGGAATGCTTGCATTTCTTTTGCTTGCGCTGAAAAAGTGCTCTCGCGTCCCTCTGGAGTCACCATTTAGTTGTTTATTCAAATTGCCTCAAACCTTTGTTAAACGGCTTTGAGTGGGATTTCTCTGTAGTGAGATTTGCACAGAATATTTGCTGAAAAAGGTGAGTCAAAGCGGGTACAGTGAAAACCCTGGGGGTCTGCTGCTCCCTTTTCACTTTGTAACATTTTGATAACGCCTGAAGAAGAGAAAGTGGATGTGTCGAGAAATTTAGCCCAACATAAATCACTTTGAAACCACCACAAATGCACTATTGCAGAAGATTAATGGGAAACCATGCACTTTTCATGCCCTCTAACTATTGACATCTCAAGCGTTAGTTTTCTCTTTGTGCTCACATACAAACTGTTACTGTTGAGCTACATAGAAATTCACCCTTTACATAGAAAAAGACCATATTCTAGTGCGATAAAAACAGAGCCAAAAACATGAAGCCAAACCTCTTAATCAACACCACAAATCTTCATTGGTAGAGCATAATAATAAAAGTAAGGCTCTTTTTATTTTAAAATAGATATCTGCTTTTGCAAATTAACTCTCTTTTGTCTTTCCTTCACCAAATTAAAAGTAAATGTTATCACCTACCATCAAATCCTGTTATTTTGCACCTCTTACACCATGTATTTTTTGGAAAGAGTTTGTCTTCAGATTCAGAATTCATTAGCGTTACATATCTCTGAGTAATACGCTGACGCAGGTGCCAATTCAAGTCACTTTTCTTTTCTTCTTTGACATAACATACCTCGTTATTGAAATATTCTTCTCGTCGCACTGAAAGGCACATTAAAATACCCTAGGCACCGAGAACATGCTCTTTGCTATTGGCATAAGCCTGGCTTCTATAAGTGTCTTCAAAGTACTTTTGCTCAGTCGGTAGCATGTGGGGGAGAGCGGGCTAAGTAGTGTCTTAGGTGAAAGCGCTTGAATAGCTCCACCTTTTTATCTATTTCGGCATAGAGTATTTAAAGCAAAAGATCAGAGACTGGTGAAAAAAAAAAAAAACACTGACGGTAAAGATATCTCTCTTGTGTATCTCACAGGCTTAAGTGGATCTGCCGCTGAAGCCTCGCATTGAAACGGGCACACAACTCGCCTATAATTAAGCTTGGGTTAAAAGTTCAACCACGCAAGACATTATATACATCTATGTAAAAGCTATCAATGCTAAGCCTATTTACTAGAAAAGGACACAGTAAAACCAGGCAATGCACATGTTTTTATTCAGTTTACCTCTCTACTTGTCTTTAAATCAAGGTTTCTCCCATCAAGATGCTCGGTCTGTGCTATTTGGCAAACCTGTGTGCCACTTTTAAAAATACCAACTTCATGTCACGTTGTTTTGTTATGTTTTTTGTTTTGTTTTTGTGTGTGTCTGTGTTTTTTTTTTTTTTTTTATTATACTTTGAGATATGAAATTAACCTTGTTGAATTTATGCTAATGATTGTGCTTGAATGTGTCAGCTTTTATTATGTGCTGAAATTAAACAATATTACAACCAAACTGCTCAACCAAACACTGCCTGGATTTAACTGTTCTGATCTGGGGTTGCAGCAGTGGGTCAGGTCTAGGTTCAGCAACACTATGTACCCAAAGAATGAGATCTGCTGAACATCCTGAATGACCATGTTATTTCCCTGATGGCACGGGCAATATTCCAAGATGACAATGTCAGGATTCACATGGTGAAAGAGTGGATCAGGGAGAATGAGACATGCTTTTCACACATGGATCGGCCACCAGAGTCTAGGTCTTAACCCCATTGAGAATCTTTGCTATGTGCTGGAGAAGGATTTGTGCAGTGGTCACACTCTCCCATCTTCAATACAAGATCTTGAGTTACTAGAACACTGGAATTTTTTTTGATTAAGCATGGACGTATTGAAACAAAGCCACAGCAAATGCGTACTGTAATCAAAGCTAAAGGCGGTCGACCAACATATTAGAGTGTGTGACCGCTCTAATATGTCGAAATCCTAGCTCCTATTGTACATGTTTTGTTGTATTATTCTGTTATAATTTGAGCTTGTATTCTTGTTTACCATTGTCCTTTTCCTATAGCTGTAGCTGTATAGCATTATATTAGTTTAGTGTCGTTTATTTGCGCTGTTTACATTCATGTTAGTTACAGAAGTCACATCATCACATAGTAATGGAAGCTCAGAAGGAGTAGGCTGAAGCAAGGAAGCTCCTTTATAGCTGAAAAAAAGGTTTTCTTAACTTCTGTGCTGGATTGTATTTCAAACAGGAAGTTTTTTTTCTCTCCACAGTGCCAAACCTGTTGCGACGGGTCAATTGTGTCCATAATTAAGCAAAGTCAGTTTGTTGCACATTGTAAAAAAAAACTTTTACACAGAAACTTTACCAAATATCAAGAGTGCGCACTATTTGCATGAGCTGTTAGCATGAATGCATATTTATTTGCTGAAATTGTGTCTAGTGTTGTTCTCTGTTAACTACACATGCTGACAGCCCATAAATTAATTGACCACATACTGCCTCCTTTTATAAAATGAAATGCCTTGACGCCCACAGGCTAAGTAAACAGTATCGAGCTGTGTTCATTATGTCAGGAGCCATTAATTTACTGCCAGCTTTACACTGAATGTGTTATCGCCAACCTGGCTACCAAACTGAGACGAAGAGGGAACTCACGATTTTATCTCACGGGAAGACTCCAAAAGTAATCAGCCTTGTTTTTCTGCATCACCACCACCACCAGGCAACAGGAGTGACATCATTTACTGTTTACAGATAAGATCCTCATTAGTCTAACATTGTCCGGGATGGAGATTACTGCCACTCCATCAGAGCTCCCATCAACTATTGAGAGAGGCATTTTATGATTCTGTTTTGAAAGATTGCCCACGCATGAAGAATAATCCCCTTGAGGTGCGTGTGTGATTCATAGTTCACACCATTGACCATAGTAATGCCATTGTCTCCAGTCAGAATGTCTCCACAGGCAATAAACAGTACAGTCCATTATTCTAATGTTGTTCTTGAACCACAAGTGGCTTTGCATAAAAGTATGAAGATGACCCTGTTGCCTCTAAAATATCAATAAATACAGAGTCAATGACACTACATTGCTCAGATCAATGACCGTTTTATTAAATGCATGAATACTTATAGTCGAGCAGATTAGGCTAAAAAAAACGTTGACTTAGTGATACAAGTGCCAAGGTTTGAATAACTGCTCTTTAGGTCCTACTCTTTCAGAAAAACCTGTGGGGAAAACATTTTAAATTTGGCTTCAACTGAATTTCCATGGTAATTTTTAATCTTTTTTGAGCATAAAATGTTTAATGTTAATCCTTATCTCAGAATATTTTGCGCCAAATCTAAAATGGTATCACAAATACAGTATGTGTGTGTATCACCTTATTCTTTGAAATAAGCAGGGTCAAAAAGGGTCTGACACTTGGCCTACTTACACTACATCACTAAACCCTCTTCAATGACACCCATATTGAATATTCTGTTCTATAGAACCTACAACCTACATACAACATTTATGTCAATTGTGGTGTTTGTATCACTTTGAATGCATGAAAAAAGAGAAACTAAACCCAATTTACAGCCAACAGAAATTATGACTAAAGTGTCTAAAGTTAATAATGATCATATCAGTAGGCAATTCCAAACATCATTGTTCTATCTTTTAAAATAGTCAAGTCTTGAAAATGACATTAATGCAATAAAATAAAATGTATCTGAAACCTGCAAATAGCTTAAAATCAATTTATTTAATGTACTGTAAAAGTATACTGGAAGCTGACTGCTGGACTAATTTATAAACAAATGCATAGAATATTATATATGATAATTCTACAGTTTGGAGCCATGATGACAACAGATTGGGCTGGAATCGTAGTTTCCGTGAAAGTAGAGAAGAGGTCTTGAAGTGAAAACTTATTTTCAGTCCAAAACCAGACAATATGGAGTGAATCGCCGCAGGAACCCCGGCGAGACAGAGGAGGTGAGTGTGTGGGAGTGATGAGGTGTGACTGGTATGTTAGCAGATTGGATTTAAATGTGAGAAGAAGAAAAAAAAACTCAACACCGAAAAAGCTTTGTTTCACACATCCTGTTCCTTCCTCAATGCCTCTTTTCTCCCTATGGCATTTATATCCCCATGCTCAAAGATGTGGAGGTTATTCACATTTTTTTCTCTCTCTCATCTCTCCACAGCTCCTACGAAGCTTTGTGATGTGTTGGATGATGATGGCAGCCCTGGCACAGAGAAATGGCTGAAATTTCAGAATCCCCACTGGTGCCTCGAGAGCATGAGCATGCACCGTATTTCTGTATCTTTGAAATGCACAGCAACAGGAAACTCAATCTGCTGTGAACTAGCCTCCTACTGTACTGTGTGTCTTCTCCATTCCTGTATGACACATTTTTATCATCCGTTTGTCACACAGCCGACCCGTGCAGCTCAGAGCAGCGCCATTAGGTACACTTCGCTCTGTCCATTTCTGTGGCAAATCACATCCCGAGAGCATGATTCCAACATCAGCACACAACGGCAATGTCCGGAGAGGTCTGGGGATGCTGTCACACTGAGATGAGTTTATTCCATGAGAATACATTCTGCCTCATGTTTCAAAAGTCTCAGGAGTAATACTTAATGTGTTTTTTTCTTTCTTTTTTTAATGTTTTACTTTATTTACTTTCTACGGAGTTCAGGTCAGGGTAAAAGGTTCAAATTAGTCATTAGGTGTGTGTCCTGTTTCCATGTTTCAAAAACATGGAAACAGGACACACACCTGAAACAGGTACACTTTTAGGTACCATAGATTTCCATCCTACTACCATCTTGCACCAGTGTTCTGTTTGTGTATGTTTCCCTCGTGGATACATTGAGAGAGTTCCATCATTTAGAACAGAGAGAAATAAAAGTGAAATGGGAAATGGACCCTCTCACCAGAGAAGAGCTGTAGTAAAGTAAAGGTGCCATGCTAACCGCTCATACAGCCATTGGGTCACAAAAAGGTCAAGAATATTCAAATATTTTTTTGTGTAAAACGTTGCATAACCAGGGTTTCCGCATTAAATTTAATTAAAACTGGCATTAAATATACATTTATTGGAAAATCACGACATTACTCAACAATTTTTACTGAACAAGTTCATCGAAAATACCATAATCATGGTCTAAAAAGTATACAGTTGCAGTTTGGGCTGAAATTCACCACATCTTTCTGCTCCTCTGTTTGATGAAATGTTTGCAAATCTTCAGAAAAGAAATATGCTCTGATTTTTTTCTGCGTTACTGAAAATGGTATTAAACAGCATTAAATTTGACTTGCTTCTGCCTGTATAAACCCTGCACCTGAGCGTAATATTTAAGTCCTGTCTTATTAGGCCTGGTTTGGCTCTAGTTCAAACACAATTCAGTCCAAGTTATGACCTGGTTGAGATTTAGCAGTATTTAAAATATAATATTTTCTTAGCTGGTACTTGGTGTTAAAGGTTGCTGTTCAGGATTTCCATGAATAGTACTTTAAAAGGAGTATTGTTTCATGTTATCCAGTCCTTTAGTTGGAAGCAAAAGTAGCAGGCCATAAAGACAAACAGGTTTCTCTTGCAAATGAGACACTAAGTCTAAATGTATGTATACGGATATCCTGTGTATTTTCCATTGAACGTCTAGGAACTCTTTTCTTCCTGCTGCTATGCGCTTTTATAATGTGAACTTTATTTGAGATGAACTGTTGAATTGACGGTAGAAGGTTTGGGGTCTGTAGCAGATTCCATTTTGCGTTTTGTTATAGACGTATATTATGTTGTTATGTTCATTGTGATGTGTCAGTGTCCATGGCATTTTAATTTCCTCATTACGGGACATGCCTATTTCCTTCCACTAATAACTGCGATGAATGAGGCGTTTACAGCCTTTTTCAGGGGGCAGTAAACATCTCATGATTCACATAGGCTAATCTCACATCTCTGTTTTTTTTTTATGCTTTATTGTTCGAAAATGGCTCTGGATATGGTCCAGTGACTGTGACTGTTTTTTAATATTCAGAGTAATGGCTGGAGTGACGGGGAAACATCTGGCAAGGTAGAGAAGTGGTTTAACTACATCTGCACAGTCTGACAGGGAGCATGCAGAATGCCTTCACTACTGAAGTGCTGCGATTAAAAAGCTCTCGAGATCCAAATTACACAGCTTTCTTTGTGTAGCGGGCCATTGACTTGACAGTAAGGATATACCTCAGGAGTCCAATCCCCATTACGTTTGTAGTTAATCATTGTGTTACATAACTGAACAAAAAAATGGGCAGAGTGAGAGCAATTGAAAAGTAAGACTCGTTACTTCACATGATGCTGTATTAGCAGGAGCGATATTATGACAAAGGTATTGAGTGCAGAATTGGAAGTTCTAGCATTAGCTTTTATTGTTAATTCTGCTGTTGTAACAATCTGGCTATTGATACTCATTTTCAAATGCCTTTTTTACTTCCAGTTCATTATTTTCATTTAGCAGGTTAGATAAAAGAAAATTATTGTTTAAAACAAAAATAATGTACAAACATTTACATATACAAGTACAAATAAACATACAAATGTATACAGTAGATGTCGCTCAACACATGCTTTTTGCTCTTATAGTCTCTTGCCAGGGATTTCTCTATATACAATGGGAGGAAAAGTGAGTTTACCCTTTGGAATGTTATGGCCGATAATAATATCATGTAATTATTTGGGGGTGGCATTAGTTTAATCATTCTTTTAAAAACTCTTCCTCACCCTCCGCGGGCGGTCTCTCTTTTTCCTCCAAGCTCGGGTCCTCTACCAGAGGCCTGGGAGCTTGAGGGTTCTGCGCAGTATCTTTGCAGTTCCTAGAACTGCACTTTTCTGGACAGAGATGTCTGATGTATTTCCTGGGATCTGCTGGAGCCACTCCTCCAGTTTGGGGGTCACTGCCCCGAGTGCCCCAACGACCACGGGCACCACTGATGCCTTCACTCTCCAGGCCTTCTCTAGCTCTTCTCTGAGCCCCTGGTATTTCTCTAGTTTCTCGTGTTCCTTTTTCCTGATGTTGAAGTCGCTTGGTATTGCTATATCAACCACCACGGCTTTCCTCTGCGCTTTGTCCACCACTACAATGTCTGGTTGGTTCACCATTACCATTCTGTCCGTCTGTATCTGGAAGTCCCACAGGATCTTGTTCGGTCATTCTCTACCACCTTTGGAGGTGTTTCCCACTTTGACCTTGGGGTTTCCAGCCCATACTCTGCACAGATGTTCCTGTACACTATGCCAGCCACTTGGTTATGGCGCTCCATGTAAGCTTTCCCTGCCAGCATCTTACACCCTGCAGTTATGTGCTGGATTGTCTCATTGGCCCCAGTCTACACCTGGGGTCTTGTCTGGTGTGATAGATCTGGGCCTCTATTGCTCGGGTGCTCAAGGCCTGCTCCTGTGCAGCCATGATGAGTGCCTCTGTGCTGTCCTTCTGTCTAGCCATTGGTAGGATTTCTTGATATCCGTTATGTTTCGGTGGTACATCCCATGTAGGGGCTTGTCCTCCCAGAACGAGACCTCCAGCGCCTCATCTTCTGTTCCCCATTGTCTGAGACATTCACTCGTTGCTTAGCCCTTCGTCAGACACTGGTCTGACGAAGGGCTAAGCGACGCCCGAAATGTTACTTTGTGGTGCCTAAAATACATTTCTTGGGAGCGCAATAGCGGTGCAGTTTTTTATTCTTTGATTTCACGTACTATTGAACTCCTGCACGCTACTTAACTGACCTGGGATGTGCGTGTCTGTCTAAACCCTCTTCAACATTCACCGAGCACGTCATCTGTTGGAGCCTTGTCCTTGATGTACTTGTGGATCTTGGATGTTTCATCCTGGATAGTGGCTCTCACGCTCACTAGTCCTCGGCCTCCTTCCTTACGGCTAGTGTACAGTCTCAGGATGCTGGATTTGGGGTGGAACCCTCCATGCATGGTTAGGAGCTTCCGTGTCTTAACATCTGTGGTCTGTATCTCATCCTTTGGCCAGCTTATTATTCCTGCAGGGTATCTGATTACTGGCAGGGCGTAGCTGTTTATTGCCCGGGCCTTGTTCTTGCCATTGAGCTGGCTTCTTAGGACCTGCCTTACTCTTTGGAGGTATTTGGCCGTAGCCGCTTTCCTTGTCACCTCTTCGAGGTTGCCATTTGCTTGTGGGATTCCGAGGTATTTGTAACTGTCCTCAATGTCTGCTATTGTTCCTTCTGGGAGTGAGACCCCTTCTGTGTGGACTACCTTCCCTCTCTTAGGCCCTGTCCCAATTCCAACACTTGCCTCTGAGAACACTCGCTGAGTTCCCTCCACAGTAAAGTGCCCTCAGTGAGGGAAGTGCAAGTGAAGATTCTCCCCTAAGGAATGGGACAACACTAGTATGCAAATTGCGGCGAAGAACGTGTACCTTACTGTACGTCACGCGCAACATCGACGTGTCTGATTTCACCCCCGTCTAGTAGATAGCGGTAATACAGAGTTTATACACATAAACTACAATAACAAGAAATACGTAGCTCCTGCCTCTTGTGGGTGTCATGTTGATTTATCTACGTTTGATAAATCAATGGAGAGGAAATGGTCGGGATGTTTCAGGTATGTTGTTTCATTTAATTTTGGCACTTGGCTCAACTTAGCTGCCAACTACCATTGTGTCTAAAACAAGACGACCTACACATTCAGATCATATAGTTTACATCCAGTCTATTGTTAAACGACATTAAACGTGATGCATTACTGTTTTCGATAAGTCAATAATCATCTGTGTAACATAAGTAGAACGTAAACAAGCAACAGTCCTCACAGGAGAAAGAGTTCAGCTTGAGACCATTTTTGTTTACTGAAAGCTTGAATCAGAGTCAGTAGATTGAGAACCTGAATAAGCACGAAACATCCACATGTGCACCGGGGCACACACCCGGCCGTCAGTGTCTATTGACGGGCAGACTCTGGCGAAGCATTCGGCATTTTTACGAACGCCGTCAAATAGCGACTTTCAAACTATAACTTAGAGGTCCATTGCATATACATCTAACTAAGATATTCCAACACATGTCATAATTTTTACAGGCTTATTTGCATATATATTCTTACATTAGTAATTGTCGCTTCCACCGGTAGCCGCCATGTTCATACTCCCTCGGCCCCAAGTCCGCTCCTGACCTGACTCGCTGCGGAGGGGCCTTTTCAAGGGGAGATAGCCACTTCCTCTTGCTCCCTAAGTATTGGGACACCCTACCCCTCCGCGGGAACGCGCAAAATCAAGGGGAAGGGCTCAAAGCGAGGGCAAGGGTTTGAATTGGGACAGGGCCTTAGTCACCATCCGACGACACTTCTCTAGTCCGAATGACATCCCAATGTCTGCACTGTATATCCGGGTGGTATGGATCAGTGAGTCGATGTCTTGCTCATTCTTAGCGTACAGCTTGATGTCATCCATGTAGAGGAGGTGACTGATGGTGGCCCCGTTCCTGAGTCGGTATCCATAGCCAGTCTTGTTGATTATTTGGCTGAGGGGGTTCAGACCTATGCAGAACAGCAGTGGGGACAGGGCGTCTCCTTGGTATATGCCACATTTGATGGAGACTTGTGCAAGTGGCTTGCCATTGGCCTCAAGGGTGGTTTTCCACAACCTCATTGAGTTTGTAATGAAGGCTCTTAGAGTCCTGTTGATGTTGTATAGTGCCAAGCATTCAATGATCCAAGTATGTGGCATTGAGTCGTAGGCTTTCTTGTAATCAATCCAGGCAGTGCTCAGGTTAGTGTGTCGGGTTCTGCAGTCTCGAGCGACTGTTCTGTCTACCAGGAGCTGGTGTTTGGCACCTCTGGTATCTTTACCGATTCCCTTCTGAGCTGTGCTCATGTATTGATTCATATGGCCGCTTATCTTAGCCGCTATGGTGCCGGACATGAGCTTCCACGTTGTGGAGAGGCAGGTTATTGGCCGATAGTTGGAAGGGACTGTACCCTTTGAGGGATCCTTCAGGATCAGGATTGTGCGCCGTTCGGTTAACCATTCAGGGTGATTCCCATCTCTCAGCATCTGGTTCATTTGTGCTGCCAAGCGCTCATGGAGTGCTGTGAGTTTCTTTAGCCATATATATATATATATATATATATATACTGTATATATATATATATATATATATATATATATGTGTGTGTGTGTGTGTGTGTGTGTATGTATGTTTTTCACTTGCTTTGTATTAGTCATCGCGTACATGAAATGAGACAGTTGTAGTTGTGTTTCCTTTCCATTCCGTTAAATTCTGTTAATTTATATTTATACAAACATTTCTAGAGGTGCTTTGTGGGTGTGGTCCGTGTTGAAACGGTTGCTCTGGTGGGTTGTAGGTTCTCTTTTGCCGGTCGGACAAATCACAAATCAAAAATCAAAGTATGATATTGCTTAATGTAGGATTGATAATGTAATTATAACAGGTAAAGTTGGGTCACGGAGGGGTACGTTGTGTGTGTGTGCATGCTGTGTCCCCGGGCTCTTGTGTCTTGTACAGTACTTTGTAACATGCTCCTGTACTATTGTGATTTGATCAATTGTTTTTATTCAATGATGTTGGGGGTGGGCGCTTATAAGCTTTTGCTTCAGCCCACTCCTTTTGAGCAGAATTTTAACTGCTCAAATAAACTAATAAACTAAACTAAACATTTTTAACACATCTGAAAGTATCTTAGAAGTTTTGACAGCTTTGATGTAAATTTGAGGGAAAAATGGATGCAAAACATTGATCAAAAGCCAGAGCTAGTTTGGTATAAAGCTGCTGTAAATGTCTGCAGTCCCTCGAGGAGGATCTCTCCTGTTGTCACGCCCTCTGACTTCAATTTAAATCACACCACTTAAAATTAGCGATGGAACCGTGCTTGTTCCATCAGAGTATGTACCGACCTGTCTGGTTTTACTGCAGCACCACCAAGAGGCCAAACTGCACTTCCAACCCTACACTACTTCAATAACAGCAGCAAACAAAGATTCACATGGGTGAGAGTGGAGCCCATGACCTTTTAACCATATAGGCCATTGTTCATTTTCAGTCATTTTAATATTTTTTGTATAGCAAAGAACACATTTCTCACAATACAGAATCATAATCAGAAAAAAAAGACTGATCTTCAAGGGGAAATTATTTTCATTTACAGACAAAAGGGGTTCTCCAAATGATTCAGCTTGATCAGGATTTGGTCAGTGCTGCCATATATCATGCTTTGGCTCGAAGTCCTGACCAACATCACACCCATGTTTTAGAATAAAACACCACATGTTGTTTCGCATGGATAGGCCCAATAATGGCAGAGATACATAATAACTGACCTTAAACCAAGATGACAAATCTAAATATGGACAATGTTGTTTCATATTCAAGCACAAAAAAACTCCATAACCCATTTTCTCATCGATTGTGTTATTTGCCTGCATACTTAACTGTATTATCAACTCACTGTGAAAAAAAAACATGTATGCCTAGGCCATATTTTTTTTTGTTCATTGTTTCCTCATTACCTTGATGTAACTTCCCAGTTATGAAGAGTCTATAACAAGACGTCTAGCTGTTACAATGCTGCCATCTGCTGCCTGCAAAATACCTTCATTGTCTCATATCTAAGTGTGACATTTTACAGTTATCATGTTTTTAGTGCAATAAAAAATAAAAGAAGTTTATGAGATTATGTAGATTTTAATTTTGGGAAGTCTCCAGTCACTTGACTAAAGGCAGCTAAATATGAGATTTACATAGGGTAGGGCCTGATCCAAACCCATTCTTTGATTACCCATTACAAAAATAACATTTTCTGTGTCTAGCTGGTCATTAGGAGCATGTTTTGTATTGCTGCAAGCAATGGTATACAGTAATCCAAAATGTTATTCAGTGTTCCTTTAGATTATAAATGTCTGTCCGTGAGATGAGACCGAATAAAGCCGGTAAAAAAAAAACATCAATGAGTGATGATGAATTTATAGGTTTTCACAGCACCTTTGCTTCACATGAATCAGACTTGAATACGTTTAGTGTAAAGATCATTTTGACAGTCTTCCTGAACCAAGGGTAACAGAACACATAGATGACAGGGTTTATACACGAGTTCAAATATATGAGCCAGAGTTCAGCCTCACCAGACGATGCTCCGAACAGGTTGCTGTCTGCTGCCACTGTGAAACAATAATACGGGCACGAACAGAGGAGAAACACCATGACGAGAACCCCCAGGGTTTTAGCCGCTTTCATTTCTGATCTCTGGACTGTTATTGCAACAGGTCCCACTGTGATGGTAGTGATCTGAGACCGCATTGCACGGGCCTGAGATACAGCTACTACAAACACTCTTGTGTACAAATATGTAATCACAATAATAGGTGCGAAAAAAGTGAGAACAAGATCCACAACTCCCTCTGCGTAGTTTACAATGAGCACACACTCGCCAATACAAGAGTTATATATGTCCGGTTGTCCAAGTATATCTCTTAATATCCAACCAGCATGAACGCATGAGAATATCCAACATAGAAAAATGCACACTGTTACGCGCTTTATGGTGACTTTACTGGGGTACAGCATGGGGTCACAAATGGCTATGTACCGATCGACCGAAATGAGGACCATGTTTCCAACTGAGGCGCTAATGACGAGAAAGCTGGAAAAGTTATTGAGGGCGCATGCAAAGCTGCCCAAGAACCAACATCCATGGTAATAAAAGATCTGGAAGGGCATCTGCAGGAACCCGACAAGGAAGTCTGACATGGCCAGAGAGAGGAGAAGGAAGTTGGTGCAGGTGTGGAGCTGCCTGGGAAAAGATACCCAATGTTTAATTCTATGATACTGCGGTTGTAGTTTGAAAGAAAATGTAAAGTCCAGGAGTTTTGTCATGTCACCTCTTAACCCCCACATTTTCTCCAGGTTGGCATTACCCAAAAGAGCGACGAAACCCAATAAACAAGTGACAAAAACATGATTAAAAAGTGATGAAGCAAAAAAATTTAAAGAGCCACAAAAGACCAAGAAAAACGTGCAGGAAAAGCAACAATAATACAATTTTAAAAAAGCGATAAAAACACGACATAAAAGTGTAAAAAACATGACGAAAACACAAGGAAAAAGACAAAAACACGACAAAACGCTTCAAAAATGCAGCAACAACGGAACAAAAAACGTACGATTAGTTTTGTAGGCCTTTGCTGAACACTGGCCTATAGGCTGTAAGCTAAAGTCGAGAAGCTTTTAAATATGGGTAAAGCCGAACTACGGAAAATGAGCTCAGTTAAGGTGCGGGGTAAGAGGTTAATGCACATTCCTGCTCTTGTATCTTTGAGCTCATTTCACTTTAGTAAGTACTATCACACTTTACTGTGAATGGAATGAGAAAAATATGTTGCTATTTTGTCCCCATTGATACTGATTTATATGACCTCAATATTTGTAAATACTATAAAAGCTAATTAAGTTTATCCAAAAAAATACCAATCTTACATATGCAATAATAACACACAGTAAGATTATATTCAGTACAATAATATGTCAAGATACACAAATGCATAAAAAGCAGGTGAGGGGTAAACAGTGCCTGAAGTGGTAAATGCTGACGATGACGAGCAGGTTCAGCACAACAGTGACAACGGTGATAGACGACAGCAGAGTGTAGACCACAGTGGCCTCTGAGGGATGCGTGGGATCTTCCTGCAGGAGTTATTGGACAGAGGGAAGCACAGTTGCTCCTCTGCACGTGCGGTTTCCATGTTTCAGGTGCAGCAGGAGCGCATCACCTCCCCAAATACGTTCTGATCAGTGTCATTTATTCAGAACCACGCGCCGCCCAAAGACATGTTCGTCATAATCCGCTGTGATTCTAAGCCAATCAAAATGCTCAGCAGTGCACAATGATGAGGAGGCTCATCATTGTGGGGGAGAAGTCTCTTGCCTAAAGACACAACAGTATGCACTGATTGAAGCTGTTAGTTAACCTCTTAACCACCTGAACCGAGAACATTTTCTCTAGTTTGGCTTTACCCAAATTTAAAAAATGTGTTTAAAAAAAGCGTCAAAAATGAGGATGAAAATGCAACAAAAAAGTGACAAACAAAAGCAACAGAAAAGCAGAAAACATGCCGGAAAAGCAACAATAACGCAATACAAAAGGGAGAAAAACGACTAAAAAGTGATGAAAAAGCCACAAAAGAGCAACAGAAAAGTGACAAAAACGTGGCAAAAAAGCAACATAACGCCTAGGTCTTAGCTTTCAAATGAGGCATTACACTGGCCTATAGGCTGTAAGCTTTTAGATTTGGGTAAAGCTGAACTGGAGAAAATGCACATGTTCAAGGCGGGGGTTAAGAAGTTAACCATTAAGTTTCCAATTATAAGACAACTACATTCATTAACTTATATATATTATAATCAATCTTATTTCAACTCAATAGGTACTAAACCTAAAATCAAAACAGATCAAAAACAGAGAAATCAATAAAAAAATAAAATGTATGTAGTATAAAACAACAAATCAAAATTTGTGAGTGAAATTGTTTCAGGCAAGTGCAATTTAATGGGTTGATATGATTTATGATGTTGTACATATTATCCACTGCTATATGTGTTTTAAAAACATTTACAGTTGATTAAAGCCAGTTGATAAAAGTATGTTTTTTTTTTATGCTTGATTGATGCTTAAGACGGACGATGCGCCTTGTTTTTTGTTGGTCATGTACCGTGGTGAAGTTGGTTGGATATTGGATATTCAACAGATATTCAGACCGGGAAGCGATGGGGCCGTCAGCCGGCCTGAGCGGAGTGCGGAGCGGACATGTGCTCGTACGAGTCTCGGTTATTTCTCCGCCCATATTTAGGGACCGTCAACATTTTCCAATACTCTAATTTTTCGCCATTATAAGTGTATATATAAATTAATGAATATGTCAAAAACGTGAAAAGGGAAGATTATGTCCATAGGGCAAAGCCATTAAATTTTAGTTGTTATGTTTTAAACTTTTTTTAAATCATTATTTTTTTACAGTAAAATGTGTTTTTGCTCAATAGCTTTTAAGGAATTTGACCCATTGACCCCAAATCAATTTTAAATATTACTTACCACCAGCCTTGGGGTTCAGCCATTTATTTTTGCTGAAATCCATGTACAGATTTTAATCAATATTTTTACAGTAAAATGTACAGTGTTTGCTCAATAGCTTTTAAGGAATTTGACCCATTGACCCCAAATCCATCCATCCATCCATCCATTTTCTTCTGCTTTATCCGGGGCCGGGTCGCGGAGGCAGCAGTCTCAGCAGAGATGCCCAGACTTCCCGATCCACGCACACCTCCTCCAGCTGTTCTGGGGGACCCCGAGGCGACACCAGGCCAGCTCGGAGACATAGTCCCACCAGCGTGTCCTGGGCCTTCCACGAGGCCTCCTCCCAATAGGACATGCCTGGAGCACCTCCCGAGGGAGGCGACCAGGAGGCATCCGGAACAGATGCCCTAGCCACCTCAGCTGGCTCCTTTCGACGTGAAGGAGCAGCGACTCTACCCCGAGCTCCTCCCGGGTAACTGAGCTCCTCACCCGATCTCGGAGGGTGCGCCCAGCCACCCTGCGAAGGAACTCATTTCGGCCGCTTGTATTCGCGATCTTGTCCTTTCGGTCATTACCCAGATCTCATGACCATAGGTGAGGGTGGGAACGTAGAGCGATCGGTAAATCGAGAGCTTTGCCCCTGACTCAGCTCCCTCTTCACCACAACAGTCCGATACAGCGACCGCATCACTGCTGACGCTGCACCGATCCGTTTATCGATCTCACGCTCCATCCGTCCTCACTCGTGAACAAGACCCCGAGATACTTGAACTCCTCCACTTGAGGTAAGGACTCCCCACCGACCTGAAGCGGGGAAGCCACCTTTTTCTGGTGGAGAACCATGGCCTCAGATTTGGAGGTGCTGATCCTCATCCCGGCCGCTTCACACTCGGCTGCAAACCGCCCCAGTGCGCGCTGGAGGTCCTGATTTGATGAAGCCAACAGAACAACATCATCTGCAAACAGCAGAGATGAGATCCTGAGGTTCCCAAACCGGACACCCTCCGGCCCCTGGCTGCGCCTAGAAATTCTGTCCATAAAAGTAATGAACAGAACCGGTGACATAGGGCAGCCCTGGCGGAGACCAACACGCACCGGAAACAAGTCTGACTTACTGCCGGCAATGCGAACCAAGCTCCTGCTGCGGTCATACAGGGAACGGACAGCCCTTAGCAGAGGGCCCCGGACCCCATACTCCCGGAGAACCCCCACAGGGCACCCCGAGGACACGGTCGAACGCTTTCTCCAAATCCACAAAGCACATGTGGACTGGTTGGGCAAACTCCCACGAACCCTCGAGCACCCGATGTAGGGTATAGAGCTGGTCCAGTGTGCCACGACCGGGACGAAAACCGCATTGTTCCTCCTGAATCCGAGGTTCGACTATCGGCCGGATCCTCCTCTCCAGCACCCTGGAGTAGACCTTACCGGGAGGCTGAGAAGTGTGATCCCTCTGTAATTGGAGCACACCCTCCGATCCCCCTTCTTAAAGAGAGGGACCACCACCCCGGTCTGCCAATCCAGAGGCACTGTCCCCAACCGCCACGCGATGTTGCAGAGACGTGTCAGTCAAGACAGCCCTACAACATCCAGAGACTTAAGGTACTCGGGACGAATCTCATCCACCCCCGGGCCTTGCCACCGAGGAGCTTTCTAACCACCTCAGTGACTTCAGCCTGGGTGATGGACGAACCCCCTCCGAGTTCCCAGCCTCTGCCTCCTCATCGGAAGACGTGACAGTGGGATTGAGGAGATCCTCGAAGTACTCCTTCCACCGCCCGACCACATCCCCAGTCGAGGTCAACAGCTCCCCGCCCGCACTGTAAACAGTGTTGGTGAAGCACTGCTTCCCCCTCCTGAGGCGCCGGATGGTTTGCCAGAATCTCTTTGAGGCCGACCGATAGTCCTCCTCCATGGCTTCTCCGAACTCCTCCCAGACCCGAGTTTTTGCCTCTGTGACTGCCCGAGCTGCAGCACGCTTGGCCTGCCGGTACCTCTCAGCTGCCTCCGGAGTCCCACAAGCCAACAAGGCCAGGTAGGACTCCTTCTTCAGCTTGACGTCATCCCTTACTTCCGGGCGCCACCACCGGGTTCGGGGATTGCCGCCGCGACAGGCACCAGAGACCTTACGGCCACAACTGCGAGCAGCCGCATCGACAATGGAGGAGGAGAACATGGTCCACTCGGACTCCATGTCTCCAACCTCCCTCGGAATCTGGGTGAAGCTCTTCCGGAGGTGGACTGACAGAGGGATCCACCAAACGTTCCCAACAGACCCTCACAACACGTTTGGGCCTGCCAGGTCTGACCGGCTTCCTCCCCCCCTGCCAGCGGATCCAGCTCACCACCAGGTGGTGATCGGTTGACAGCTCAGCCCCTCTCTTCACCCGAGTGTCCGAGACACGCGGCCGGAGATCAGATGACACAACTACAAAGTCGATCATCGACCTCCTGCCTAGGGTGTCCTGGTGCCACGTGCACTTATGGACACCCTTGTGCTCGAACATGGTGTTCGTTATGGACAAACTGTAACTAGCACAGAAGTCCAATAACAGAACACCACTCGGGTTCAGATCGGGGAGGCCGTTCTTCCCCATCACCCCCGTCCAGGTCTCACTGTCGTTACCCACGTGGGCGTTGAAGTCCCCCAGTAGAACAATGGAGTCCCCAGTCGGAGCACTATCTAGTACCCTCCCAGGGACTCCAAGAAGGCCGGATACTCTGCACCGATGTTGGGCCCGTAGGCCGAGACAACGGTGAGAGACCTGTCCCCAACCCGAAGGCGTAGGGACGCGACCCTCTCGTTCACCGGGGTAAACTCCAACACGTGGCGGCTGAGCTGGGGGGCTATAAGCAAACCCACCCCAGCCCGCCGTCTCTCCCCGCGGGCAACTCCAGAAAATGGAGAGTCCAGCCTCTCTCCAGGAGTTGGGATCCGGAACCCAGGCTATGCGTGGAGGTGAGCCCGACTATATCTAGCCGGTATCTCTCAACCTCCCGCACAAGCTCAGGCTCCTTCCCCCACAGCGAAGTGACGTTCCATGTCCCGAACGCCAGAAGCTGCGCACACGGACCAGGTCGTCGAGGCACCCGCCTTTGACTGCCACCTAGTCCTCTCTGCACCCGACCCCTACGGATCCCTCTGCAGGTGGTGGGTCCACAGGGGGGCGGGCCCACGTCGTCCCTTCGGGCTGTGCCCGGCCGGGCCCCGTGGGCAGAGGCCCGACCACCAGACGCTCGCATTCGAGCCCCAACCCCAGGCCTGGCTCCAGGGTGGGGCCCCGGCTGCGCCATACCGGGCGACGTCATGGTCCTTGATCTGATACTGTCCATAGAAGTCTTTGAAGCCATTGACCCCAAATCAATTTTAAATATTACTTACACCTCAGAGCCTTGGGGTCAGCCATTTATTTTGCTGAAACCCATGTACAGAACTCCCTGATTGCCTCCCACGTGCGTCCAGCAAGTAAACGCGGAGCTGACGCTGAAGTATAAAACAGCCTTCAGGCGGTCTGCCCTGCCCATGTCCCTGCACCCAGCATTTAAAACACAATCATTAATATTCATGATCAATGTTGTCTCTTCCCATTCTCCAGTCTCCATTCTCCACGTGTGATGTGTTGTTAGTGTAACCCCGTTACAAATAAACACTGGTGTAACTGGACAAAACCTGACAATAAATAACCTTATAAATATTCATAAATAACCTAATTAAATATTCGCTTAAAACAGTTAAAAAACTATGTGACATTAAATATATAATTAGTGGGATTTACAATGTTATTATAAAAAGTTACATTGTAAACCGTTATCAATATAACTGATTCAAGACGCTCTCAGCGTATGCCCCTCCCCCACCTGGCCGAGGCTCAGTCAGCGGCAGGAGTCTGAAAAGAGCGCACGGGCGAGTAGAGCAGTGCAGCCGTTACGAACAAAACTGACCCAAACTACACCGAAAAGTGATCTTACACACCGTTTGCCTTGCCGGGTTGAGGGAAGAGTGTGTCTACGAGACGTGAAACCTTTGAGAGTAGTCTCGGTGAGTTATTTATTTGGAAAGTTTTTGTTTGTTGCTCAGCATTTGAAGCTGAAGTTGACGCAAACTTATTTATTGTACAGTGTTTGTCGCCTGCGGTTAAACGAGGCCGATGCTTTTGCTTGAGACGGCAGAGAGCAAAGAAACGGTAACAATATATTTGCTCTTTTATTTTTATTTCTCTTGTCCAGCATTTGGTGCTGAAGTTAATATAAATGTATTCTTTTACGCAGCGTTTGTCGCTGCGGTTAAACGAGGCAGTTACGCTTTTGCCCGAGACGGCAGGGACCATATAACGGTAACTTAACGTTTTCTGCATTTCTACTTTTATTTCTGTTGGTCACAATGTTGATTATTTTTACGGTGGTTTGTTCATTTTATGTGAAAAGAAGCTTTATTTCCCAGTACAGTAAGCGGCTCAGCTAAAAACAAATGGTCGCCTCTCTTTTTTTTGTTTCTCTCTTAAATTACGTAGCCTCCGCAGCCTTGTAAGCGGCTGGATTTGTGTTTTTACTTGAATGTAATTTTATTTAATGCTAATTGCGATCCTTGTTGGCCTGCTCCACAGGCCAGGTTTATCCCCACCCCGAGAACACCTCAGTTCTTGGGCTTGGATCGAGTTCTTGGACCCAGGATCGAGTCGAGACCAAGGCGAGCCACCCAACGGAACATTCTCAGGATCAACGGCAGCGTCTCGCGAGGCGCGCGTGGTCCGCATTCCACCAAAGAACCTCACTGACTCCCAGACCAAGGTTTGAGGAGCGTGTGTGGAGTTTTTCCAACGGATTTGAGCGCACGTTAAAGGGCGCCTACATTGAACTCAGAACATATCCACAATTTAAGTTTTGCTAAGTTTTTGGACAATTAGAAGCCATTTTCTTTTTGTTATTGCTTTGCAAGCCAAATTGTTTACTGGATCCTTTGATAATTGTTTTATTTATGTATTTAAAGGGTACCTATGGTGTCATTTTTAAAGTGACAAAACGTGTTTGAAAATTGAAAAGAGTGAATAATATAAACCTGAAACCAAGATTAAACTTAAATTAAAGTAATTTAAGAATAGGTTTAAATTAAAACACTCAAAGTAACTAAATGACCGGTCATAAACAAAACTTGTTGAAATGAGGAAATAAGTGAAACATACCTTTTTTATTGAACTCATCTCAAAGTTTAAACAATATAAAGGTGTAACGGGTAACTAACAGAAGTGCCAGTATTAATGTTTGATGTTTGTCTGTCCTTTTTATTGTCTATGTAAAGTAAATTGCCGGCTTTTCCATTTAAACTTATTGACTTTGGCTCTCATTTTGGATTACACACCACTCCTTTCGAATCTAGAACTGGTCCATACCCTACAGTCCTTTGCCTAACAGCGTAGGTGTTACATTAGGATGACCTAACAACAGGAGGAGGACGCAAATTAGCCCAAGGCTACAATCCGGTGTGGCTTGTTTACATGCCTGAGACCCATGTATGTTCATTAACATGCACTGTCCCGACCAAATAAACCATCCATCCATCCATTTTCTTCCACTTCCACCAAATAAACCAATAAAAAAAAAAAAAAAAAATGACCTAGAGCGGGTGGCGCCCCCTCATTGATAAGGTCCAGCTCCACTGAGCGTTGATAAGACACCGTGTGACAGTGCCCCTCCTCGAGACTTTTCATACATGCCTGTGATTTGGGTTAACACTTATGAAAAGAGCAATAGAGCAAGAATGAGGTTTGAGTAGCGTGTGCGCGTGTGTCCTGAACCTTCCCCTTATCATTATTCACTGTAAATAAGAGCAGAAACATGTTGAACATATTCAAACATATTATTAAACTTCAAACTCGCGGACTCCGGCTATCATTCTCTTCATTACAATCTCCTTTTCTTGTCTTGTGCGCCGGGTCACAACCTGCCAGCTTGTCCAACGTCCTTGATGTTTAGATGTGTTTGCAACCGTTATCAGGAAACGGGCCTAGAGCGAGAATGTGGTTTATCATACGTGCAGGATTAAAAACGCTCTCATGTCTGCCAAGCTCAGTTGTAACATAAGCCCAAACATTTAAACATTTTTATAATAAATTAATCATAAAATAAATGAATGAATCCCTTCAGGTCACATGCCCTTTAGAAACAATGCAGTCTTTACGCACCGGCACAAAAGTTGTATTGATGAAATATTACAGTAAAATGCCAATATGTGTGAGAAACGCAGAGTGCACCCATAGTCAACGTTCTCTTGAAAAATAAATGTAATAGCTTCCAAGTGGAATTTCATGGCCTGAGCCCCATAGCCCACAGCGAGTACTAATTTTGTAATGTGGTTTTGGATGACTGGGTCAAATGCCCTAAAAGCTATTGAGGAAAAACCCACATTTTATGAGTAAAACACTTGTAAAATACAGTAGAAATGTCTAAGCAGAATTTCATGGCCTGAGACCCATAAGCCAGAGCTAGTACTAATTTTGTAATGTGGTTTGGGGTGACTGGGTCAAATGCCCAAAAAGCTATTGAGGAAAAACTCATATTGTTAATCAAAAAACAATGGTAATAGCGTTTAAGCAGAATTTCATGGCCTGAGCCCCATAGCCCACAGCGAGTACTAATTTTGTAATGTGGTTTTGGATGACTGGGTCAAATGCCCTAAAAGCTATTGAGGAAAAACCCACATTTTATGAGTAAAACACTTGTAAAATACAGTAGAAATGTCTAAGCAGAATTTCATGGCCTGAGACCCATAAGCCAGAGCTAGTACTAATTTTGTAATGTGGTTTGGGGTGACTGGGTCAAATGCCCAAAAAGCTATTGAGGAAAAACTCATATTGTTAATCAAAAAACAATGGTAATAGCTTTTAAGCAGAATTTCATGGCCTGAGCCCCATAGCCCAAAGCGAATACTAGTATTTTATAGTGGTTTGGGGTTGCTGGGTCAAATGCCCTACAAGCTATTGAGGAAAAACAGTACATTTTACTGTAAAATATTGATTAAAAATCTGTGCATGGCTTTCAGCAAATATAAATGGCAGGGCCCCAAGGCTCTGAGGTTAAAGTAATATTTAAAATTTATTTGGGGTCAATGGGGCAAATTCCTTAAAAGCTATTGAGCAAAAATGTACTTCACAGTTGCAGAAAAAATTACAAGAAAACAGATAAAATCAATCAATAAAACATCAACATAAAGTTAATCAATGACAGTAAAAGGCAAGAGTGCAGATAAAATACTTTCAGTTTTCATATGCACGGGTAAAAAGAGCTGTTTTCAGCCTGGATTTGAACATTGTCAGAGTTGAGGCCTGTCTCACATCCTCATGAAGACTGTTCCAGATTCTAGCTGCATGAAACTGAAACGCAGCCTCACCGTGTTTATTATTGACTTTGGGAACCACCAGGAGACCCCTCCCTGAAGTTCTCAGGGCCCGAGATGGTTCATACGGCTCTAACATGTCAGAGATGTACTTTGGTGCTAAACCATGAAAAGACTTGTACACAAGCAGAGCTGTTTTAAATTCTATTCTCTGAGTGACAGGAAGCCAGTGCAGAGACCGGAGCACTGGATTAATGTGGTCGTATTTCCTGGTTCTTGTCAGGACTCGAGCAGCAGCGTTCTGGATGTACTGCAGCTGTCTAACAGCTCGTTTAGAGAGGCCAGTGAGCAGGCCGTTACAGTAGTCTAACCTGCTGGAGACAAAAGCATGGATGAGTCTCTCTAAGTCTGGTTTTGACACTATTCCTCTGATCTTAGCAATGTTTTTCAGATGGTAGAAAGCTGATGACGTTATTGCTTTGATGTGGCTGTTTAAGTTCAGGTCTGAGTCCATGATTACTCCTAGATTTCTAACCTGATTTTTTGGTTTCAGAGAGAGAGACTCAAGGTGACTGATAACACTTTGTCTTTGTGTCTGTGGGCCAAAGACAATGATCTCAGTTTTGTCTGAGTTTAGTTGGAGAAAGTTGTTTTGCATCCACAAACTGATCTGTTCGATGCAGTGACAGAGTGTATCTACAGGCCCATGTTCACCTGCCGTCAGTGACACGTAGATCTGAGTGTCATCTGCGTAGTTGTGGTACGACACATTGTTGCTGTTTATTAGCTGACCCAATGGAAGCATGTACAAGTTGAATAAGAGGGGTCCCAAGATTGACCCCTGGGGGACTCCACAGGTCATGGAAATTTTGTCTGAGACACAGTTGCCAATTTCGACAAAGTACGTCCTATCCTCGAGATAGGACTTGAACCAGTTTAGAGCAGTACCAGAGATTCCCACCCAGTTTTCTAACCTGTGAAGTAAGATCCCGTGGTCCACTGTGTCAAAGGCAGCGCTCAGGTCCAGCAGAACTAAAACTGAGACCTTACCTGCGTTGGTGTTCATACGAATATCATTTGTCACCTTGATCAGAGCTGTCTCAGTGCTGTGGTGGGGCCTAAATCCTGACTGGAAAGTATCAAACACATTGTTAGATAGGAGAAAGTAAGTGAGCTGTTGATATATTACTTTCTCTAGGACTTTTCCTAAGAACGGTAGGTTTGATATGGGCCGGTAGTTGTTCAGTACCTTGGGATCAAGGCTGCTCTTCTTTAGAAGAGGCTTAATGACCGCGGTTTTCAAGGCCTTTGGAAATGCTCCAGTCTCAAATGAGATGTTAACTAACTGAACAAGTTGTGGTAACAAGCTGGTCAGCACAGACTTCAGAAATCTAGTGGGTAATTCATCAAGGCAGCATGTACATGAACTCAGACCGGAGATAACCTCTTCGATTGTTTTGTCAGTAACAGGAGTGAAATGTGTCAGCTCAAGGTGTCTAGCTGGTGGCAGGGTTGCTATTTGTGTTGTGGAAATTATGGCATTTTTAATGCCTTGGACTTTGTCATAAAAAAATATTGCAAACTCATTGCACTTAGATGTAGAGATTAGTTCTAAGGGCAGTGAAACTGGAGGGTTAGTTAATCTGTTTACTGTGGAAAACAGAACACAAGAATTGTTTCTGCAGTTTGCGATGATTTTAGAGAAGTACTTCTCCCTTTCTCCACGCAAAAACTGGTTGAACTCACAAAGCACTTCTTTGTATATCTCAAAATGAACCTGGAGCTTTGACTTGCGCCATTTCCTTTCGGCTTTTCTGCACTCCCTTTTCTGTGCCCTGACCGAATCTTCATTTCTCCAAGGTGCCTTTTGTCTATTGTTAACCATTTTAACCTTGACAGGAGCAATAGTATCCAAAACATTTAAGACGCTTGACGTGTAAGAGTTCAACAGATTATCAACATTTGAACATGGAGGATTTTCAAATCTGATCATTTCCATAAACTGTGTCCTTGTTGTATCATTTATGTGTCTTCTTTGAATAACTCCAGGCCCAACCACTGGTTTGGGTGTAACAGACAAGTCAAAAAAGACACAAAAATGATCAGATAAAGCAACATCAACAACATTCACATTTGATATATTAACACCTTTTGTAATAACTAGATCTAGAGTGTGACCTTTGTTGTGGGTCGCCCCTCTCACGTGCTGAGTTAAACCAAACATTTCAAGAACAGCATTAAGTTCTTTTGCATGCCTGTCATTGGTCACATCCACATGCACATTAAAATCACCTGAAATGACCAAACAATCAAAATCAGTGCATATAAATGAAAGTAATTCAGTGAAGTCTTCGATAAAACAATTCTGTGGTGGTTTGTAAATAGTCATATAAAGAATGGAAGATTGTTTTATCTCCATTTTGAAAGACACATACTCAAATGATACAAAAACCCCAAATGACAATTTGTGGATGACTATATTGTCCCTGAATATTGCACAGACACCCCCGCCCCTCTGGTTTTGGCGGGTTTCAGACACAAAATTGAAATTTGATGGACTACACTCAATCAAAACTGCGTTACCACTGTTTTGTCAAGCCATGTTTCAGTTAAAAACATAAAATCTAGATTATAAGAGGAAATAAAACTATTTATTAAAAAGGACTTGTTTTTGAACGATCTGGCATTGAGTACAGCATGTTTGAGATTTATCTGTGTTTGAGTGGATGGAATCTTTTTGCAAGGGATATGGATTAGAGTTCTTTGATTGGACGGTCTGACTGTTGCCCTCTTATCTAATCTATGTTGTTTGACTGTACTAATTGTTTCAGAAGAACAGAACCAGGGTGGCTTTTATACTAAACGTTAGCACCATCTGCTGTCCGTTTCAATATTTAAAATGCTTATATTTAATAAGATTATCTAAAATACAGTTAATAAAAACTGGTATTTCCACAATATGATTTTATATTTTCTTGTGCTTTTAGTATTGGTTGTTTATGAATTGTATCTAAATCTAATTGCAAGCCAACTCTCAACTGCAAACCAATTTTGCCTACGGGTATAAATAAAGTGACCTGGACCTGAAGCTAAATTTGCTATTTTTTTCTGTAAGAACATTTCTGAGATCATTTCTGATATCGTGTTCATAGAACTTCTGCTTTGAAAAAAAAAAAAGAAAGAAAGAGAAAAGAAAAGAAAGGAAAAGAAATAGAGGTAATAATTCAAGGGAAGAAAGCGCCAAGAATGCAAAACTAAATCTTGTCATTGTTGTCAAAGTTTTTTAGTATATATATACATTGGAGAGGGGGGGGGTAATTTTTGCATACTTTTACATCTTTGTGCTCATACTTACAATATACGACATGCTAATTTTGCATACAAACATTACCCAAGCATTATGTCTTTTTTTTCTTTTTCTTTTTTTTACAGTATGTTCATTTCACTGGAACCTGGCTGTAGAATCTTCAGTGTAAAAATGTGTTTAGTCGCCCGTCGAAACCATGGGTAACAAAACGCATAGATGATTGGATTTACACAGGAATTCAAGTAAATCAGCCAGAGCTCTGCAGCCCCAGACGAATCCGTTAGACCGCTGTCGTATAAGAGAGTGTGGGCATATTCATTTATATATATATAAGAGAGGATGGAGACTCGTTCTATTAAAATCAAAATCATTATTTATTCCCTAACATTTATAGCCTGGCTAACGCCAGACTGCTGTGTGCGCTCGAATCTTTTCGAACTTCACAACAGCCTGGGGACCATGGCCGACATTTTTCCATGGATTTGGGCACCAATCACAGAACGAGGAGGGACGGTAAGACGATGACGCGCTATTTGACATAAAGCTTGTCGTTTGTTTAGGGATAAAAAAATAAACAAATATTTACGGATCCAACATGACAGCAGCAGACGCGATGCCATCTTTCGATCAAGCTTTAGAACGTGTTCTAAATAGTTTAGCTCAAAAGTTTACAGCAGGTACGTCATCTGATACCATGATACGATTGGCTATGGCTACGTGCAGACGCATGAGAGACATTCGTAGCGCCCAATAAACGGCTATGAACAATCGTAAACCACACCTCTCCTACGAGAAAATGAATTGGTGGTCCCCAGACTAAATATCACTTGTGATTTTAGTCTGGCGTTAGCCAGGCTATAACATTTACAGACTAACACAAAAGCTATGCAAAAGGCTACATGGTGACGTGGCCAGCCAGGGATGGAGTGAAGAGAGAGGGAGGAGGCCCCGTGCCTTGGCCTCTTATAGAAACAGGAAGTAGGCGTCTCCTTATCGGCACTTCTTCTGCATAATCTGACTCCTCCTTCTAACACACTGCCCCCACACTGCACCCCAGTGGATCCAAGAGTAAAAACAACAATAAAATTCGGAACCTCAAAACAGAGATTATAAAGCCCTATTATGACAAAAACATATATAGAAATATTCAACAAGAGTAAATATGTAATATGGACAGGAGCATATAATGAACATGACAATAACCATGACTGATGACTGATGACTGATCTTAATGACTGACCTTCAAGGGGAAATTATTTTCATTTACAGACAAAAGGGGGTTCTCCAAATGATTCAGCTTGATCAGGATTTGGTCAGCGCTGCCATATATCATGCTTTGGCTCGAAGTCCTGACCAACATCACACCTATGTTTTAGAATAAAACACCACATGTTGTTTCGCATGGATAGGCCCAATAATGGCAGAGATACATAATAACTGACCGTAAACCAAGATGACAAATCTAAATATGGACAATGTTTGATATTCAAGCACAAAAAACTCCATAACCCATTTTCTCATAAATTGTGTTATTTGCCTGCATACTTAACTGTATTATCAACTCACTGTGAAAAAAAAAACATGTACAATGAGTCAGACAGAGAGTTGATCCGTTGCAGTCATGCCTAGCCCATATTTTGTTCATTGTTTCCTCATTACCTTGATGTAACTTCCCAGATATGAAGAGCCTATTACAGGACGTCTAGCTGTTACAATGCTGCCATTTGCTGCCTGCAAAATACCTTCATTGTCTCATATCTAAGTGTGACATTTTACAGTTATCATGTTTTTAGTGCAATAAAAAATAAAAGAAGTTTATGTAGATTATGTAGATTTTAATTTTGGGAAGTCTCCAGCTTGTCACTTGACTAAAGGCAGCTAAATATGAGATTTACATAGGGTAGGGCCTGATCCAAACCCATTCTTTGATTACCCATTACAAAAATAACATTTTCTGCGTCTTTTCTGTGTCTAGGAGGACTGACCAGCTAACAGGACTGACGCGTTACGTCGCCACGTACCCGGAAGTGTGGCTGTGAGCAGTGTGAGCAGTGTGAGAACAGTGTGGCAGCTAACATTTTTGCGGAGTCCGGTTGAGAGAGAGCAAAATGCCTAAACCGACAAAAACAGAGGCGAAGCAAGTGCCAGAAATGGCGGCGGATGAGGATTACGTGAGCCTCAGTCGAGTCACGGAACTCATGGAGCAGCAAAGGGACATGTTCAGGGAAATAATACAACAACAACAGGAGAACTTCAAAGGATTCATTAAAATCATCATGGAAGCAACAAACAGTGAAATTGTAATATCTTCAAAAGTATACCAGATTTTCTGGAAAAAATCTCACAGTATATAGAGTTAATCAACCTAAAGTTGTGTACAAAATTTAATCTTCATACATTAATTTATAAAGAAATTACATGAACTTGAATTTGAGTCTAATTATACTATAAAAAGAGAATTCAGCACATAGAAGCTTTGCCCCTCAGAAATATTCACACTCTGTGACTAACATTCCTCGCCAACATTGTTTTGGTGGTACTGATGTTTGAATGTGTTAGTTTGAGGCTGTTTCTGAAGGTGGTCGATCGGCCATTGGCACAATATCACCAATAATCTGCCTCTGACCAGTTGTAGCTGTGACAAAATATAGAGTCAAATGATCAAACATCACACACGACAGGTTTATGCATAAACACAGTGTAAGAATTTGATCAGAACAATGGGTACTCTAAGTAAAAATATAAAATACAGAATGCATTAAAGGATTATTCTTAATTAATACATGAAATATAGAACTTATTTCTAGTCACAAGTATCATCAGCTTTTAGGGAGTTTTTATGAATTCTCCCATGGCGTCCATATCCACCTGTGCATCTCACATGATTTGCTTCTGCATTTTGCTTTGTTACAGCAGTTGCACTGGCATTGTGTTATTTTAATATATATACCTGGAATTATCATTAAAACAAACATGGAACTATGTTCACATTTTTGGAGAATGGTCAAGGTTGAGCTTTGAGCCTGATAATGGTAGATAAGCGCTATATAAGTCGAGTCCATTTACCATTTAAATGATGAAAACCACACAATGTGCACAGTATTTGTGGTATTTGTGTCTTTATGATGGGGGTGAACACTTGACGGTGGGCCACTGCTGCCCCCTACGGTGTTGGTACCTCCTTTGGAACACAGGCTGCTTTGTTTTCCCATGCATTGCTCACTGCACTCTTCCTTAGATTGAGTTGAGTGCACTACATTGTTCTGCCTGTGACTAGGATCCTGTTTTTTATGATGGACTAATCTCTGTCTCCAGGTGTTAACTGGCTAGAAATAAACTTTGATTTTGCCCTGTCGAAACATTTTCTGCAGTTTTGCCCTACTCCAGACATATGGGGAGTAGCCACACTCTTTCTGCTAAGCTCTGTTAAGTTTCTGTCTTGTTTCGTTTTTTTTTACCTGTTGGGCCCGTTGAGCTTCAGTAAAAGGACTATCTTGGTTGTGAGGGCCTCGTGGATATATAATTCAGCAGTCTCTGTCTCACTGCTGTTACAGCCTCTGAGACGATGAAACAAGTAAACACGGATGTCACATTGAAGAACACCATCGGCAAATGTCACATACGGCCAACTGGGCAACATCATCCCAGTGGTCACAATATGGGGCCTATGGGAATCAATTATACACAATATGGGACGCAACCGCGCCACACCACACCGTATCACTGACGAATTGAGATAGGTGTCTCATGACAGCCACAAATCAGGTATCTGCAAAAGATACCTATTTCATCTACGGAAGCACACATGGCTACTCTATGATTCAAATCATTCACTTCATCATAAACTATGAGTGATTAGGATTCTAACAGTCTGTGGGAACCTTAGACAGTACTCTATCAAAGTTCAAAGTCCAATAAGTCAAAAAACAAGGCAAATAGGTTACAGAGCCTAGGAGAAAGGGCGTGGCTACTCCCCATATGTCTGGAGTAAGGGAAAACTACAGAAAATGTTTCGACAGGACAAAATCAAAGTTTATTTCTAGCCAGTTAACACCTGGAGACAGAGATTAGTCCATCATAAAAACAGGATCCCAGTCACAGGCAGAACAATGTAGTGCACTCATCTCAATCTAAGGAAGAGTGCAGTGAGCAATGCATGGGAAAACAAAGCAGCCTCTGTTCCAAAGGAGGTACCAACACCGTAGGGGCAGCAGTGGCCCACCGTCAAGTGTTCACCCCCATCATAAAGCCACAAATACTGTGCACATTGTGTGGTTTTCATCATTGAAAGCTCAACCGTTTGACCATTCTCCAAAAATGTGAATATAGTTCCATGTTTGTTTTAATGATAGTGTAATTCCAGGTGTATATATTAAAATAACACAATGCCAGTGCAACTGCTGTAACAAAGCAAAATGCAGAAGCAATTCATGTGAGATGCACAGGTGGATATGGACGCCATGGGAGAATTCATAAAAACACCCTAAAAGCTGATGATACTTGTGACTAGAAATAAGTTCTATATTTCATGTATTAATTAAGAATAATCCTTTAATGCATTCTGTATTTTATATTTTTACTTAGAGTACCCATTGTTCAGATCAAATTCTTACACTGTGTTTATGCATAAACCTGTCGTGTGTGATGTTTGATCATTTGACTCTATATTTTGTCACAGCTACAACTGGTCAGAGACAGATTATTGGTGATATTGTGCCAATGGCCGATCAACAACCTTCAGAAACAGCCTAAAACTAACACATTCAAACATCAGTACCACCGAAACAATGTTGGCGAGGAATGTTGGTCACAGAGTGTGAAGATTTCTGAGCGGCAAAGCTTCTATGTGCTGAATTCTCTTTTTATAGTATAATTAGACTCAAATTCAAGTTCATGTAATTTCTTTATACATTAATGTATGAAGATTAAATTTTGTACACAACTTTAGGTTGATTAACTCTATATACTGTGAGATTTTTTTCAGAAAATCTGGTATACTTTTGAAGATATTACAATTTCACTGAACACCAGTCATTTCAGTTGCGGCGGCCATCTTGTTTCTTCAATCAATGAAACTCACATATTTTGTTTATTTTTAAACCTATAAGGCCAACATTTCCTGAGAATTGATAGTATCACATCAAACCACACATACTATGCCAATTTCATGAGAAAATCTTATTTTATATTGAAGATATTTCATTTTATGTGACAACAGTACATGTGTGAAAATGAGCCATTTTGGTTAACATTCACCAGTTAAATGTCATGTAATTTATTTATGTATTAACCGATGAAGATGAAATGTGGCACAATGCATGAGGTTGATATAGTCTATATACAGTGTCAATTATTTCAGAAAATCTGTTATAATTATGAAGATACAACAATCGAACTGAGTATCAGCCAGTTCAGTTACATCGACCATCTTGTTTCCACTATGAAAAAACTGACATAATTTGTTTATTTTTAAACCTATAAAGCAAAGATTTCCTGTGACGTGACATAATGTCAAACTACACATACAGTGCAAATTTGATGAGAAAATCTTATTTTATATTGAAGATATTTCATTTTATGTGACAACAGTATATGGTTGGAAATGAGCCATTTCGGTTAACATTCACTGATTAAATTTCATGTAATTTATTTATGCATTAACTGATGAAGATGAAATGTTGAACACTGCATGAGGTTGATATAGTCTATATACAGTGGCAATTATTTCAGAAAATCTGGTATAATTATGAAGATACAACAATTGAACGGAGTATCAGCCAGTTCAGTTATGGCAGCCATCTTGTTTCCACTATGAAAAAACGGACATAATTTGTTTATTTTTAAACCTATAAAGCAAAGATTTCCTGTGAGGTGACATAATGTCAAACTACACATACAGTGCAAATTTTATGAGAAAATCTTATTTTATATTGAAGATATTTCATTTTATGTGACAACAGTATATGGTTGGAAATGAGCCATTTCGGTTAACATTCACTGATTAAATTTCATGTAATTTATTTATGCATTAACTGATAAAGATGAAATGTTGAACACTGCATGAGGTTGATATAGTCTATATACAGTGGCAATTATTTCAGAAAATCTGGTATAATTATGAAGATACAACAATTGAACGGAGTATCAGCCAGTTCAGTTATGGCAGCCATCTTGTTTCCACTATGAAAAAACGGACATAATTTGTTTATTTTTAAACCTATAAAGCAAAGATTTCCTGTGAGGTGACATAATGTCAAACTACACATACAGTGCAAATTTCATGAGAAAATCTTGTTTAATATTGCAGATATTTCATTTTATCTGACAGATAGTGCATAACTGAAGGTGCGACTTTTGGTAAACATTCTCTTCTTATTTCTTCAATAAAAAACAAACGAACGCGATACGCGAGTGGCATATTCATGAAATATGTTCCCAACATCTCATATTAACATAAAAACAAGGTTGCCAACCCCTAACATTCCGGAACCACAAAAGTTACAATTTCAGATTTTCGTACTAGACTACATCACACGGTCGAGGTGGAGAGGGCCCACCGCGTAGGGAAACCCGACGGCGGGAGAGTCTGGCCGAGACCTATTATCACCAAACTACTGCGTTGGAAGGATCGTGAAGCAATCCTGCAGCGCGCTAAACACCTCAAAGGGACCAAAATTTTCATAAACGAGGACTACACAGAATCCATCAAAAGGAAGCGAAAAGAACTGATGCCGGAGCTGAGAGCTGCCAGGAAAAGGGGGGAGATTGCCTTCTTGCGCTATGATAAACTCATTGTACGTCCGCGCACCAGTACACCAAATCAAGTATAAACACTGGGAAAAGCGTATGGATTTTGGTATGTAAAAGCACATAACTTCACATGTCCTGTAATACATATAGTTCTATAGGAAGCATCGACTTGGACCTTTCATTAAGGAGAATTGCTGAAGCAAATAACCAGGATTTTACATTATCACAATATGACTTACAGAACACTGAGATCGACATCGACCCTGAAAATAACTTCTTTACTAGAGCTACTAATGACTGTCAATATTATACAGAGTGTTACGGCACACAACGAGGGGGACCCAAGAAGTGACGCTAGACCCAGTTCCAAGAAAAAATTAAAATTTATTCGACAAGTGTAGAGGTGAGTGAGCTGACAGACGATGAAAAGCAGCAGGGCAGGCAGGCAGGCAGGTGAAATCCAAGAACTAAAAACACGAAACGGGTAAGTACTTTAGCAGATAAAAACAAACTTAAGACTAGTCTTGCAGAAGGTCACCATAACGACTGAAGAACAATCTGGCACCGTGTGGCTGGAGAGCTGGATTCAAATAGCTGCCTGCAGATTGCCGATGGGAGCCAGGTGAGACTGCTCCCAGGAAGGCTCCGCCCATACAGGCCCAGGAGGGGGAAGGGAGAGAGGAGAGCCAGGTCACAGCACAGGGCGTGACACAGAGGATCTTTATAATAGTAAACTTAAGAACATTAAGGCATTCACTGTAATCCACTTCAATAGTCGAAGCCTCTATGGAAACTTTAACCACATCAAAAGCTTCTTAAAACAGTTTTCTAAACCATTTAGTGTAATTTTAATCACAGAAACATGGATTAATAACGACAGAGAAATTTAGTTTTCTATTGATGGTTATGAATTTATATGTATGAACAGAACAAACAAGCATGGGGGGGGCGTAGCTATGTTTGTAGACTCCAACTACAGTTATAAAGTAATGGAAAATAAGACTATGGCACTGGATGATGCACTTGAATGCCTTACTGTAGAAATTACAAGGCAAAAAAAGAAAAATATTATTGTAAGTTGTATTTATAGAACACCTGGCTCTGATATAGATGTTTTTTCTAATTGGATGGAGGAGCACTTTTCAGGTTTAAATCATAAAGTCATGTTTGTGGGGGGAGACCTTAACATCGATCTGTTAAACCCATATAAACATAAAAAGACAGATGAATTTATAAATACTTTATTTAGTATAGGTCTGTTTCCTCTAATAACCAAACCGAGTAGAATCACAACCCATAGTGCGACTTTGATTGATAACATTTTCTCAAATGAATTAGATAGTGATACAGTCAGTGGTTTAATGATAAATTATATTAGTGATCACCTGCCAGTTTTTGTATTGTACAAAAATGGATATTTAAATATTGATGATGAAAAAATGTATTGGTTTAGAAGGGTAAAAACAGAAAAAACTATTGGGGTATTTAAAAAGGAACTATTAGCTCAAGACTGGAGTATTGTATATAGAGAGAATATTAATAAGGCATATGATGAGTTTACGCGAATATTTCATAAAGTATATGACAAAAATTGCCCAATGAAAAAATGTTGTAAAAACAGAAAGGGTAAAGAAAACCCATGGATGTCTAAGGGATTACTAAATGCATGCAAGAAACAAAATTCACTCTACAAAAAATGTATAAATGATAGAACAAAAGAAGCTGAGGATAAATATAAGAAATATAAAAATAAACTGACAGGTATCATTAGAAAATGTAAACAGGATTATTATAATAAGTTGTTAGATAGCAATAAGAATAATATTAAAGGTTTATGGAATATCTTAAATAGTATAATTAGAAATAAACCGAGAACGATTAATTATCCAAAATATTTCAAAGATGAGGATAACACTTTAAATAATATGAAGTAGTCGATACATTTAATAAATTCTTTGTAGATGTTGGACCGAATCTTGCTGCAAAAATTACAAATGTTGAGAACTATAATTGTGAACTGATAGACACAATGATAGACACAGCCCATGTTCCTCAAACCTGTGGAGGAAAAGGAGATACTGGACATTGTTAAAGGGTGTAAAAATAAAACCTCGACAGATTACCATGACATGGATATGAAAACTTTAAAAACTGTTATTGAAAGTATCTCTAAGCCGTTAACATACATCTGTAACCTATCGTTGCAAACTGGACAATTTCCTGAAAGTATGAAAGTAGCAAAAGTGATTCCTCTGTTCAAGGCAGGAGATAAACATCTCTTCACAAACTACAGGCCTGTTTCCATTTTACCGCAATTCTCAAAAATCTTAGAGAAGGTTTATAACTCTAGACTTGACAGCTTTATTGAAAGGTGTAATTTACTCTCGGACAATCAGTTTGGTTTTAGGAATAATCACTCAACCTCACACGCGCTCTTTGATATAATTGAAGAAATAACTAATGCTGTAGATAACAAGAAATATGCAATAGGGTTATTTATTGACCTGAGTAAAGCGTTTGATACAATAAACTATGATATACTAATTAATAAACTAGAACATTATGGGATTAGGGGGGTAGCTCTACAGTGGGTTACCAGTTATTTAAAAAATAGAAAACAATGTGTGAAAATAGGTGATTATCAGTCGAGTTGTCGACAAATTGTGTGTGGTTTACCTCAAGGTTCCATTCTGGGCCCAAAATTGTTTAATATGTACATTAACGACATTTGTAAAACGTCTCAAGTACTTAAATTTATCTTGTTTGCTGACGATACAAATATTTTTGCATCAGGTGACGACTTACAGCAACTGTGTCGGATTGTTAACTTGGAACTCAAAAGTGTCAATAAGTGGTTCAAACAAATAAATTATCTCTAAATCTGAGTAAAAGTAAAATGATGATATTTGGCAACTGTAATTCCAATGCTCAGGAAGCAATTCAGATAGAGGGTGTTGTCATAGAGCGAGTGCATGAAATCAAATTCCTTGGTGTTATTATAGATGACAGAATTACTTGGAAAGCTCATATTAAATATATATCTACGAAAATTTCTAGAAGCATTTCAGTAATAGCAAAAGCAAAGCACATTTTAAACATCAAAGCTCTACATATCTTATACTGTTCTCTGATTTTGCCATATTTATATTATTGTACTGTGGTTTGGGGTAGTACTTATAAAAACACATTAAAACCAATAGTAATGCTGCAAAAAAGAGCTATCCGAGTAATTCATAAAGTTGGGTTTTTGGACCACACAAACTCATTATTTTTAAAATCAAAGATCATGAAGTTTTGTGACATTGTTGAGTTCCAAACTGTACAGATGTTATACAAAGCAAGATACAAACTGTTACCGGGCCAAATACAAAGAAGGTTCCAAGAACGTACTGGTTGTTATGAATTACGTGACGAATTAAACTTTAGGACTCAGAAACATAGCTCAACTTTGAAAAGTTTTAGCCCAACAGTTAATGGTGTACAATTGTGGAATAAACTGGAAATGGAGTTGAAACGAAGTCCAAATATCAACCTGTTCAAATATAAGTACAAACAAAAGACTTTTGAAATATACAGAGAACAAGAAATGTGTTGCCACTAGAGGCGCAGTAGGATCAATTATGTGTGTTTCCTCAATAATCAAGGAAGAGTGTTGCTGCTTGGAACGGTTGTCATTCTATTGCGTAAATTACAAATTGAGAATTAGGGTAGGCAAGTTATGAATCTGTTGAGAGGGACCCTCCAACGGGCTCAAAACCTTGTCTTTTAATGCACCACTCAGCATAGGAACATCATCTACAAAATCAGCTGTTAGGGCAGCTGGGTGGGGGTTTGTTGAGGGGAGTTACTGCCCTCTTCAACTGGCCCGCTCTACACCCTGGCTTTTTAATGCACCACACTTACATACATCACACTTCACAAATAACTCAATTAAACAAATATAATAATAATGATAATTAAACCCAAATTAAATTATATTGAGGATGGTAATGACAACTGGGAAGTAGCAAGATCTCAGAATATAATATGTATTAATGCACCTTTATAACATAAAAGTAGCACATTCTTTTGTTCTTTATTTTGCTGTTGTTTTTATTTTGTTCTGGTTCATCATTTATTGTTACTTTGGCCTATGTTCCTTTGTTTATGATTTGCTACCTTGTAAATATTAAATGTAATGTTGTTATTTTTATTTTGGGGTGGGCGCTTATAAGCCTTTGGCTTCAGCCCACTCCCTTTGAGCAGGTTAACTGCTCAAACAAATAAATAAACTAAACTAAAACTAAACTAAACTAGCTGGTCATTAGGAGCATGTTTTGTATTGCTGCTAGGGATGTAACGATTCACTCAAGCCCCGATTCGATTCGATTTCCAATTTTAAGTTCCCGATTTCGATTTTTTCCGATTTTTTTACCTTTAAACTTTTTTTTAGAAAAGAGTATGACTCATTCATCCCAAAGTTTCTTTTGTTTTAACATCTGCATTTTTGTCCTTGTAACAAACTGCAACTGTCTCAGTAAGAGAACTGTACATTACAAAAAATTACAAGACATGAAAATGAACTATAATCATTTTGACATGAGTGCTTGTAAATTTACATGTTTTCATCATAAATAAGATGTGTAGCAAAGCAAATATTTTGAGATTATATTTATTTTACCAAACCTTTTTTTTTTTTTGCAGTTTGAACATAATACTACCATTTAGAACTAATTTTACAGTGCAGTTTTTTTCACCCTCGAAGCCTCACAGCCTCCTGTGCAGCCTTTGTAAACATAAGAAGGAAAAAGACATGACAGCTCCTGTAGATATTGGATTATTTGACAAACGGACATTTGATGAGGATTTCAGCAGAATCAGAGCAGGTCGGTCAGATGTTTGTCAGTTTACGATCTTTGGTAAACTTCTGTCAAAATGCTAAACTCTGCGTTAGCCGCTAACGCTAATCTCGTAGCTGCGTCTGCTGCTTCGATGCCTACACGTGTTTGTGTTTACATGGTGTGGCGTGTGTTGGGGGTGAGGCGGGTGGAGGTGTGGAGCTTGTCTTGAGAAAAAGTTAACGTCGTTAGAAACAACGAGCTATGTTCCGGTCTATTTCGGTAGCGCAAAATGGAGTAGCTGAGGGTGGCTTTAAAATCGATTCTTTAATTTTTTACATCGATTCACATTTTACGCATATTAAATCGATTTTAAATCGATTTTCGATGAATCATTACATCCCTAATTGCTGCAAGCAATGGTATAATCCAAAATGTTATTCAGTGTTCCTTTAAATTATAAATGTCTGTCCGTGAGATGAGACCGAATAAAGGCGGTAAAAAAAAACAGTTCAAATAATGAGTGATGAATTTATAGGTTTTCACAGCACCTTTGCTTCACATGAATCAGACTTGAATACGTTTAGTGTAAAGATCATTTTGACAGTCTTCCTGAACCAAGGGTAACAGAACACATAGATGACAGGGTTTATACACGAGTTCAAATATATGAGCCAGACTTCAGCCTCTCCAGACGATACTCCAAGCAGGTTGCTGTCTGCTGCCACTGTGAAACAATGATACGGGCACGAACAGAGGAGAAACACCATGATGAGAACCCCCAGGGTTTTAGCTGCTTTCATTTCTGATCTCTTGACTGTTATTGCAACAGGTCCACTGTGATGGCAGTGATCTGAGACCGCATTGCACGGGCCTGAGATACAGCTACTACAAACACTCTTGTGTACAAATATGTAATCACAATAATAGGTGCGAAAAAAGTGAGAACAAGATCCACAACTCCCTCTGCGTAGTTTACAATGAGCACACACTCGCCAATACAAGAGTTATATATGTCCGGTTGTCCAAGTATATCTCTTAATATCCAACCAGCATGAACGCTTGAGAATATCCAACATAGAAAAATGCACACTGTTACGCGCTTTATGGTGACTTTACTGGGGTACAGCATGGGGTCACAAATGGCTATGTACCGATCGACCGAAATAAGGACCATGTTTCCAACTGAGGCGCTAACGACGAGAAAGCTGGAAAAGATATTGAGGGCGCATGCAAAGCTGCCCAAGAACCAACATCCATGGTAATAAAAGATCTCGAAGGGCATCTGCAGGAACCCGACGAGGAAGTCTGACATGGCCAGAGAGAGGAGAAGGAAGTTGGTGCAGGTGTGGAGCTGCCTGGGAAAAGATACCCAATGTTTAATTCTATGATACTGCGGTTGTAATTTGAAAGAAAATGTAAATTCCAGGAGTTTTGTCATGTCACCTCTTAACCCCCCACATTTTCTCCAGGTTGGCATTACCCAAAAGAGCGACGAAAACCCAATAAACAAGTGACAAAAACATGATTAAAAAGTGATGAAGAAGCAAAAAGGAAAAAAAGGGCCACAGAAAAGCGACAAAGAAGCCACAAAGACCAACAAAAACGTGCAGGAAAAGCAACAATAACACAATTTTAAAAAGAGACAAAACACGACAAAACGCTTCAAAAATGCAGCGACAACGGAACAAAAAACTTACGATCAGTTTTGTAGACCTTTGCTGAACACTGGCCTATAGGCTGTAAGCTAAAGTCGAGAAGCTTTTAAATATGGGTAAGCCGAACTACGGAAAATGAGCTCAGTTAAGGTGCGGGGTAAGGGTTAATGCACATTCCTGCTCTTGTATCTTTGAGCTCATTTCACTTTAGTAAGTACTATCACACTTTTACGTGGAATGAGAAAAATATGTTCCTATTTTGTCCCCATTGATACTGATTTATATGACCTCAATATTTGTAAATACTATAAAAGCTAATTAAGTTTATCCAAAAAAATACCAATCTTACATATGCAATAATAACACACAGTAAGATTATATTCAGTACAATAATATGTCAAGATACACAAATGCATGAAAAGCAGGTGAGGGTAAACAGTGCCTGAAGTGGTAAATGCTGACGATGACGAGCAGGTTCAGCACAACAGTGACAACGGTGATAGACGACAGCAGAGTGTAGACCACAGTGGCCTCTGAGGGGATGCGTGGGATCTTCCTGCAGGAGTTATTGGACAGAGGGAAGCACAGTTGCTCCTCTGCACGTGCGGTTTCCATGTTTCAGGCGCAGCAGGAGCGCATCACCTCCCCAAATACGTTCTGATCAGTGTCATTTATTCAGAACCAAGCGCCGCCCAAAGACATGTCCGTCATAATCCGCTGTGATTCTAAGCCAATCAAAATGCTCAGCAGTGCACAATGATGAGGCGGCTCATCATTGTGGGGGGAGAAGTCTCTTGCCTAAAGACACAACAACAGTATGCACTGATTGAAGCTGTTAGTTAACCTCTTAACCACCTGAACCGAGCCCATTTTCTCTAGTTTGGCTTTACCCAAATTTTAAAAATGTCTTTTAAAAAAAGCGTCAAAAACGAGGATGAAAATGCAACAAAAAAGTGACAAACAAAAGTAACAGAAAAGCAGAAATCGTGCCGGAAAAGCAACAATAACGCAATACAAAAAGGGAGAAAAACGACTAAAAAGTGATGAAAAAGCCACAAAAGAGCAACAGAAAAGAAAAAAAACACAACAAAAAAGCAACATAACGCCTAGGTCTTAGCTTTCAAATGAGGCATTACACTGGCCTATAGGCTGTAAGCCTTTAGATTTGGGTAAAGCTGAACTGGAGAAAATGCACATGTTCAAGGCGGGGGTTAAGAAGTTCACCATTAAGTTTCCAATTATAAGACAACTACATTCATTAACTTATATATATTATAATCAATCTTATTTCAACTCAATAGGTACTAAACCTAAAATCCAAACAGATCAAAAAAAGAGAAATCAATAAAAAAATAAAATGTATGTAGTATAAAACAAATCAAAATTTGAAAAACAGTTCGAAGAGTGAAATTGTTTCAGGCAAGTGCAATTTAATGGGTTGATATGATTTATGATGTTGTACATATTATCCACTGCTATATGTGTTTTAAAAACATTTACAGTTGATTAAAGCCAGTTGATAAAAGTATGTTGTTTTTTTATGCTCGATTGATGCTTAAGACAGACGATGCGCCTTGTTTTTTTGTTGTGTATGTGGCCCTCACCCACGATCTGATCATTTAATATGATTTTATATTTTCTTGTGCTTTTAGTATTGGTTGTTTATGAATTGTATCTAAATCTAATTGCAAGCCAACTCTCAACAGCAAACCAATTTTGCCTACGGGTATAAATAAAGTGACCTGGACCTGAAGCTAAATTTGCTGTTTTTTTCTGTAAGAACATTTCTGAGATCATTTCTGATATCATGTTCATAGACCTTCTGCTTTGAAAAAAAAAAGAAAGAAAGAGAAAAGAAAAGAAATAGAGGTAATAAAAGGGAAGAAAGGGCCAAGAATGCAAAACTAAATCTTGTCATTGTTGTCAAAGTTTTTATTATCTATATACAGATATACATCTTTGTGCTTATACTTACAATATACGACATGCTAATTTTGCATACAAACATTACACAAGCATTATGTCTTTTTTTTTACAGTATGTTCATTTCACTGGAACCTGGCTGTAGAATCTTTAGTGTAAAAATGTGTGTAGTCGCCCGTCGAAACCATGGGTAACAAAACGCATAGATGATTGGATTTACACAGGAATTCAAGTAAATCAGCCAGAGCTCTGCAGCCCCAGACGAATCTGTTAGACCGCTGTCGTATAAGAGAGTGTGGGCGTATTCATTTATGTAAGGGATAATGTATTGAACGCCGGTCATTATCCCGCTTATTATACGGCTGTTTGCCAACTGTACACACACAAATAAACTTCATACACTTTTATGAAGGCAGAAAGGTTTATTTAATGATTTCCGCGGCAAATAGTTCCCAAAAGTTTGAGCGTTGCTTGGCAACGTTTGTTGATTCCAGGCAGTGTGGCGAGGCTAGTAGCAGCACGGCTAGCTACTTATTGCTAGCCTAGCTACTTTGTTTAAGGTGCAGTTCGAGAGGAGGAATGGTGGACAATCTCTGGGTAAGTTGAAAGTCGGACTCGCGTTAACTTCATAAGCGATTCTCGCAGGGACGGGTACAGAGATAGTGTCTGCCTGTCCGCTACTACTACTCGCGGAGTGATATGAAAGACCTGTATTACAAGCACAAACTCCGTTGCCATTGGCAGCGGTCATTATTTTTTCAGAGGTCTTCTATCAAAAAATAATGACCGGTAGAACGTTGGGAATCACATTCAAATCAATGGAGCGTTCTACTTGCATTGTGAAGGGCCGTATAATAAATATATATGAGAGGATGGAGACTCGTGCTATTAAAATCAAAATCATTATTTATTCCCTAACATTTACAGACTAACACAAAAGCTATGCAAAAGGCTACATGGTGACGTGGCCAGCCAGGGATGGAGTGAAGAGAGAGGGAGGAGGCCCCGTGCCTTGGCCTCTCATAGAAACAGGAAGTAGGCGTCTCCTTATCGGCACTTCTTCTGCATAATCTGACTCCTCCTTCTAACACACTGCCCCCACACTGCCCCCCAGTGGATCCAAGAGTAAAACAACAACAATAAAATTCGGAACCTCAAAACAGAGATTATAAAGCCTATTATGACAAAAACATATATAGAAATATTCAACAAGAGTAAATATGTAATATGGACAGGAGCATATAATGAACATGACAATAACCATGACTGATGACTGATGACTGATCTTAATGACTGAACTTCAAGGGGAAATTATTTTCATTTACAGACAAAAGGGGGTTCTCCAAATGATTCAGCTTGATCAGGATTTGGTAAGTGCTGCCATATATCATGCTTTGGCTCAAAGTCCTGACCGACATCACACCCATGTTTTAGAATAAAACACCACATGTTGTTTCACATGGATAGGCCCAATAATGGCAGAGATACATAATAACTGACCTTAAACCATGATGACAAACCTAAATATGGACAATGTTGTTTCATATTCAAGCACAAAAAAACTCCATAACCCATTTTCTCATCGATTGTGTTATTTGCCTGCATACTTAACTGTATTATCAACTCACTGTGAAAAAAAACATGTATGCCTAGCCCATTTTTTTTTTTGTTCATTGTTTCCTCATTACCTTGATGTAACTTTCCAGTTATGAAGAGTCTATAACAAGACGTCTAGCTGTTACAATGCTGCCATCTGCTGCCTGCAAAATACCTTCATTGTCTCATATCTAAGTGTGACATTTTACAGTTATCATGTTTTTAGTGCAATAAAAAATAAAAGAAGTTTATGAGATTATGTAGATTTTAATTTTGGGAAGTCTCCAGCTTGTCACTTGACTAAAGGCAGCTAAATATGAGATTTACATAGGGTAGGGCCTGATCCAAACCCATTCTTTGATTACCCATTACAAAAATAACATTTTCTGTGTCTAGCTGGTTATTAGGAGCATGTTTTGTATTGCTGCAAGCAATGGTATACAGTAATCCAAAATGTTATTCAGTGTTCCTTTAAATTATAAATGTCTGTCCGTGAGATGAGACCGAATAAAGCCGGTAAAAAAAAAACATCAATGAGTGATGATGAATTTATAGGTTTTCACAGCACCTTTGCTTCACATGAATCAGACTTGAATACGTTTAGTGTAAAGATCATTTTGACAGTCTTCCTGAACCAAGGGTAACAGAACACATAGATGACAGGGTTTATACACGAGTTCAAATATATGAGCCAGAGTTCAGCCTCACCAGACGATCCTCCAAGCAGGTTGCTGTCTGCTGCCACTGTGAAACAATAATACGGGCACGAACAGAGGAGAAACACCAGGACGAGAACCCCCAGGGTTTTAGCCGCTTTCATTTCTGATCTCTGGACTGTTATTGCAACAGGTCCCACTGTGATGGCAGTGATCTGAGACCGCATTGCACGGGCCTGAGATACAGCTACTACAAACACTCTTGTGTACAAATATGTAATCACAATAATAGGTGCGAAAAAAGTGAGAACAAGATCCACAACTCCCTCTGCGTAGTTTACAATGAGCACACACTCGCCAATACAAGAGTTATATATGTCCGGTTGTCCAAGTATATCTCTTAATATCCAACCAGCATGAACGCTTGAGAATATCCAACACAGAAAAATGCACACTGTTACGCGCTTTATGGTGACTGTACTGGGGTACAGCATGGGGTCACAAATGGCTATGTACCGATCGACCGAAATAAGGACCATGTTTCCAACTGAGGCGCTAATGACGAGAAAGCTGGAAAAGTTATTGAGGGCGCATGCAAAGCTGCCCAAGAACCAACATCCATGGTAATAAAAGATCTGGAAGGGCATCTGCAGGAACCCGACAAGGAAGTCTGACATGGCCAGAGAGAGGAGAAGGAAGTTGGTGCAGGTGTGGAGCTGCCTGGGAAAAGATACCCAATGTTTAATTCTATGATACTGCGGTTGTAGTTTGAAAGAAAATGGAAATTCCAGGAGTTTTGTCATGTCACCTCTTAACCCCCCACATTTTCTCCAGGTTGGCATTACCCAAAAGAGCGACAAAAACCCAATAAAAGAGTGACAAAAACATGATTAAAAAGTGATGAAGAAGCAAAAAGGAAAAAAAGGGCCACAGAAAAGCGACAAAGAAGCCACAAAAGACCAACAAAAACGTGCAGGAAAAGCAACAATAACACAATTTTTAAAAAGAGACAAAAACACGACAAAACGCTTCAAAAATGCAGCGACAACGGAACAAAAAACTTACGATTAGTTTTGTAGGCCTTTGCTGAACACTGGCCTATAGGCTGTAAGCTAAAGTCGAGAAGCTTTTAAATATGGGTAAAGCCGAACTACGGAAAATGAGCTCAGTTAAGGTGCGGGGTAAGAGGTTAATGCACATTCCTGCTCTTGTACCTTTGAGCTCATTTCACTTTAGTAAGTACTATCACACTTTTACATGGAATGAGAAAAATATGTTGCTATTTTGTCCCCATTGATACTGATTTATATGACCTCAATATTTGTAAATACTATAAAAGCTAATTAAGTTTATCCAAAAAAATACCAATCTTACATATGCAATAATAACACACAGTAAGATTATATTCAGTACAATAATATGTCAAGATACACAAATGCATGAAAAGCAGGTGAGGGGTAAACAGTGCCTGAAGTGGTAAATGCTGACGATGACGAGCAGGTTCAGCACAACAGTGACAACGGTGATAGACGACAGCAGAGTGTAGACCACAGTGGCCTCTGAGGGATGCGTGGGATCTTCCTGCAGGAGTTATTGGACAGAGGGAAGCACAGTTGCTCCTCTGCACGTGCGGTTTCCATGTTTCAGGCGCAGCAGGAGCGCATCACCTCCCCAAATACGTTCTGATCAGTGTCATTTATTCAGAACCAAGCGCCGCCCAAAGACATGTCCGTCATAATCCACTGTGATTCTAAGCCAATCAAAATGCTCAGCAGTGCACAATGATGAGGCGGCTCATCATTGTGGGGGGAGAAGTCTCTTGCCTAAAGACACAACAACAGTATGCACTGATTGAAGCTGTTAGTTAACCTCTTAACCACCTGAACCAAGCACAACATTTTTCTCTAGTTTGGCTTTACCCAAATTTTAAAAATTTCTTTAAAAAAAGCGTCAAAAACGAGGATGAAAATGCAACAAAAAAGTGACAAACAAAAGCAACAGAAAAGCAGAAAACGTGCCAGAAAAGCAACAATAACGCAATACAAAAAGGGAGAAAAACGACTAAAAAGTGATGAAAAAGCCACAAAAGAGCAACAGAAAAGGAAAAAAAACACAACAAAAAAGCGACATAACGCCTAGGTCTTAGCTTTCAAATGAGGCATTACACTGGCCTATAGGCTGTAAGCTTTTAGATTTGGGTAAAGCTGAACTGGAGAAAATGCACATGTTCAAGGCGGGGGTTAAGAAGTTAACCATTAAGTTTCCAATTATAAGACAACTACATTCATTAACTTATATATATTATAATCAATCTTATTTCAACTCAATAGGTACTAAACCTAAAATCCAAACAGATCAAAAAGAGAAATCAATAAAAAAATAAAATGTATGTAGTATAAAACAACAAATCAAAATTTGAAAAACAGTGAAGAGTGAAATTGTTCAGGCAAGTGCAATTTAATGGGTTGATATGATTTATGATGTTGTACATATTATCCACTGCTATATGTGTTTTAAAAACATTTACAGTTGATTAAAGCCAGTTGATAAAGTATGTTGTTTTTTTATGCTCGATTGATGCTTAAGACAGACGATGCGCCTTGTTTTTTGTTGTTTATGTGGCCCTCACCCACGATCTGATCATTTAATATGATTTTATCTTTCTTGTGCTTTTAGTATTGGTTGTTTATGAATTGTATCTAAATCTAATTGCAAGCCAACTCTCAACAGCAAACCAATTTTGCCTACAGGTATAAATAAGTGACCTGGACCTGAAGCTAAATTGCTATTTTTTTTCTGTAAGAACATTTCTGAGATCATTTCTGATATCATGTTCATAGACCTTCTGCTTTGAAAAAAAAGAAAGAAAGAGAAAGAAAAGAAATAGAGGTAATAAAAGGGAAGAAAGGGCCAAGAATGCAAAACTAAATCTTGTCATTGTTGTCAAAGTTTTTTATTATCTATATACAGATATACATCTTTGTGCTTATACTTACAATATACGACATGCTAATTTACATACAAACATTACACAAGCATTATGTCTATTTTTTTCTTTTTCTTTTTTTTTACAGTATGTTCATTTCACTGGAACCTGGCTGCAGAATCTTCAGTGTAAAAATGTGTTTAGTCGCCCGTCGAAACCATGGGTAACAAAACGCATAGATGATTGGATTACACAGGAATTCAAGTAAATCAGCCAGAGCTCTGCAGCCCCAGACGAATCTGTTAGACCGCTGTCGTATAAGAGAGTGTGGGCGTATTCATTTATGTAAGGGATAATGTATTGAACGCCGGTCATTATCCCACTTATTATACAGCTGGTTGCCAACTGTACACACACAAATAAACTTCATACACTTTTATGAAGGCAGAAAGGTTTATTTAATGATTTCCGCGGCAAATAGTTCCCAAAAGTTTGCGCGTTGCTTGGCAACGTTTGTTGATTCCAGGCAGTGTGCCGAGGCTAGTAGCAGCACGGCTAGCTACTTATTGCTAGCCTAGCTACTTAGTTTAAGGTGCAGTTCGAGAGGAGGAATGGTGGTCAATCTCTGGGTAAGTTGAAAGTCGGACTCGCGTTAACTTCACAAGCGATTCTCGCAGGGACGGGTACAGAGATAGTGTCTGCCTGTCCGCTACTACTACTCGCGGAGTGATATGAAAGACCTGTATTACAAGCACAAACTCCGTGCCATTGGCAGCGGTCATTATTTTTTCAGAGGTCTTCTATCAAAAAATAATGACCGGAAGAACGTTGGGAAATCACATTCAAATCAATGGAGCGTTCTACTTGCATTGTGAAGGGCCGTATAATAAGAGAGGATGGAGACTCGTGCTATTAAAATCAAAATCATTATTTATTCCCTAACATTTACAGACTAACACAAAAGCTATGCAAAAGGCTACATGGTGACGTGGCCAGCCAGGGATGGAGTGAAGAAAGAGGGAGGAGGCCCCGTGCCTTGGCCTCTCACAAGAAGTAGGCGTCTCCTTATCGGCACTTCTTCTGCATAATCTGACTCCTCCTTCTAACACACTGCCCCCAGTGGATCCAAGAGTAAAAACAACAACAATAAAATTCGGAACCTCAAAACAGAGATTATAAAGCCTATGACAAAAACATATATAGAAATATTCAACAAGAGTAAATATGTAATATGGACAGGAGCATATAATGAACATGACAATAACCATGACTGATGACTGATGACTGATCTTAATGACTGATCTTCAAGGGGAAATTATTTTCATTTACAGACAAAAGGGGTTCTCCAAATGATTCAGCTTGATCAGGATTTGGTCAGTGCTGCCATATATCATGCTTTGGCTCGAAGTCCTGACCGACATCACACCCATGTTTTAGAATAAAACACCACATGTTGTTTCGCATGGATAGGCCCAATAATGGCAGAGATACATAATAACTGACCTTAAACCAAGATGACAAATCTAAATATGGACAATGTTGTTTGATATTCAAGCACAAAAAAACTCCATAACCCATTTTCACATCGATTGTGTTATTTGCCTGCATACTTAACTGTATTATCAACTCACTGTGGAAAAAAAAACATGTATGCCTAGCCCATATTTTTTTTTGTTCATTGTTTCCTCATTACCTTGATGTAACTTCCCAGTTATGAAGAGTCTATCACAAGACGTCTAGTTGTTACAATGCTGCCATCTGCTGCCTGCAAAATACCTTCATTGTCTCATATCTAAGTGTGACATTTTACAGTTATCATGTTTTTAGTGCAATAAAAAGAGATTATGTAGATTTTAATTTTGGGAAGTCTCCAGCTTGTCACTTGACTAAAGCAGCTAAATATGAGATTTACATAGGGTAGGGCCTGATCCAAACCCATTCTTTGATTACCCATTACAAAAATAACATTTTCTGGGTCTAGCTGGTTATTAGGAGCATGTTTTGTATTGCTGCAAGCAATGGTATACAGTAATCCAAAATGTTATTCAGTGTTCCTTTAGATTATAAATGTCTGTCCGTGAAATGAGACCGAATAAAGGCGCTAAAAAAAAACAGTTCAAATAATGAGTGATGATGAATTTATAGGTTTTCACAGCACCTTTGCTTCACATGAATCAGACTTGAATATGTTTCGTGTAAAGATCATTTTGACAGTCTTCCTGAACCAAGGGTAACAGAACACATAGATGACAGGGTTTATACACGAGTTCAAATATATGAGCCAGACTTCAGCCTCTCCAGACGATGCTCCAAGCAGGTTGCTGTCTGCTGCCACTGTGAAACAATAATACGGGCACGAACAGAGGAGAAACACCAGGACGAGAAACCCCAGGGTTTTAGCCGCTTTCATTTCTGATCTCTGGACTGTTATTGCAACAGGTCCCACTGTGATGGCAGTGATCTGAGACCGCATTGCACGGGCCTGAGATACAGCTACTACAAACACTCTTGTGTACAAAATGTAATCACAATAATAGGTGCGAAAAAAGTGAGAACAAGATCCACAACTCCCTCTGCGTAGTTTACAATGAGCACACACTCGCCAATACAAGAGTTATATATGTCCGGTTGTCCAAGTATATCTCTTAATATCCAACCAGCATGAACGCATGAGAATATCCAACATAGAAAAATGCACACTGTTACGCGCTTTATGGTGACTTTACTGGGGTACAGCATGGGGTCACAAATGGCTATGTACCGATCGACCGAAATGAGGACCATGTTTCCAACTGAGGCGCTAATGATGAGAAAGCTGGAAAAGTTATTGAGGGCGCATGCAAAGCTGCCCAAGAACCAACATCCATGGTAATAAAAGATCTGGAAGGGCATCTGCAGGAACCCGACGAGGAAGTCTGACATGGCCAGAGAGAGGAGAAGGAAGTTGGTGCAGGTGTGGAGCTGCCTGGGAAAAGATACCCAATGTTTAATTCTATGATACTGCGGTTGTAATTTGAAAGAAAATGGAAATTCCAGGAGTTTTGTCATGTCACATCTTAACCCCCCACATTTTCTCCAGGTTGGCATTACCCAAAAGAGCGACGAAAACCCAATAAAAGAGTGACAAAAACATGATTAAAAAGTGATGAAGCAAAAACAAAAAAAACAAAAAACAAAAAGAGCCACAAAGACCAACAAAAACGTGCAGGAAAAGCAACAATAATACAATTTTTAAAAAGCGATCAAAACACGACATAAAAGTGTAAAAAACATGACGAAACACAAGGAATAAGAGACAAAAACACGACAAAAAGCTTCAAAAATGCAGCGACAACGGAACAAAAAACTTACGATCAGTTTTGTAGGCCTTTGCTGAACACTGGCCTATAGGCTGTAAGCTAAAGTTGAGAAGCTTTTAAATATGGGTAAAGCCAAACTACGGAAAATGAGCTCAGTTAAGGTGCGGGGTAAGGAGTTAATGCACATTCCTGCTCTTGTATCTTTGAGCTCATTTCACTTTAGTAAGTACTATCACACTTTTACGTGGAATGAGAAAAATATGTTCCTATTTTGTCCCCATTGATACTGATTTATATGACCTCAATATTTGTAAATACTATAAAAGCTAATTAAGTTTATCCAAAAAATACCAATCTTACATATGCAATAATAACACACAGTAAGATTATATTCAGTACAATAATATGTCAAGATACACAAATGCATAAAAAGCAGGTGAGGGGTAAACAGTGCCTGAAGTGGTAAATGCTGACGATGACGAGCAGGTTCAGCACAACAGTGACAATGGTGATAGACGACAGCAGAGTGTAGACCACAGTGGCCTCTGAGGGGATGCGTGGGATCTTCCTGCAGGAGTTATTGGACAGAGGGAAGCACAGTTGCTCCTCTGCACGTGCGGTTTCCATGTTTCAGGTGCAGCAGGAGCGCATCACCTCCCCAAATACGTTCTGATCAGTGTCATTTATTCAGAACCACGCGCCGCCCAAAGACATGTCCGTCATAATCCGCTGTGATTCTAAGCCAATCAAAATGCTCAGCAGTGCACAATGATGAGGCTCAATTGTTTGTGACAAATCGGTCTTGTCTGCTCTAATTATTAGTCTAGTTATCAACCAATCATTTGAAGATTCCCCTGAAAATACACATTGTCAGCTATGCTCAGGAGTAATGATTGGCTGTCTATAATCATAAAAATGACTTCTGCTTATGGGGTGATATTCATAAAACTTTACACTGCATATTTAATCCACTCTCTGTTAAGTATTACCTTAGCCACATCTGCCCTGAGGCTGACTGATGACAGCCAATCTGCACCACACGCCTCTCCAAGCACCAATCACTCACTCCCAATTCACGGAAGATGGATGAAGTCCATCCATCCATCTATCCATTTTCTTCCACTTGTCCGTTGCCGGGTCGTGTGTTGCAGCTGCCCAAATCACATTGCACCAGCCCCTATGGCTCCTCCTGCAGGTGGTGGGTCCACAGAAGGACGGCCTCATGGTTCTAACCGGGCCTGTTGGTCTCTCATAAGGGGCTTCTTTCTCTTTGTCTGACCCATCAACTAGGACCTGTTTGCCATGGGAGACCCTACCAGGGGCACGAAGCCCCCGACAACAGAGCTCCCAGAATCATTCGGGTGCTCAAACCCCTCCACCACTTTAAGGTGGCGGTTCCAGGAGGGAGGGGGGGGGGGGGGGGGAGAAGTCTCTTGCCTAAAGACACAACAACAGTATGCACTGATTGAAGCTGTTAGTTAACCTCTTAACCACCTGAACCGAGCACATTTTCTCTAGTTTGGCTTTACCCAAATTTAAGTTTCTTTTAAAAAAGCATCAAAAACGAGGATGAAAATGCAACAAAAAAGTGACAAACAAAAGAAACAGAAAAGCAGAAAATGTGCCGGAAAAGCAACAATAACGCAATACAAAAAGGGAGAAAAACGACTAAAAAGTGATGAAAAAGCCACAAAAGAGCAACAGAAAAGTGACAAAAAAAACACAACAAAAAAGTGACAAAAAAGTGGCAAAAAAGCAACATAACGCCTAGGTCTTAGCTTTCAAATGAGGCATTACACTGGCCTATAGGCTGTAAGCCTTTAGATTTGGGTAAAGCTGAACTGGAGGAAATGCACATGTTCAAGGCGGGGGTTAAGAAGTTCACCATTAAGTTTCCAATTATAAGACAACTACATTCATTAACTTATATATATTATAATCAATCTTATTTCAACTCAATAGGTACTAAACCTAAAATCCAAACAGATCAAAAAAAGAGAAATCAATAAAAAAATAAAATGTATGTAGTATAAAACAACAAATCAAAATTTGAAAAACAGTTCGAAGAGTGAGATTGTTTCAGGCAATTAAGTGCAATTTAATGGGTTGATATGATTTATGATGTTGTACATATTATCCACTGCTATATGTGTTTTAAAAATATTTACAGTTGATTAAAGCCAGTTGATAAAAGTATGTTTTTTTTTTATGCTCGATTGATGCTTAAGACAGACGATGCGCCTTGTTTTTTTGTTGTGTATGTGGCCCTCACCCACGATCTGATCATTTAATATGATTTTATATTTTCTTGTGCTTTTAGTATTGGTTGTTTATGAATTGTATCTAAATCTAATTGCAAGCCAACTCTCAACTGCAAACCAATTTTGCCTACGGGTATAAATAAAGTGACCTGGACCTGAAGCTAAATTTGCTATTTTTTTTCTGTAAGAACATTTCTGAGATCATTTCTGATATCGTGTTCATAGACCTTCTGCTTTGAAAAAAAAAGAAAGAGAAAAGAAAAGAAATAAAGGTAATAAAAGGGAAGAAAGGGCCAAGAATGCAAAACTAAATCTTGTCATTGTTGTCAAAGTTTTTTATTATCTATATACATTGGAGAGGGGGGTAATTTTGCATACTTTTACATCTTTGTGCTTATACTTACAATATACGACATGCTAATTTTGCATACAACATTACACAAGCATTATGTCTATTTTTTCTTTTTCTTTTTTTTTACAGTATGTTCATTTCACTGGAACCTGGCTGCAGAATCTTCAGTGTAAAAATGTGTTTAGTCGCCCGTCGAAACCATGGGTAACAAAACGCATAGATGATTGGATTTACACAGGAATTCAAGTAAATCAGCCAGAGCTCTGCAGCCCCAGACGAATCCGTTAGACCGCTGTCTAAGAGAGTGTGGGCGTATTCATTATATATATATATATAAGAGAGGATGGAGACTCGTTCTATTAAAATCAAAATCATTATTTATTCCCTAACATTTACAGACTAACACAAAAGCTATGCAAAAGGCTACATGGTGACGTGGCCAGCCAGGGATGGAGTGAAGAGAGAGGGAGGAGGCCCCGTGCCTTGGCCTCTTATAGAAACAGGAAGTAGGCGTCTCCTTATCGGCACCTCTTCTGCATAATCTGACTCCTCCTTCTAACACACTGCCCCCAGTGGATCCAAGAGTAAAAACAACAATAAAATTCGGAACCTCAAAACAGAGATTATAAAGCCTATTATAACAAAAGCATATATAGAAATATTCAACAAGAGTAAATATGTAATATGGACAGGAGCATATAATGAACATGACAATAACCATGACTGATGACTGATGACTGATCTCATGACTGATCTTCAAGGGGAAATTATTTTCATTTACAGACAAAAGGGGGTTCTCCAAATGATTCAGCTTGATCTGGATTTGGTCAGTGCTGCCATATATCATGCTTTGGTTCGAAGTCCTGACCGACATTACACCCGTTTTAAATAAAACACCACATGTTGTTTCGCATGGATAGGCCCAATAATGGCAGAGATACATAATAACTGACCTTAAACCAAGATGACAAATCTAAATATGGACAATGTTTGATATTCAAGCCATTTCTCATAAATTGTGTTATTTGCCTGCATACTTAACTGTATTATCAACTCACTGTGAAAAAAAAAACATGTACAATGAGTCAGACAGAGAGTTGATCCGTTGCAGTCATGCCTAGCCCATATTTTGTTCATTGTTTCCTCATTACCTTGATGTAACTTCCCAGATATGAAGAGCCTATTACAGGACGTCTAGCTGTTACAATGCTGCCATTTGCTGCCTGCAAAATACCTTCATTGTCTCATATCCAAGTGTGACATTTTACAGTTATGTTTTTAGTGCAATAAAAAATAAAAGTTATGAGATTATGTAGATTTTAATTTTGGGAAGTCTCCAGCTTGTCACTTGACTAAAGGCAGCTAAATATGAGATTTACATAGGGTAGGCCTGATCCAAACCCATTCTTTGATTACCCATTACAAAAATAACATTTTCTGTGTCTAGCTGGTCATTAGGAGCATGTTTGTATTGCTGCAAGCAATGGTATAATCCAAAATGTTATTCAGTGTTCCTTTAAATTATAAATGTCTGTCCGTGAGATGAGACCGAATAAAGGCGCTAAAAAAACAACAGTTCAAATAATGAGTGATGATGAATTTATAGGTTTTCACAGCACCTTTGCTTCACATGAATCAGAATTAAATATGTTTGTGTAAAGATCATTTTGACAGTCTTCCTGAACCAAGGGTAACAGAACACATAGATGACAGGGTTTATACACGAGTTCAAATACATGAGCCAGAGTTCAGCCTTTCCAGACGATACTCCAAGCAGGTTGCTGTCTGCTGCCACTGTGAAACAATAATACGGGCACGAACAGAGGAGAAACACCAGGACGAGAAACCCCAGGGTTTTAGCTGCTTTCATTTCTGATCTCTTGACTGTTATTGCAACAGGTCCCACTGTGATGGCAGTGATCTGAGACCGCATTGCACGGGCCTGAGATACAGCTACTACAAACACTCTCGTGTACAAATATGTAATCACAATAATAGGTGCGAAAAAAGTGAGAACAAGATCCACAACTCCCTCTATGTAGTTTACAATGAGCACACACTCGCCAATACAAGAGTTATATATGTCCGGTTGTCCAAGTATATCTCTTAATATCCAACCAGCATGAACGCATGAGAATATCCAACATAGAAAAATGCACACTGTTAAGCGCTTTATGGTGACTGTACTGGGGTACAGCATGGGGTCACAAATGGCTATGTACCGATCGACCGAAATAAGGACCATGTTTCCAACTGAAGCGCTAACGACGAGAAAGCTGGAAAACATATTGAGGGCGCATGCAAAGCTGCCCAAGAACCAACATCCATGGTAATGAATGATCTGGAAGGGCATCTGCAGGAACCCGACGAGGAAGTCTGACATGGCCAGAGAGAGGAGAAGGAAGTTGGTGCAGGTGTGGAGCTGCCTGGGAAAGATACCCAATGTTTAATTCTATGATACTGCGGTTGTAGTTTGAAAGAAAATGGAAATTCCAGGAGTTTTGTCATGTCACCTCTTAACCCCCCACATTTTCTCCAGGTTGGCATTACCCAAAGAGCGACGAAAACCCAATAAAAGAGTGACAAAAACATGATTAAAAAGTGATGAAGCAAAAAAAAAAAAAAAAGGGAAAAAAGGGCCACAGAAAAGTGACAAAGTAGCCACAAAGACCAAGAAAAACATGCAGGAAAAGCAACAATAACACAATTTTAAAAAAGCGATAAAAATACGACATAAAAGTGTAAAAAACATGACGAAAACACAATGAAAAAGAGACAAAAACACAACAAAACGCTTCAAAAATGCAGCGACAACGGAACAAAAAACTTACGATCAGTTTTGTAGGCCTTTGCTGAACACTGGCCTATAGGCTGTAAGCTAAAGTCGAGAAGCTTTTAAATATGGGTAAAGCCGAACTGGGGAAAATGTGCTCAGTTAAGGTGCGGGGTAAGAGGTTAATGCACATTCCTGCTCTTGTATATTTGAGCTCATTTCACTTTAGTAAGTACTATCACACTTTTACATGGAATGAGAAAAATATGTTGCTATTTTGTCCCCATTGATACTAATTTATATGACCTCAATATTTGTAAATACTATGAAAGCCAATTAAGTTTATCCAAAAAAATACTAATCTTACATATGCAATAGTAACACACAGTAAGATTATATTCAGTACAATAATATGTCAAGATACACAAATGCATGAAAAGCAGGTGAGGGGTAAACAGTGCCTGAAGTGGTAAATGCTGACGATGACGAGCAGGTTCAGCACAACAGTGACAACGGTGATAGACGACAGCAGAGTGTAGACCACAGTGGCCTCTGAGGGGATGCGTGGGATCTTCCTGCAGGAGTTATTGGACAGAGGGAAGCACAGTTGCTCCTCTGCACGTGCGGTTTCCATGTTTCAGGCGCAGCAGGAGCGCATCACCTCCCCAAATACGTTCTGATCAGTGTCATTTATTCAGACCCACGCGCCGCCCAAAGACATGTCCGTCATAATCCGCTGTGATTCTAAGCCAATCAAAATGCTCAGCAGTGCACAATGATGAGGAGGCTCATCATTGTGGGGGAGAAGTCTCTTGCCTAAAGACACAACAACAGTATGCACTGATTGAAGCTGTTAGTTAACCTCTTAACTACCTGAACCAAGCACAACATTTTTCTCTAGTTTGGCTTTACCCAAATTAAAAAAATTTCTTTAAAAAAAGCGTCAAAAACGAGGATGAAAATGCAACAAAAAGTGACAAACAAAAGCAACAGAAAGCAGAAAACATGCCGGAAAAGCAACAATAACGCAATACAAAAAGGGAGAAAAACGACTAAAAAGTGATGAAAAAGCCACAAAAGAGCAACAGAAAAGAAAAAAAACACAACAAAAAAGCAACATAACGCCTAGGTCTTAGCTTTCAAATGAGGCATTACACTGGCCTATAGGCTGTAAACTTTTAGATTTGGGTAAAGCTGAACTGGAGAAAATGCACATGTTTGAAGGCGGGGGTTAAGAAGTTCACCATTAAGTTTCCAATTATAAGACAACTACATTCATTAACTTATATATATTATAATCAATCTTATTTCAACTCAATAGGTACTAACCTAAAATCAAAACAGATCAAAAAAAGAGAAATAAAAAAAAACAAAAAATGTATGTAGTATAAACAACAAATCTAAATTTGAAAAACAGTTCGAAGAGTGAAATTGTTTCAGGCAAGTGCAATTTAATGTAGGGTGACCAGATGTCCCAGTTTACCCGGGACAGTCCCAGTTTTGAGTCCTCTGTCCCATGTCCCACACATTCTTCCAAAACCATTAATTTGTCCCAGTTTTACACAGGATCTGTCCCAAGTGTCCCAGTTTTTGGCCAATATGATCCACAAATTAACAAACTTTGCTTGAAAATTCATGTCTTTGGGCCATGCAAATGTCCATTACCAAGTAGAAACCAAAAAAAAACCTTAAGTCTATCATGTTAATGCTGATTGGTGCATGGTGTAAGATAGTAACAAGCAGATTTACCATTTAGCTTAGGAAAAACAGTCAATAAATGGCTCCCTGGTTTACCGTGCAAATAAATCCGAAATAGTGTCCCAGTTTTTTAGTCTGATAATCTGGTCACCCTAATTTAATGGGTTGATATGATTTATGATGTACATATTATCCACTGCTATATGTGTTTTAAAAATATTTACAGTTGATTAAAGCCAGTTGATAAAAGTACGTTGTTTTTTTATGCTTGATTGATGCTTAAGACAGATGATGCGCCTTGTTATTTTGTTGTGTATGTGGCCCTCACCCACGATCTGATCATTTAATATGATTTTATATTTTCTTGTGCTTTTAGTATTGGTTGTTTATGAATTGTATCTATCTGTATCACATATCACATACCACCAAAACATAACTGAAGTGGAGGAGGAGCCACGTACCCGGAAGTGTGGCTGTGAGCAGCAGTGTGAGAGCAGTGTGGAAGCTAACATTTTTGCGGAGTCCGGTTGAGGGAGACCAAAATGCCTAAGCCGACTAAAACAGTCCAACTGCCAGAAACGCCGGCTGATGAGGATTACGTGAGCCTCAGTCGAGTCACGGAACTCATGGAGCAGCAAAGGGACATGTTTAGGGAATTAATTCAACAACAGCAGGAAAACTTCAAAGGATTCATAAAACTCATCATGGAATCAACAAACACCCGCATGGATACACAGTTAAAGGACATTCAAGAGCTAAAAACTAGCCTGCAATACACGCAAGATGAGGTAGACACTATAAAGAAGAGAAAAGGAAACTCACTGAGCGCACGGACACAATACATAGCGATTTCTATAAAGTATGTGACAATCTGCACGTCATCACGGATAAACTGGAGTATCTGGAGGGACAGAGCCGCAGAAAAAACCTGGTCTTTGAGGGAGTGTTGGAGACGCCTGGGGAGACCTGGGCTGACGCTGAGGAAAAAATCAAACAACTGCTGAGGGAGAAACTGCAGCTACAAAACCCGGTGGAAATGGAGAGAGCCCATCGCGTAGGGAAACCTGGCGGGAGAGACTGGCCGAGACCTATCGTCGCCAAACTACTGCGTTGGAAGGATCGAGAAGCAATCCTGCAGCGCGCTAAACAACTCAAAGGAACGAAAATCTACATAAACGAGGACTACATGGACTCCATTAAAAGGAAACGAAAAGATCTAATGCCAGAGCTGAGAGCTGCCAGGGAAAGGGGGGACATAGCCTTCTTGAGATATGACAAACTCATTGTACGTCCGCGCACCAGTACTCCAAATCAAGTTTAAACACCGAGAAAACTTATGGATTTTGGTATGTAAAAAACATAATTTCACATGTCCTGTAATATATATACTCATACAATGATGTCCAATCATACCTCATATGCTACTGATGGCAGTGACCTAGGATTACAGCAAAGGATTTTGGACTGTGAGCTCTTGGAGCTGAAAGCTTCAGAGTACACTGAACATAATGCACTGGACTGGGAAGATCAGTTAGACCCAGATAACCTGTTCTTAACATCTAACGCAATTAATTGCAAATACTATACTGAGAATGAATTTAACATCTCTGTTAAAACAGAAGGGAAATTCTCAATTATTCATTTCAATAGTAGAAGCATGTACGCGAATTTCGATGCAATCAAAGAATACTTAAAACAGTTTGAGAATCCATTTAGTATCATTGCATTATCAGAAACATGGTTTAATGAGGATAAAGGCATTGCATTTGAGTTAAACAATTATACATTAAACTGCGTAAACAGAACCAATAAAGGGGGAGGAGGAGTTGCTATATATGTCCTCAACAAATTTAAATTCAAAATATTAAAAACATGACAGCATCAATAAACAACTTGCTTGAATGCTTATCAATAGAAATTATCAATGAAAAAAAGAAAAACATAATAGTTAGTTGTTTATACAGGTCACCAGGCTCATGCGTGGAAATATTTACAAATTGGGCAGAAAAAACATTCTCAGAACTGAGTAACAAGGTATTATTTATCTGTGGGGATTATAACATCGATTTGATAAATCCAATAAACATAAGACAACTGATGAGTATATTAATAGGATGTACAGTATGAGTTTATACCCAACTATCACAAGACCTAGCAGAATAACAGCGAGCAGTGCTACCCTCATTGACAACATCTTCACTAATAATATGCAGTTCACAAATGTCAGCGGTCTAATGGTTTGTGATATAACGGATCATCTGCCCGTATTCACGGTGTATGATGATAATGAGTTAGATCAAAAATCACCTCAAAAATATTTTTATAAACGCGCAAGAACTGAGGATTCAATTTACTCACTTTATAGTGACTTAATAAAACAAGATTGGAACGAGGTATATAACAAGAATGATGTAGAAAATGCTTACGATACTTTCATGGAAATTTTTAGTACAGCATACAATAAGAACTGTCCTATTCAGCAATTCTGTAAAACAGAAAAACGACAAAATGTCCGTGGCTAACCAAGGGTTTACAAAATGCTTGTAAGAAAAAAAACACTCTATATAGACAATTCATTAGACTAAGAACAGAGGATTCTGAAAGTAGATATAAAACATATAAAATAAACTGACCAATATATTAAGGAAGGCTAAGAAACTATATTATACCAATCTATTATATACAAACAAGAACAACATGAAAGGGGTATGGGGAATACTAAACACTATAATCAAGGGTAATGCAAAAAATAATTCATATCCAAACTATTTCACTGATGGGATCAATGACAACCATAATATGAATGATATTGTGGAAAGTTTTAATAGTTTTTTTGTAAATGTTGGACCGGATCTGGCAGCAGAGATTCCGGAGTGTAGTAACAACGAAATGGAGTCATTGATAGACATTAATTCAAAAACGATGTTTTTGTCTGGAGTAACTGAAACAGAAATAATAGATGTCATTAACGTGTGTAAGAACAAATCGTCTACAGACTGTTTTGATATAGATATGACACTAGTTAAACAAATTATACATAGTATCGTGAAACCATTAACCTACGCAACTTATCGTTTCAAACAGGAACAGTTCCAAATAAAATGAAAATTGCAAAAGTTATACCTATACATAAAAATGGGAACAAACACATCTTCACTAACTACAGACCTGTCTCTCTGCTCCCCCAGTTCTCCAAATCTTAGAGAAACTTTATAACAGTAGAATGGATAATTTCATAGATAAGCATAAACTAATTAATGAAGGTCAGTACGGGTTTCGAGCAGCAAGGTCAACTTCAATGGCCATCATTGATGCAATAGAAGAGATTACTAATAGCTTAGAGGGCAAGAAACATGCAGCTGGAATATTCATTGACTTGAAAAAAGCATTTGATACACTAAATCATTCTATATTATAAAAAAAATTAGACAGATATGGCATAAGGGGAGTGGCTTTGAGCTGGATTCAAAGCTATTTAACTGGGAGACAACAGTATGTGAAGATGGGGGAGTTTACATCAGGTTATTTGGACATTGGCTGTGGGGTCCCACAGGTATCTGTCTTAGGCCCAAAGTTGTTTAATTTATATATTAATGACATTTTTAATGTGTCTAAATTATTAAAATTAGTGATTTTCGCAGATGACACAAACGTCAATAATTTAGTAACTAACATAAACTGTGAACTAAGGAAATTAAAAACATGGATGGACATTAATAAATTGTCCCTCAACCTAAATAAAACAAAAGTAATGTTTTTCGGTAATTATAATGGAAAACCAGACTCAGTAAACATAGACGGTGTAGTTTTAGATACAGTATCAGAAATTAAATTCTTAGGAGTCATCATTGACAGTAAATTAAGCTGGAAACCACACATAAGACACATACAAGGTAAAGTCTCCAAAAGTATCTCAATCATTAACAAAGCAAAGTTTTTCTTAAATTACAATGCATTATTTTGTTATATAGTTCATTAGTTTTGCCATATCTAAACTACTGTGTAGAAGTCTGGGGCAATAACTATAAAAGCTCATTACACCCCCTTGTTATACTCCAAAAACGGGCTGTAAGAATTATACATAAAGTAGGATATTATGATCACACTAATATATTATTTCTGCAGTCTAAACTGTTAAAAATGCATGATTTAGTTGATTTCTCTACTGCCCAACTTCTGTTTAAAGCCAACAAAAATGTCTACCTGCAAGGATACAAATGCTTTTTGCACGCACAGAAGGGGGATATAACCTGAGGGGGTGTGATAACTTTAAGACTCAAGCAGTGTCTTCCACTAGGAAAAGTATGTTTGTGTCTGTATGTGGAGTTAAACTCTGGAACAAATTGGGGGCAGAATATAAACAATGTCCAAATATTCATCATTTCAAATCAAGATATGAAAAAATGGTATGGTCAAAGTACCAGAAGGAGGAAATGGGTACTTGATTGCTAATGGGTGTCACAAAGTGCTGTATACTTTAAAGGTCAGATCTAACTAATAATGAAGTATATTGTGGTTGTTACTATTATACTATTGCAGTTGTTATTGCCATTGTTATTGCTATTGCTGTTGTGTTGTTATCATCACTATTTAAACTTTAAATGTAACAGTCTAGGATTAATACCTAACAATCCGTGGATTATTCTTAGAATCCAACTCAATCGATTCAGACAGCGGTACTGCTATTGATGCTGATGGTAATATAAAGGAAATAAATTCTTAGAAGTAAAACATGCACATATCTATGTACTCCGCATTCAACATAACCCATAGTATAGGGCAGACATGTGGGGGCCGGCAGCTCGAGGAAACTCTCTTCTGGCAGCAGACTCCTAACATTGTCTCTTTTAATGCATAGTATAGGACACTTAACAAATGATGGTCCGGTTGCTCGGGGGCTGCTCCCCTCTGGCAGCTGGTCCAGTCACAGAAAGAAGAAAAAGAAAGAAAAGCCCCGAATCCCTTTTAACACATATCATTAAGACCATTCTTGTTATCATGAACATCAATCAGTCTGCGATTACTGTACCTTTCATGAATAAATGTGGAGTATTTTATGTATCATTCAAACACTTTGATACAGAGTAATGTTATATGGGTTGTAATGGTGATGGTGAACAACGGTAATGCCAACATGGTAATGAATTCTGTATGGGAGACAGAAATAATACACTGGTTGTAGCGTGTGAGATACTGTGAATGTTGACCTGGTATAATGCAGTGTCGCATTTGTTAATATGTAACCAACTCGGTTGATAGTTGTTTTGTAAAATGGTAAGAAATATGCACTGTTGTCAGTTATTGTTATAGTTATTGTTATTGAAGTTTATGAACAGGGGTGGGAGTCAATAAGCTTGTCTTCTTCCCACTCCTTTTTGAGCTGTAATGTAAATTATTTTTCTTTTTTCTTTATTATGTATATATATATTTCTGTTTTTCTTTTCTTCTTTAGCTCGAAATAAAATATTCAAATCAAATAAATCTAATTACAGCCAACTCTCAACTGCAAACCAATTTTGCCTACGGGTATAAATAAAGTGACCTGGACCTGAAGCTAAATTTGCTATTTTTTCTGTAAGAACATTTCTGAGATCATTTCTGATATCGTGTTCATTGACCTTCTGCTTTGAAAAAGAAAAAAAAGAAAGAAAGAGAAAAGAAATAGAAGTAATAATTTAAGGGAAGAAAGGGCCAAGAATGCAAAACTAAATCTTGTCATTGTTGTCAAAGTTTTTATTATCTGTAACCCTTTTACCACCCGGCTCGTTGTATCACTACTATGGTAAAAGAGACATTCCAATGTAAAAAACAAATCTAGGGTTAAAGTATGATCCTCACCTTTTAAAATATTAAAATGAGGCTTCCCAGATATAAACTCTATTGAATAACTTAAAATATATGTCTAAATAAAATGACCAAGTGAAAAACAGTGTACTAATGAAAAAAAACACAGAGAGTAAATAGTTCAAAAGTGATTGTATTGAACAATAATAATTGTACAGTAAAAAAAAAGAATTCCCCTTCGAAAAAAATCAACTGTTTATACCACGCGTTTTTACCACGAGTGCACTCGATTTAGTAGCAAGCTTGCATTTGTTGGCGCGCGTGGAGCTCGTTTTGGAAAGGTTTTGGGTTAATCCTACCGATCTTCCTCACGTTCACGGTCCACACGGTCAAAGGAGCAAAAGATGCGCACACGCCACGGAATCCACTCTCCTGGCTGTCGTCCTCAACGCAGGTGAGTGCAGATCTCCAGCGGCCACACCGTCTCTCCCCCGTCTGGGTCTGAGGTAAGCAGACACGGCGATAGCAACTTTAGCTTAGCTCTAAGCTCCTCCAGCTACGGGCTGGAAAAAGCATTTAACTCACCCCCTTGGTCGTCCACGAGTCCTCCACGGTCCTCCGGAGCAATAGGAAGTAATCCAGGCCGACAGAAGCACAGCTCTATGCACTTTTAGTGTTTTTATCAAGCACAAAACTTCTGCACGCGTCGCCATTGCAGTTCATTGCTTCGTGCTCCTCGTGTGTTGTTCTCTCTCTCGCTTGCTCGCTCACTCGCTCTACGCAGTGCGTAGCTACGTGTATGGTATGGTACGCCAGCGCAGTCAAAACAACTAAATAAAATATACTGGGGTTTTAACTTATAAATAACGAAATGATCTGTATTTATGAACGTTTTTAAACCTTATACAAAGTGCATTTTTTAAACTTTTTTAGCAAATATGAAATCTATAATCACATGAAATTAAACATTGTTATTACTAATGAATTATAAACAAAGTATCCTGATACAAAATAATCAGGTTATTACATATCTATATACATTGCTTATACTTACAATATACGACACAAGCATTATGTCTTTTAAAATTTTTGTTACAGTATGTTCATTTCACTGGAACCTGGCTGCAGAATATTCAGTGTAAAAATGTGTTTAGTCGCCCGTCGAAACCATGGGTAACAAAACGCATAGATGATTGGATTTACACAGGAATTCAAGTAAATCAGCCAGAGCTCTGCAGCCCCAGACGAATCCGTTACACCGCTGTCGTTTAAGAGAGTAAATATGTAATATGGACAGGAGCATATAATGAACATGACAATAACCACACCAAGTGTCCGTGCGGCTTTGAGCTCAGATTTCTTGGCCCTCGAACACTGCATGGACTTGGATGTAACTTGAGAACGCATTGCTCGCGCTTGAGTCACCGCCACCACAAACACTCTCAGGTACAACACTGTTATTAAACCAATGGGTGCGATAAAGGTCCCAACAAGGTCAAACATGGCCTCTATTTCATTCGGTACAAGTACTACACACTCTCCATAACAAGTATTATACATGTCCGGTTGCCTGAGCATTTCTCTGAGAATCCAACTTGCATGAACTGTAGAAAAAAGCCAGCACAGACCAATACAGCCTTTTACACGCCTTATTGTAATTTTAGTTGGGTAAAACAAAGGGTCACAGATGGCCACGTATCGATCTATTGATATAAGCACCATGTTTCCCACGGAGGCACTGACCGCCAGAAAACCAGAGTAGTAATAGACAACACACGCCAAGTCGCCAAGAAACCAGCAGCCTCTGTAATGGAAGATCTGAAAGGGCATCTGAACTGAACTGACATGAAAGTCCGAGACGGCCAGAGAGAGGAGGAGGAGATTGGTGCACGTTTGAAGCTGCCTGAAAAATAGATAATTACAAGAAAATCTGTTTTTAATAAGCAGCAGTGGGAAATAAAAATATCTATAGAGAGAATGGTATTTCTGCCTGAAGTGATAGATGGAGATGATGACCAGCAGGTTGAGGACCACAGAGAGTATGGTGATGGTGGACAGGAGGCAGTAGATCAGTGTAGCCTCCAGCTCAGGGCGTAGTGTCTTCTTGCAGGAGTTGTTGTATGCTGGAAAGCAGAGCTTCGTTTCCAGTCTGTCCATTGTCATAACACTGAACAGCAGTCGGGTCAAAAGGATTTGTGACACATGCTATTTATAGTTATGATGCTGACTCTCCACCCAGTCTACCTCCTCTAGCAACTACACGCTTCATCTGGAGGTGCGCCAACCTTGACAATACGTAATAATAATTTTATTTTATATCTATAACTGGTTGCATTAATATTCTACTACTAACTTCACAAATGTCATAATCTTAGATGGATGGAAGCCGCCATATAATTAAGACACATGTTTTTTTTTCAAAGAAATTTCAAAATAGACAAGGAACACATTTTGAACCTGGAATACCTTGAATCTACCTCAAAAATATGTCCTTTATGTGGTAAACGTCTACAAGGATCCTAAAACACTAATTTGTAAGAGTACTGTTGGTGCAAACAGTACAACAAATTGTATGATATAGAAATATGTAAACAATGCAATGCATTTGGGTTGGGTAGAGTTAAGGGTCTGAATGCAAGAGGAAGCAGTGGGAAGGACAACAGGAAAGGCCAGAGTTCAGCTGTAATATAAAATACAAACAAATAAAAACATCTGGTATGTTTTTAGCAGGCGAGATGTGGAGATGTTTGTACCTGCAGTGCTCAGAAAGGCCCCACTCATTGTTCCCACACCCCGTTGCAGCAGTGCCAGGTGGGAGCACCCATGGAGAGAGTGGGTTCTGACATCCTGGGCCCATTCGCCACTCTGACCAACGGAACCGGTATGTCTTTCGGGCAAAGTCCTCTACAGAGATCGGCTGGCCCCTTACCAACCCTTGGCTCCTTCTGGAGAGCCCTCAGGAGGTGTGAGTCAGCCCTCAACAAATTCCCCAACTGGGACCACCTGTGTGGGCCCGCAGCGTGGGTCTCTAAGACAGCAGAGACTTCCTTAGCATTTGAGAGACTTTGTGGTTGACAGTTGGATTGCTGGGGACAGCTAATCATGCTAGAATTATGCTAGGTGGGGGCAATTTAGCAGACAACACAGACAGTCAAAGTAGATAGTGTTGGATGCAGAAGTAACCATTAGCAACTTCTTAGCTTCTTGGAGACATACTTTGTGGAACATGGTCAGGTGTTGTTGCTTGCAAGGATTCTTATCTTGTCAAGTCTTACATGCCTCAGGTGTTTGGTTCCTGCCAGCCTCTGTCCTTAATCCAGGCGGAAATCTCTGACAAAGTGAGCACTATGAATTTGGGGTACAGGCTAGGGTAATGCTAGCCTGGCTAACGCCAGACTGCTGTGTGCCCTCGAATCTTTTCGAACTTCACAACAGCCTGGGGACCATGGCCGACATTTTTCCATGGATTTGGCACCAATCACAGAACGAGGAGGGACGGTAAGACGATGACGCGCTATTTGACATACGGAAGCTTGTAGTTTGTTTATAAAAAAATATTTACGGATCCAACATGACAGCAGCAGACACGATGCCATCTTTCGATCAAGCTTTAGAACGTGTTCTAAATAATTTAGCTCAAAAGTTTACAGCAGGTACGTCATACATCATCTGATACCATGATACGATTGGCTATGGCTACGTGCAGACGCATGAGAGACATTCGTAGCGCCCATTAAACAGCTATGGACAATTGTAAACCACACCTCTCCTACGAGAAAATGAATTGGTGGTCCCCAGACTAAATATCACTTGTGATTTTAGTCTGGCGTTAGCCAGGTTAGGGTAATGCCAGGGATCAAGAAATGCAACCACTGTGGTCGCGCATGTGCCTAAAAGTTGAACTGGTGCAACGGAATATTTTCTTTGATCGCACCGCTACCACTCCCCATATCTCTTCGGCCCTACTTGGTGATCTGCTTTCTGAGCTTTGAGCCTTTTTCTTTTCCAGTGCCCGAAATGGACGACCACCATGAGAGTGCCTAGATTGAGGGTAAACTTGATGAGGTCAACCACAGCAGCAAATTAGCTAATCCAGTCCAATAATACAAGAGTTCTGGATATGAGCCAACCAAACCTTGTGTTTCAGGGTTTAGAGCCCGCAGTAGTGGGCTGAGTAGTGTCTGCATGTGGAAAAGGGGCTTAAGTAGCTATTGTCATCATTGGATACAGCCAACTAAATACTTCATATTAGCAGTGGCCTATTGGTGGTCTCCAACAGGGACCAAGCCCCTGATAGTTTATCATAATTTCATAAATCAAAAATCAACATCGCACACTCATAAGCCGATGTTAATGATCATAAGCCGATTTTCATGATCACGTTTAGCATTAGCCTTCATCAGATCTGATGAAGGCTAATGCCGAAACGTGATTAAAATTTGTCTCCAGCTACTGCCTGCCTGCCCACCTGCCTGCCTGTCTGTCTGCCAGTCAACCTACCTACCAACCAACTAACACCCACCTGCATGCTACTTACCCTGTCCAACTGGTCCTCTCGTCTCCACTTCCATCCTTTCCTGTAAAATAAATCTTTGTAACCATTTACCGGCTGTGCTCTGCTTTTGGGTCCTATAGAAAACTATGACAGAACGAACTGGCCAAGTGGACCCAGCAGATACAGCTCCCACAGATACAACTCACGACCGTGTTTTCCGAGCCCTCTCCAATCAGGGAGCCCGTCTTGGTCAACATGAGCAACTGCTTCAGGGCCTGATGGAGAGTCAGCAGTCCTCAGCTCCCCAAATCGTACAGCTTAACTCCATGCTTCAGGAACTAGCCTCCAATCTCTCCAGGTCCTTCACTCAAGGACAGCCCGTTTCCTCCCAACCACAAGCTTCTGCAGAACTTCAACCAATGGCCCCGCTTACCAGAGAGATACACATACCAGACCCTGACCATTACACAGGTGATATGGGAACATGTGGGTTTTTTTTTTTTTGCTTCAGTGCTCACTAGTATTCAGTCAGAAACCTATTACGTATGCCTCTGACACTTCTAAAGTAGCATATGTAATGGGACTACTCCAGGGAAGGGCTCTTGATTATGCAGCAGCTTAATGGCAAAATAACCCGGAAATTCGCAACAACTATACCGCCTTCGAACAAGAGCTAAGAAAAGTTTTTGATCACCCAGTTAAAGGACGCGAAGCTTCTAAGAGACTCCTCTCCATTCACCAGGGGAGTCACAGTGTGGCCGAATACTCTGTGGAGTTTCGTACATTAGCCGCTGAAACCGGTTGGGATGACTTAGCTTTGCAGAGCATGTTTCTGAAGGGCCTTTCTGAACAAATTAAGGATGAACTTTCTTTAAAGGATGACTCTAACAATCTGGATTCCTTCATTTCCACAGCCATTAAATTGGACAATCGCCTCTGGGAACGGTGTCGGGAGCGAGCTAGCCGCCCACCCTAGCACCACTGCAAGCTCTCGCAGTGTCCCGTCACGAAACTTTGGTGCGCCTCCTATGCCAACACCCATGCCTTCAGGTCAGACCTCGCAAACTATTGATGAGGAACACATGCAGGTTGGGCGTGTTAATTTAACTCCAGCAGAAAAACAGCGCAGAATCAGGGCTGGTGAGTGCATCTACTGTGGACAACGGGGTCACTTCCTGGTTACTTGCCCTTTGCGGCCAAAAGATGGGGTTCACCAGTGAAAAGGGGGGCACTGGTGGGCCACCTTTCCTCTTCTGTACCCCAAACCAAAATGCTACTTCCTGCTACCATTTGTTTCAATAACACCACTCTACCTCTAACTGCTTTAGTTGACTCTGGAGCTGAAGATAACATTTTGGACTTTGATCTGGCCCGGCAGGCTGGTTTTGAGAAGGTTCCTCTTCCCCAGTGTTCCCCAGTGTCGGTCAATGCTTTAGATGGGAGATTAATCTCTGGGAGATTAATCTCTAAAGTAACCCACTGCACTAAACCCTTAAAGCTCTTGTTGTCTGGAAAGCACTATGAGCAAATACATTTCAATCTTATTTCCTCTCCTCAAACACCTTTAATATTGGGCTACCCATGGTTGAAAAGGCACAATCCACACTTGGACTGGGACAGTGGTAAAGTTTTGAGCTGGAGTTCTTTTTGCCACTCTACCTGTCTGCAATCTGCTCTTCCACCAGCAGATTCTGCCGTTCCACCTCCATCACCTCCTGATCTAACCAACGTTCCTGCAGTATACCATGACCTTGCAGAGGTATTCAGTAAAGAGCGAGCACTTTCTCTTCCGTCTCACAGACCATACAGTATGACCATGCCATCGACCTTCTTCCTGGTGCAACCCTGCCTTCCAGCCGCCTGTACAGTCTGTCAAAACCTGAGAATGAGGCCATGGAGAGGTACATCAAAGACTCACTAGCTGCTGGTATAATTCGTCCATCCTCCTCTCCTGTTGGTTCTGGGTTTTTCTTTGTTAGCAAGAAGGACAGCACACTTCGTCCCTGCATTGACTACTGTGGCCTGAACAATATAATGGTGAAAAACAAATACCCACTTCCCCTCATAAACTCGGCATTTCAACCTTTACACACAGCTACGGTCTTCTCCAAACTTGATCTCTGCAATGCATACCATCGTGTGGGCATTCGTAAAGGGGATGAGTGGAAGACAGCATTTAATACACCTTTGGGTCACTCTGAGTATCTTGTGATGCCCTTTGGCTTAACCAATGCTCCCGCTGTTTTTCAAGCTCTTGTCAATGACGTTCTGAGGGATTTTCTGAACCGCTTTGTATTTGTCTACATTGACGATATTTAGATTTTTTCTTCTTCTGCAGAGGAGCATGTTGTTCACGTCCGCCAGGTTCTGCAAAGATTGATTGAAAACAAACTCTTTGTCAAAGCAGAGAAATGTGAGTTCTACGTTGAGTCGGTAAGCTTTCTTGGATACATCATTGGCAGCGGGCAGGTGAAGCCAGACCCCTCTAAGATCCAAGCAGTGGCAGAGTGGCCCCAACCTGAGAACCGTAAGCAATTACAAAGATTTCTTGGATTTGCTAATTTTATTGCCACTTTATTAGAAACTATAGTACTGTGGCAGCACCTCTAACCAGTCTTACCTCCTCAAAGATTCCTTTTGTGTGGTCTGCAGATGCGGAACAAGCCTTTCAGACACTGAAACGGAGATTCACTTCTGCACCTGTCCTCATTCATCCCGATCCAGCCCTACAGTTCATAGTGGAGGTGGATGCTTCCGAGACAGGGGTCGGAGCAGTCTTATCACAGCGCTCTGCCTCTGACCAAAAATTGCACCACTGTGCCTTCTTCTCCCGCCGTTTAAGAAGAATTACACCATAGGAGATCGGGAGCTACTGGCTGTTAAACTGGCTTTGAAGGAGTGGCGGCACTACTTGGAGGGAGCTGAACACCCGTTTCTTGTTTGGACAGACCACAAGAATTTGTCCTACATTCAGTCTGCTAAGCGGCTCAATTCTCGCCAGGCTCGATGGGCTTTGTTTTTTGGATGTTTTAACTTCACCCTGACCTACCGACCCGGCTCCAGAAACACTCAACCTGATGCGCTTTCTCGCCAGTTCTCTCCTGCAGACTTACCTGAAACCACGGAACACATCCTACCACCATCCTGTGTAATGGCTGCTGTCACCTGGGAGATCGAGTCCAGCGTCAGAGAGGCTCAAGAAACTCATCCTGACCCAGGTAACGGTCCTCCTGATCGGTTGTTTGTTCCTCGGTCTGTCCGTTCCCAGGTTATCCAGTGGGGGCATACTTCCCGGTTTGCGTGTCATCCTGGAATTGGTCGTACCTTGGCCCTCCTCCGACGTCATTTCTGGTGGCCAACCATGGAGAGGGATACCAGGGACTACTGTACGTGCTGGACCAGGGACTACGTGCTGGACTTTGTTTCTGGTCTTCCTGCCTCTCGTGGTAACTCAATAATTCTTACCATAATTGATAGATTTTCCAAATCTATACATTTTGTGGCCTTGACCAAGCTACCAACAGCACGAGAAACGGTGGACCTGCTAGTTCAGCATGTCTTCCGTCTTCATGGGACACCAGTGGACATTGTTTCGGACAGAGGTCCACAATTCATCTCCCACATCTGGAGGCATTTCTGTGAAGCCCTTGGTGCTCGGGTGAGTCTCTCCTCTGGGTTCCACCCACAAACGAATGGCCAGTGTGAGAGAGCTAATCAACATCTGGAGGCTGCACTTTGCTGTGTTACGGCCCAAAACCCCTCAGACTGGAGTCAGCATCTACCTTGGATTGAGTATGCTCATAACTCTCTTCCTTCCGCTGCTACTAGTATGTCCCCATTCGAATGTGCACTTGGATATCTGCCCCTCTGTTTCCAGAAAAGGAAGCAGAGATTGCTGTGCCATCTGTTCAGGACCATGGTGTGCTCGGTCTGCCCTTCTTCGCTCTGTTGAACGGAACAAGAAAATCGCAGATAAGCACCGGTCTCCCACTCCAATTTACCAACAAGGTCAGAAAGTGTGGCTAGCAGCTAAAGATGTTCCCTTGAAAGTAGAGTCTAAGAAGCTTGCACCACGTTACATTGGGCCATTTGAGATTGAGGACGTAATCAATCCATCAGCGGTTCGTTAGAAGTTGCCTTCATCCATGAGGATCCATCCCACTTTTCATGTTTCGCAGTTGAAACCTGTCCATTTGAGTCCACCTACTCTTCAAAAGGACCAGCTTTTCCACCATTCCTCGCCAGTTCGTTTGTACTGCAATAGTCAGTTGACGCTTTTGGCTCTATTTTTGAAAAGTTTGGATTTTCTACTGATCTCTGCTTTTTTTTGTCTCCAGCTACTGCCTGCCTGCCCGCCTGCCTGCCTGTCTGCCTGCCAGTCAACCTACCTACCAACCAACTAACACCCACCTGCCTGCTTACCCTGTCCAACTGGTCCTCTGGTCTCCACTTCCATCCTTTCCTGTAAAATAAATCTTTGTAACCATTTACCGGCTGTGCTCTGCTTTTGGGTCCTATAGAAAACTATGACAAATATATTTTCTTAAGTCCCTTTTGCTGATTTCAGACACTAACCAGAATCCCCGGGTACCACTTAGACCAATGAGACGAGCTTACCTGTAAAATCAGCCTCTCAGATCCAGTCAGTTTGATCAGTTACCGCTCATTTTGCAAACTAGGAGTGGCTTTCTGGTCCAAAGGGGAGGAATTTGATTGTTTACTTTCAAATTTCTTTCTATCTCTCCACACTTTGCATACTTTCAGACAATCACAGAAATAGCTATTTTTATTATTATTATTGGTAGTGTAATGTGATGCAATTATAGATTTTCAAACATTTAAACCTTATGTTATCCTATGTACATTTTTGTACATTTTGCAGGATTTATTTTTTTCATTTCCTGACCATTTTGTCTGTGTTGCAGCTTGAGACGTGGGTTTCGGCAGAAAATGTTCTTTCGAGCCAAATTTTCAGAATCCAGTGTTTGTTTTTCTCTCATGTCTTTTATATTGGAGATCGGATAGGAAACACAAAGGCAAACAAATCCTCTTGTTTCCTCCTCGGCCACAGCTTCAGTATAAGCTGACTGAAGATACATGCATCTGTGTACAATGTTAGAAAAGTGGAACATTCTGAAATGCAGTGGAAATGTCAAATTCAACTCCTTTTCTTCAAAATGAAATGCTGACATCACAGATATGTTACTTTTTTCCTCTATTGCAGTGAGATTTAAAATCTGAAGTTTTATGGTAGTCCCAGGTTCTGCCATTATATTGTAATGTGAAAATACCACACTTTCATTCACCTGCCAACAATAGGACTAAAGTCCAAACTGAAAGAAATACAGTCAAAATGTCAAATCTGACTCTTGTTCTTCAAAATGAAATGCTGACATTATAAAATATATGACTTTTATATGGTGATAGGAGAGCAAAGAAATTGGAAGTCATGGATTTCTTTATAATGGAAGTCAATGGAGACAAGAACATTTTGACATAAAGAATCGTCCACTACAGAAAAACTACAAATGCAGTCAAATCAATTTTTGGCTCATCTTTGACACATCCAAGGCTCTAAAATCCACCAAAGCCCCAGCTCTCTACTATTCATTATTCTAAAGATAATGAGGTTTTATGTTGTTTTGTAACACACAAATCAAAGTTTTTGTTTTCAAACAGGCAAACAAAGGGTTAAAACCCCAAAATAAACAACATGTTGGTAGTTTTGAGAAGGTGAGAAGTGATTCTTAAAATTTGTGAAAAAATTTGAAAGAAGATGAAAGTATGTGATTTTTATAGCAGTTTGAAAAGCGTGTACATTTTTGTACACTAGGGTAACAAACGTATAGAAATTAAAGGATGACACAAGGGTTAAATACAGTGATCTTTTACTTGTTCCTTTTTTTAATTTAATTATTTTGTTTATGTGAGTGGTTAATAATTTCAGCATAAAAACATTCACATATTGTCAGAAAGGGTCCAGTCTCTAGATCCGGGCTTCAGTATCTGCATTGTTAATATGAGTTTGACTGACTTCCTGAACCACGGATCGAAAAAGACATAGATGACTAGATTAAGACATGAGTTAAAGTGAGCCAACCAAATCTCAACATCAACTGATGAGGCATCCACTGCTGTGTCCACACCCACTAGACTAGGAGCATAATAGGGACAAAAACAACACAGAAATACCACAACAACTATACCTAATGTTCTAGCTGCTTTGAGTTCCTTCTTTGTACTCACAGTTTGTGTCTGTGGCATGTGTGCTGAAACTTGGGAGCGCATTGCACGGGCTTGCGACATTGCCACCACAAATACCCTCAAATATAATATAACAATTACAAGGATAGGGATAATAAAAATGCACACAAGATCAATCGCTCCTGATATGTAATTGATAATAACCACACATTCTCCCACACATGAGTTGGACAGACCCAGATGTAGAAAGAAAAAAAAAGAAAGAGAAAAGAAAGAAATAGAGGTAATAATTCAAGGGAAAGAAAGGGCCAAGAATGCAAAACTAGTTTTTATTATCTATATACATTTGGGGGGGGGGGGGGGGGGGGGGGGATTCTTGCATACTTTCACATCTTTGTGCTTATACTTACAATATACGACATGCTAATTTTGCATACAAACATTACACAAGCATTATGTCTTTTTTTTCTGTTTTTTTTTTTTTGTTACAGTATGTTCATTTCACTGGAACCTGGCTGCAGAATCTTCAGTGTAAAAATGTGTTTAGTCGCCCGTCGAAACCATGGGTAACAAAACGCATAGATGATTGGATTTACACTGGAATTAAAGTAAATCAGCCAGAGCTCTGCAGCCCCAGACGAATCCGTTAGCCCGCTGTCGTATAAGAGAGTAAATATGTAATATGGACAGGAGCATATAATGAACATGACAATAACCACACCAAGTGTCCGTGCGGCTTTGAGCTCAGATTTCTTGGCCCTCGAACACTGCATGGACTTGGATGTAACTTGAGAACGCATTGCTCGCGCTTGAGTCACCGCCACCACAAACACTCTCAGGTACAACACTGTTATTAAACCAATGGGTGCGATAAAGGTCACAACAAGGTCAAACGCGGCCTCTATTTCATTCACTACAAGTATCACGCACTCTCCATAACAGGAATTATATATGTCCGGTTGCTGGATAAACTCCCGTGACATCCAGATGGCGTGAATAGTTGAAAACAGCCAACACAGAATGATACAGACTTGCACACGTTTTAAGGTGACTTCTGTGGGATAAAACAAAGGCTCACAGATTGCTACGTAGCGGTCTATAGAAATCATCAACATGTTGCCCACGGAGACGCTGATCACCAGGAAGCTGACAAAGCCGCACATGCTGCACACAACGTTGCCCAAAAAGCAGCAGCCGCGGTAAAACAGGATTTCAACCGGCATCACCAAGACGCCCACGAGTAAGTCCGAGATGGCCAGAGAAAGGAGCAAGAGGTTGGTGCATGAGTGGAGCTGCCTGAAAGAGAAACACTGTGTCAGAGAAAAGCAACGCAAGTTCTATTCTGCAGAATGAAAATAAAAATTTGAAAATCTGTAGTTGTTATAGGACAGGCCCATATCAATGCATTACAATATAATGATCAGTAATGTTTTTTTGTTTTTTTTGCAATATTAAGATTTAAGACAAGTATAAACCTGCAATCAATACATAGAATAATATCACTATATCCTTGAACCCTCATTTGGCCACTGATGAGTGAAAGTGCGTGTGCAGCGTGGCTGGTCTCTGCCTGTAGTGGGAGATAGAGATGATGACCAGCAGGTTGAGCAGCACAGTGAGCATAGTGATGGTGGAGAGGACGGTGAAGGTGAGGGAGGCCTCAGGGTCCGAGTGCCTGGTCTTCCTGCATGAGTTGTTGATCAGTGGAAGCGCAGTTTATCCTCTGGTGTTGCCATGGTGTGAGCGGCCACAGAGGAAGAGAGCTCTCATCAGGCCGATGTCACGCCACTTTTATATCAAAGTAATGTATCCCCTGTGGGTTTACGTGGATACTTGATTTATTTCATATACTGGCATTGAATGAATTATATACTGGTAATCAAATGATAATGAGGGGGACAAATACCCAAATTAAGTATAATTACGAATCATATTGTATTTATAATTACAATACAGTAATAAGATAATTCACAAATAGAAGAAATACTGAAGCCCCTTAAATTAACCCCCTAATACTAAGCTACTCCAATATTACTGTTAATATGTCAAGTAGTAGTAGTAGTAGTAGTAGTAGTAGTAGTAGTAGTAGTAGTAGTTGTTGTAGTAGTAGTAGTAGTTGTAATTGCTCGCCAATAGCTGAAACTCACAGTATGTAAGGATTAAACAACAAAGATCGTTACAAAGTCTACAACACCACAACGCACAGCGGCGGACTTACTCCAAGAACATACTGTGTAAGCTACGTGGGATTCATGCATGTAAAGCTGAATTGTAGCCATCGCTAATACCCAGCCATTGCCCACAAACACGCTCTTTAATACTGACCTTTTGTTCATCTATGCAGGCATGGGGAGAAGATGCAAATTCAACACCGAAAGTCCATCCAAACGAATGACTGCAATCGAAATTATTTATCTTTTTTTGATCGTGCTTTTCCAAATTAGATGTTTTTCCTGATCGGACCAAGAATACTTTTGCTTGTTTGATGACATTTCACACTTGCTCTAAGGTAATCTTGCTTGAAATAAGAAAGCAATCCTGCCAATGGGACAAGTCCAATTTTCTTAGAAATGAATCTCAAATAAAGACAAAATGAGTCCAAAACATCTCAGAACAAGTAATCTAGGGAAAATGCCCAACTAAACTTAACTAGTCATAACAACTAAATTTAAATGATTATGCTCAAATGGCGACTATTAAACTAATCTAGTTATTTATTTTTTGCAGTGTATGCGATGCAGCACCATAGGCCCAAGACCAAATTCCCCTTTGAGGTACAATAAAGTATCCTTATCTTGCATTGTAGTTTTAACCATCTAAATCATTGAAGGGGTCTGGGCTCTCTGTGCCCTTTTGACACACACATTTGGCCTCCCAGAGTTATGCACATTAGGGACAATATATTAAAGAGAGATGCTTTGTACCTGGTTGTAGCACTTGTGCTAATTTCCACCTGTAGTCCCTGGGCAGGCTGATGTGAACACAGTCTTAAAAAATACAACATATTAATAATACATTTCCCCCGACAGCATTAAAATCATTCCCCTTTTCATTCATTCCTAAGCATTCATTTGCAAACACTCTCTCAAATACACACCAATTACACAATTACATTGCGGGAGCAGGTTTGTTTTAAACAAAACTGGTGTGAAAGTGTGAAAGCTGTAATCAACTCTGTTGCAACATATTCCACTGTCTGATTTCCACACTTGAGAACACTGAGCTGAAAAATGTTGTTTTACATTGTGGAATCATACACTCGCCCGAACAGTCAGCTCAGTGAAATACATTTGTGCAGTATCATCTATTATCTTGATAAAATGGCAGAAATTTGAATATATGATTATGTTATGTTTTCAAAACTTGATATTACGTTCATATAGCTGAGATTTCTTGTCTTGAACCCTGAGAACTGTTATAGAATGCTTCCAGTGATTTTAATGAGGCATCACCCAAATGTGGTTGATGGGTTTACAACATCCAAAACGATCTGGTTCATTCATAACTTGCTATGTTTGGTCGCAAATGCTATAACAGCCACAGTTGTGCTTGAAAGTTTACATACGAATTTTGATTTGTTTTGACAATTTTTTAAAGGATATGAAAGATCACACAAAAAGTTTTTTTTTTCACTCATAGTTTGCTCTTTTCAAATCATAATGAAAAAAGAAAGTACCAAAAATGACCAATGATCAAAGTTTATGATCAAGAGGAATGGGCCGCTTTACCATTAGATTATATAGGCAAGGCAAGTTTATTTGTAGAGCACAATTCATACACAAGGCAATTCAAAGTGCTTCACAGTTGCAGAAAAATTACAAGAAAACAGATCAAATCAATCAATAAAACATCAACATAAAGTTAATCAATTACAGTAAAAGGCAAGAGTGCAGATAAAATACTTTCAGTTTTCATATGCACGGGTAAAAAGAGCTGTTTTCAGCCTGGATTTGAACATTGTCAGAGTTGAGGCCTTTCTCACATCCTCATGAAGACTGTTCCAGATTTTAGCTGCATGAAACTGAAACGCAGCCTCACCGTGTTTATTATTGACTCTGGGAACCACCAGGAGACCCCTCCCTGAAGTTCTCAGGGCCCGAGATGGTTCATACGGCTCTAACATGTCAGAGATGTACTTTGGTGCTAAACCATGAAAAGACTTGTACACAAGCAGAGCTGTTTTAAATTCTATTCTCTGAGTGACAGGAAGCCAGTGCAGAGACCGGAGCACTGGACTAATGTGGTCGTATTTCCTGGTTCTTGTCAGGACTCGAGCAGCAGCGTTCTGGATGTACTGCAGCTGTCTAACAGCTTGTTTAGAGAGGCCAGTGAGCAGGCCGTTACAGTAGTCTAACCTCCTGGAGACAAATGCATGGATGAGTCTCTCTAAGTCTGGTTTTGACACTATTCCTCTGATCTTAGCAATGTTTTTTCAGATGGTAAAAAGCTGATGATGTTATTGCTTTGATGTGGCTGTTTAAGTTCAGGTCTGAGTCCATGATTACTCCTAGATTTCTAACCTGATTTTTGGTTTCAGAGCGAGAGACTCAAGGTGACTGATAACACTTTGTCTTTGTGTCTGTGGGCCAAAGACAATGATCTCAGTTTTGTCTGAGTTTAGTTGGAGAAAGTTGTTTGCATCCACAAACTGATCTGTTCGATGCAGTGACAGTATGTATCTACAGGCCCATGTTCACCTGCCGTCAGTGACACGTAAATCTGAGTGTCATCTGCGTAGTTGTGGTACGACACATTGTTGCTGTTTATTAGCTGACCCAATGGAAGCATATACAAGTTGAATAAGAGGGGTCCCAAGATTGACCCCTGGGGGACTCCACAGGTCATGGAAATTTTGTCTGAGACACAGTTGCCAATTTCGACAAAGTACGTCCTATCCTCGAGATAGGACTTGAACCAGTTTAGAGCAGTACCAGAGATTCCCACCCAGTTTTCTAACCTGTGAAGTAAGATCCCGTGGTCCACTGTGTCAAAGGCAGCGCTCAGGTCCAGCAGAACTAAAACTGAGACCTTACCTGCGTTGGTGTTCATACGAATATCATTTGTCACCTTGATCAGAGCTGTCTCAGTGCTGTGGTGGGGCCTAAATCCTGACTGGAAAGTATCAAACACATTGTTAGATAGGAGAAAGTAAGTGAGCTGTTGATATATTACTTTCTCTAGGACTTTTCCTAAGAACGGTAGGTTTGATATGGGCCGGTAGTTGTTCAGTACCTTGGGATCAAGGCTGCTCTTCTTTAGAAGAGGCTTAATGACCACGGTTTTCAAGGCCTTTGGAAATGCTCCAGTCTCAAATGAGATGTTAACTAACTGAACAAGTTGTGGTAACAAGCTGGTCAGCACAGACTTCAGAAATCTAGTGGGTAAATCATCAAGCAGCATGTACATGAACTCAGACCGGAGATAACCTCTTCGATTGTTTTGTCAGTAACAGGAGTGAAATGTGTCAGCTCAAGGTGTCTAGCTGGTGGCAGGGTTGCTATTTGTGTTGTGGAAATTATGGCATTTTTAATGCCTTGGACTTTGTCATAAAAAAATATTGCAAACTCATTGCACTTAGATGTAGAGATTAGTTCTAAGGGCAGTGAAACTGGAGGGTTAGTTAATCTGTTACTGTGGAAAACAGAACACGAGAATTGTTTATGCAGTTTGCAATGATTTTAGAGAAGTACTTCTCCACGCAAAAACTGGTTGAACTCACAAAGCATTTCTTTGTATATCTCAAAATGAACCTGGAGCTTTGACTTGCGCCATTTCCTTTCGGCTTTTCGGCACTCCCTTTTCTGTGCCCTGACCGAATCTTCACTTCTCCAAGGTGCCTTTTGTCTATTGTTAACCATTCTAACCTTGACAGGAGCAACAGTATCCAAACATTTAAGACGCTTGATGTATAAGAGTTCAACAGATTAACAACATTTGAACATGGAGGATTTTCAAATCTGATCATTTCCATAAACTGTGTCCTGTTGTATCATTTATGTGTCTTCTTTGAATAACTCCAGGCCCAACCACTGGTTTGGGTGTAACAGACAAGTCAAAGAAGACACAAAAATGATCAGATAAAGCAACATCAACAACATTCACATTTGATATAACACCTTTTGTAATAACTAGATCTAGAGTGTGACCTTTGTTGTGGGTTGCCTCTCTCACGTGCTGAGTTAAACCAAACATTTCAAGAACAGCATTAAGTTCTTTTGCATGCCTGTCATTTGTCACATCCACATGCACATTAAAATCACCTGAAATGACTAAACAATCAAAATCAGTGCATATAAATTAAAGTAATTCAGTAAAGTCTTCGATAAAACAATTCTGTGGTGGTTTGTAAATAGTCATATAAAGAATGGAAGATTGTTTTATCTCCATTTTGAAAGACACATACTCAAATGATACAAAACCCAAATGACAATTTGTGGATGACTATATTGTCTCTGAATATTGCACAGACACCCCCGCCCCTTTGGTTTTGGCGTGTTTCAGACACAAAATTGAAATTTGATGGACTACACTCAATCAAACTGCGTTACCAGTGTTTTTGTCAAGCCATGTTTCAGTTAAAAACATAAAATCTAGATTATAAGAGGAAATAAAACTATTTATTAAAAAGGACTTGTATACAAAACCTTCTCCACAACTGTTATCTTGCTGATTTATTTTATTTGTATGTGTTAGACCTATTTTTTCTATGTACTGTATAATGAGATGGATGAACGTTTGGCTGGGAAGCTGCAAATGAAATGCCCCTCGGGGAGAAATAAAGTCTTCTGATCTGAACTACCACAAAGACTCCAAGCTGTCATTGATGCTAATGGTGCCAATACACAGAACGGGGTTACTGTATATAAACTTTGGATCAGGGTCATTTTGGTACTTCTTTTTTCATTATGATTTAAAATAGCAAACTCTGTTTTTCACCATAAATGGCTTCACACATAACCACTAACTATGAGGGGAAAAATATGGAAGACTATTGGCACCTTAATTCAATTGTCTATTCATTTGTCAAATGGCTATGCATTATGTTATTTTAGTATTTATTTTGGAATTGTGTTTGGCAAAGTGTAATGTTATATCCAATTTTGACATTTAATGTTCTATTCCAAAAGTTCTAATGGCAATTCAATATGTAAAGTGTCGATACAATGTCTTTATATATTGCAAATTACAAGATTTTGAAATGAATAGCATATTGACATGGAAATTTGGCCTCTTTATTCATTGTTCTATTCATTCGTAAAATGGCATTAGTTTCGAGTTGTATTTGACAAAGTTGCATGTTATATCCTATTTTGACATGTAATGTTCTATTCCAAAAGTTCTAATGGCAATTCAATATGTAAAGTGTCGATCAATGTCTTTATATATTTCAAATTACAAGATTTTGAAATGAATAACATATTGACATGGAAATTTGGCCTCTTTATTCATTGTTCTATTCATTCTTAAAATGGCATTTAGTTTCAAGTTGTTTTTGGCAAAGTTGAATGTCATATCTTATTTTGACTTGGAATATTCTATTCTACTTTGAGTAAGTTTCATTTAATGTGTGTGAAACAGCACCTCCCTCTGGATTGCATTGCATATTGCATATTGCATTGCCACAAGGTTTGAGTGCAACTATTTTCAATATGCTATGCAGTTCTTGACCCTTGGGAAGGCGGGCCCTGGTCCGCTCTCGGCCAATCAGAGACGAGTCTATATCCTCCTAGCTAGATGCTCTGTGTTGTTGTTTTTTGCTGGAATAAATGCTGTTATGACGGATTGGAAGTAACAGATCACCCTTCATGAAGATTCCAAGTTACTCTAAGGAGGTTCTATGTAAGTATAGAAGGTGTTTGTTAAAATACCAGTACTGTTTAGTGTTTTTTCTCTCTTTTGTTTATTAAACACTTGCTACCTAGTTCAGTCATGCTCAGCAGTCCCACAGAAAGTCAAACTCCACAGTGTTTCAGCTTCTTACATTTATTTGGCCCACAAAATATTTGTCTGTAAGTATTCAATGATAGTGATCTTAGCTTCCATTAGATACCAAATTTAGTCATTTTTAGCATGTTTCCTATTCGTAATTAGGAAGAAAATATCCGGCGCTAATACCGTTAGCATATGGAAGACTATGGCACCTTAATTCATTGTCTATTCATTTGTCAAATGGCTATGCATTATGTTATTTTAGTATTTATTTTGGAATTGTGTTTGGCAAAGTGTAATGTTATATCCAATTTGACATTTAATGTTCTATTCCAAAAGTTCTAATGGCAATTCAATATGTAAGTGTCGATACAATGTCTTTATATATTGCAAATTACAAGATTTTGAAATGAATAGCATATTGACATGGAATTTGGCCTCTTTATTCATTGTTCTATTCATTCGTAAATGGCATTTAGTTTCGAGTTGTATTGACAAGTTGCATGTTATATCCTATTTTGACATGTAATGTTCTATTCCAAAGTTCTAATGGCAATTCAATATGTAAAGTGTCGATTCAATGTCTTTATATATTTCAAATTACAAGATTTTGAAATGAATAACATATTGACATGGAATTTGGCCTCTTTATTCATTGTTCTATTCATTTTTAAAATGGCATTTAGTTTCGAGTTGTTTTTGGCAAAGTTGAATGTCATATCTTATTTTGACTTGGAATATTCTATTCTACTTTTGAGTAAGTTTCATTTAATGTGTTGTGAAACAGCACCTCCCTCTGGATTGCATTGCATATTGCATATTGCATTGCCACAAGGTTTGAGTGCAACTATTTTCAATATGCTATGCAGTTCTTGACCCCTGGGAAGGCGGGCCCTGGTCCGCTCTCGGCCAATCAGAGACGAGTCTATATCCTCCTAGCTAGATGCTCTGTGTTGTTGTTTTTTGCTGGAAGTAAATGCTGTTATGACGGATTGGAAGTAACAGATCACCCTTCATGAAGATTCCAAGTTACTCTAAGGAGGTTCTATGTAAGTATATGTGACCTGAGGTACTTAAAAATAAATAACCAAAATAACTAAAGTAGTGATAAACCAAAGGACACACAGATAAGTTTGTAACAATAAATGGGCAGAGACAGTGTTTTTAAAATATGTAATTAAAAGTTTATTTGAGAGACCAGCAGCAATAAAGAGGTTAGAAAAATGATATTTATTTGCAGGTTAAAATTCAAGTTAAAATGGCCAAAAGTAAAAAACGACCAATTAAAACCTTGCAGCCCCTGGGCCAGAACCAATCGAAATCTAAAAGACAGATAAGTATTAAAAAGAACCTAACAAGATGACTTGGAGGAGGTAGCCCCACCCCAAACAAAACGGAAAGTGCTACCCACATACACACACACACTAAATAACAAAATCCCAGGTGCAAAACGGAAAACACGGGCCAAACCCCCCTCCCAAGCACATCCAAGGGACAAACAAATCTAAAACTAAAAGACCCAGGGACTGCTATACCGATTGGTGCAGAGCTAAAATCCTAAGGGTTTCTAAATTTGCAAACTCTAAAAGGAAACCCATAAAACGAACTCTAAAACAAACAGTAGCAGGCTAAAATCTGCAATTAAAATGGAAACAAACGTTAAAACCCAAATGCAATACATGTAAACAAAGTACTAAAACGCTTGTCCCACCTTAAAATTGCAATAAAACGGGGGAAATAGCCGCCACCGGAGTTCTAAAATAGCTCTAAAACCAGAGGAATAAATTAACAAATGTTTAAAAAAATGCTAAAAGCGAGGGAGGTTAAAACACACCTGTCACCAGCCAGCAGCAGTCGAGACTGATCACCAGGCGTGGGGAGATTTAAAGGAGAGGCCACTTCCTCCATTAGGCAGGAAGCGGCAAATCCATGTTTGGGAAGGGAGCCCCCTACTGCCCGCTACAATCTGCCCCAGTTTGTCATCTCCGTCCCGGTGATACCATGGCTAGTCCCAGGGCCTAAAATAAGCACTCACCATACTACTGGCACCACTGACCCGGGAGGTAGCAGCCCCACTGACTATGAGATGCCGTGGTAGGGAGATGGTGCCGGTTCGGGTGCTGACCAGCTGTGGCCCGGGTTGTCCTCCTGGGGCCTTCTGGGAGCTGATGCGTAGGCTGGCTTGAGGAACCTCCTGAGGCTCAGAGACAGGTGGATTATTAAGCTGGAGGGGGTACTGCTTGTGAGGGCACAGTGGAAGCGGTTGCCTCTCCAAGGGCTTGCCTGGTGACCACGTAGAAACTGCTCTCTTCCTCATCCTCCTCAGTCTCACGTTGGACCTCTGGAGCTGTATGTTTGGGCTCTGAGGGCAGAGGTGGTCGGGCACAGGTTTCAACATGCACGATGAACAGTTCTTACCCTCTGAGGGTCTCTCATGGGGGCCACCGAATAGACTGGTCCACCAGAACTTGGGGCTTGCACCACCACATGGATTTCTGGGCCCCACACGTCCTGGATCTTCGAGCGGCCCCGTCTGCTATGGTCCTGGAGGTATACAAACTGTTGCTCTTGTAGGTCGGTTGATTTACTCCAGCATCATGCCGCCCTTCCGACGGGCCGCTGCTACTTTTAGCCGTTGTTGTGCCCCATCAACGCCACCTGTAGTCTCTTCCGGTGCTCCTGAATCCAGTCCTCCACTCTACCCTCACTGGCCTCTGGAACCGGCCAAGGAGGAAATCGATGGGAAGATACGGTTCCTGCCAACATAAGGAGATGAGGAGACTCCCGGTGGACTGATGGATGGTAGTGTTGTAGGCGAATATAACTTGTGGGAGGTATTTGGACCAATTCTGTTTCTTCTCAAGGGGCACAGAGTTCTTAGCAGGTCGTGGAGCGTCCTATTAAAGCGTTCACATGACCATTTCCTTCCGGATGATAGGGGTGGTACGTGTCTTTGGGTGCCATAGATGTTGCAGAGCTGGCGAATGAGAGCGCTTCAAGTTCCTGCCCTGATCTGAATGCAGCCGGGTTGGGACACCGACTTGTAAAACCACTCCTGCACCAAGATGCGAGCCACCGTCGAAGCTCGCTGGTCCCTCGTAGCAACAGCCTGTGTAAACTTAGAAACACATCCGTCATAACGAGCACATTCTCTGTACCGTCTTGTGAAGGTTCGAGTAAGGTAAAGTCAATTGCTAACACTTCATTGGGTCTGGACGCTAGCAAGTGACCATGGCAACTTTAGTGCGAGGCACTGAGGCCTTAGCGAGAGTGCAGCGCTCACAACGTTGGCCCCAATCCTTAATGTCCTTGTGCATAAGAGGCCAGTAGCATCTCTGTCTTACCAATCCGTAGTTCTTTCCAGGCCTTGATGGCCATGTCCATGGTGCAGCTGCTGAAGTACTCCTCTTCAGACAGGCTGGTAGAAGCAGCTGGTACAGGTCTTCGCCTCCATCCGACCTCTGTGTGTGGCGATACAGCACCCCGTTCATCTCCTGTAGCCGGTCCCACTGCCGACACAGTTCCAGCACCTGAGGGGAGAGGTTAGCTCTGTCGGTCCGGTCGGGCGTCTCTGGTTACGCCAGAATGTCAAAACGTCCTAGTACTTGTCAGCTTGTTGTAAGGCCATCAACTCCTCTGCTGAATGGGATGGAAAGGCAGAGATAGCGGCTTGAGTCACCTGGAAGACAGAGTTAGGAGGTACAGGTCTCTGAAGCACTGGGGAAACCAGCGGTACCCAGGCAGGAATTGCTCAGTGTCTCTGAGCTGGCACTCCGAACCAGAGCAATCAGCATTACCAATATTCTCTCTCTGACTGTAACGTATGGTTAAAAGTCAACGACGCTAGTTGGGCTGCCACCGCTGTTCTGTTTGACCCCCAGTTTTGCCGTTTCCAAGTGACTAAGCAGGCGTTATTGTCTGTTCCATACGTGCATCTTTGCCCAGAGGTAGGTCACGAATTTCTCCGATCATTGCCCACATTTAATGCCAGGAAAACTCTAATTTCATGGGAGCTATAATTTGACATGTTTCTCTCCGTGGTCTGAGGCCTCGACTGGCATACGTATTGGCGCACTTTACCCTCATGCTCTTGTGAAGAGCACGCCCGAGTCCATTAAGCTAGCATCATTTCAAAATAAATGGCAGAGAAAAGATTTGCATAAGCAGAACAGGCGCACTCACCCAGTAGCTTTCGGTCATATTTTACAGCTCTTTTCACAATCACCTGTCCAAGCTGGCTGCCCAAAATTGCGCTTGGAACGCCCTTGTGCTCCTCTGCACCTCTGCAATCAGCTGGTGGAGAGGCCTGCCATCATTTGCAAAGCCCTTGACGAACCCGATAGTAGCTGCAAAGCCTAAAAGATCTCAATTCCGTTTGTAGGTTAGGCGAGGCCCAGCAGCACGGCCGGTGATTTTGTCGGGGTCCGTGGGACACTCCATCGCAGAGATCACATGGCCAAGATTACTTCACTTCCTTTTGAGCATTCACATTTGGAAAGCTTTACCTTAAGGCCTTCTTGTTGCAGCCGGCTTCAAACAGCACCCCAGACGCTCAGGTTGGTCATCTATAGGAGGAATAGAACCAACAACATCGTCAAGATATAAAAGCAGAGATTGGCAGACGCCCGTTGCTTGGAGATCCAACATCCTCTTCATTAGCCTTTTGGAAAGTGCTGGGGGCATTACATAAGCGAATGGCATTCACTGCTGTTGAACTCGATAAACCAAACGGTGTGCAAATTGCACGTTTTACATTCTGTCATGCTCCGGCCACCGGGACTTTGATTATAGCGCTAGCAGGTCATATAGTTGAAAACCATTTTCGCACCAGACAATGATCCAAGCGACTCCTCAATCCTGGGCTAATGGAAATGCATCTCTGCGTGTTCTGCTGGTGAGAATATGTCTGTAGTCAACGCAGAGTCGGTTGGTACATCCTTCATCTTGACAATTCACAAATAGGAGAGGCGTAGGGGCTTTCTCTCCGGATCACCTGACTATCAATTAGTTGTCGTATGTTGGGCCATTAACTGCCTCGTACTCAGAGGAGGTTATTCTTCCATAAACCTGTCTGTCTGACAGGTGCATTATCGAGCATGAGGATCTCATTGAGAAAATGAGTTTGGTACAAACCCAAATCACCTTCGCTAGTGGAAAAACACAGAACTGTTTACTGCCTGGAGTTAGACACCTCACCTTGTCGCTGTCATTGGGAGGTAAGCGGACAGATCTAGCCCATCTAAAGGGCTAGGCTGGGTACTCTCTGTAACCATCTGAGAGGAAATGGGGCTCTACCTGCTCGTTAGGGGACCCCACTACCTCAGTGACACCTCTGGTAAAAACTCACAATGTCGCTGGACCTCACATACCTACAGGGATGCGTGGGGTGTAGACGGCATCGGTGGTGCTACATTTTAAACACCTGGGATGTACGCCGTGCCCTCGATGTACGCGGACCATACAGGGGCTATACCACACCTGCTGGATAGAACGCATTGACTGCGTCAACGGTTCAAAAAGGCCAGGACTCCAAGGGCGACGAACCTGCCTTGGGACCATGTTAGTTGGGACATCCTTTAACTGTACCTGCAGGAATCAGCCACTGGCTCCGACCTCGTACTCTCACCACTGCCTATTTAGGGCTGGTCTCCCTTACCTGGGCTCTCTGACAGTGCTGAAATGCCATTTAACCAGGGGGAGCGTCTTCTGTTCACAAAAAGGGATTCAAACGTGAGGGGCATGCTGCTGGAAAAGCTTCATTGGTACCATTCCCTTATTACATTCATGCCCAAAATGCCTGGACCTTTAGGTTGGGGCCAAATGGTTAGGAAGGATCTCGCACAACACTAAAACGCCCAGCGACCTCAATACCAACTTTGCCTATAACCTCAACATCTGGCCTCCAACAATAGCCAACATAAGGTATGTCGAACCACCATTAGCTGCCGTGAGCTCAAGCCAATGGCAGGAGTTTAACATTTTCCTTGAAGTTACTAGGCAAAAAAAAGCTTTTCAGTGTGTTGTTACCATAGCATCCTGTGTCAAGGAGAACATTCAGATTCCACCCACCCAGACTCACTGTTACGTGGGAACAAAGTTCCTATGAGTTTTGAGACTGCAACTTAACTTCTAAGCTGGGGCAGAGGAGCCAGTGTCAATCCCTTCTGCCATGTGGCTCTTTGCACACAGGAGGAATTAGTTTTTCCGTCTGCTGACTAGCTGATGTGGCCAGCTCCCGTTGAGGAAAGGGAGCCCCGCGCTCTGGCTATGCTGTGGCTGGCGACAGTTCTGGGCAATGTGACCCAGGCCGTTGACATTGTCTGCAAATAAGTGGGGCCACCTCGATTAAACTAGGGGTCTGTTACTTGTAACTGCAACATATTTTGTGTTAGCAGGTTTATCTGCTCTGTTGTTTAAACAAATTCTTTAGCTCAGCTAGGTCATCCCGAGATGTGGCTGGGAACCCCCAAGTCCCTAGCCTGAGAACACCTGCACTGCACCCAAATGATGGTAGGACTGACTGCGCCCCCTAGATTGAAGGTTGGCCCTCTTGCTCCCACCTATTGCTTCACCGTCTCACATCTAATAGAGTGTAAACCAGGATTAGTAAGCGAACAAGGCCTCTTTAGCTTCCCTACGTAAAGCTGGATCAAGTACTATGCTTCAAAACACATTGGTCTCTTAACAGCATAGCGGAATTTTGAAACACACCTGGGGACTTTTAGTACCTTTTATCCAATTAAACAAAATAAAGCGTGGGAATACTTCTTTGAAAGTAGTTTCACCTTCCAGCTGTTTTCTAGAAAGAAATTCTCCTTGAGAGCAACATATGATTTTTGAACACCCATACGTTCCTGTAAAATTGTTCAAATAGTTTCAGGATTTCCCTTCGGGCTCTGGGGCCTTACCTAATTTCTTCCTTTGCTTCTCCCTCGATATGGTTCATTAATGAATTAGCCTGAGTCAAGTGGCGAAGGTACCTAGCCCGCATACCTAGCCGTACCTCCTCTACAGTCATTAATTCCAATGCCGTTACTCCTCTAAACCATGGCGGCATTTACGCTCACGAGGAATATAAAGATTACGTTCACCAGTAGCTTGATGTCCATGGCCAGAGGTGTATCGAGTAGGTTACCAATAGAGTTCTGAGGGAAGTTACAAACTCACCAGGGTCCTCCGGGGAGCAGCTGCTCGCTCCTGTTCGCAAAAGTTCATTGATCTGTCGTAGTTGTTGCCACGAGATCCCTTCAATTCCTGCGCTCTCCGCGGCCATCCATGTCTACTTCAGATGGAGATCGAGGAGCAGAATCAAACAAGTAGTCACAGGCGTAGGTGTCAGGTAGAAGTCAGGCCACGGTCCAACGCCGGGCATCGCTACTGCTATTTTGTCTTATAACTACTAAGCCTATAAACCTATGGGCTACTGCACCAAAAATTACACAATTAAAAAACATGTCTCGGTTACAATTCCTTGCAGACAACGCCACTTTTGTGAACCTGAGGTACTTAAAAAATATATAACCAAAATCAACTAAGTAGTGATTAAACCCAAAGGCACACAGATAAGTTTGTAACAATAAATGGGCAGAGACAGTGTTTTTAAAAATTGTAATTAAAAGTTATTTGAGAGGACCAGCAGCATAAAAGAGGTTAGAAAAATGTATTTATTTGCAGGGTTAAAAATTCAAGTTAAATTGGCAAAGTAAAAACGACCAATTAAAACCTTGCGCCCCTGGGCCAGAACAATCAATCTAAAAAAAGACGATAAGTATTAAAAAGAATAACAAGAATGACTTGGAGAGGAGGTAGCCCCCACCCCAAAAAACAAAACGGGAAAGTGCTACCACATACACACAACACACTAAATAACAAACAATCCCAGGTGCAAAAACGGAAAACACGGGCCAAAAACCCCCCTCCAAAGCACATCAATGGGACAAACAAATTAAAAACTAAAGAGACCCAGGGACTGCTTATATACCGACATTGGTGCAGAGCTAAATCCTAAGGGTTTCTAAATGTTTGCAAACTCTAAAAGGTAAACCAATAAAAACGAACTCTAAAAACAAACAAGTAGCAGGGCCTTAAAATCTGCAAAATTAAAATGGAAACAAACGTTAAAAACCCAAATGCATACATGTAAACAAAGTACTTAAAAAGCTTGTCCACCTTAAAATTGCAATAAAACGGAGGGAAAATAGCGCCACCGGAGTTCTAAAATGCTCTAAAAACCAGAGGAATAAAATTAACAAATGTTTAAAAAAGCTAAAAGCGAGGGAGGTTAAAAACACACCTGTCACCGCCAGCAGCAGGTCGAGACTGCATCACCAGGCGTCGGGGGAGATTTTAAAGACGAGGCCACTTTCCTCCATTAGGAGGCACGCGGCAAATCCATGTTTGGGAAGGGAGCCCCCTACTGCCGCTACCTATAGAAGCGTGTTTGTTAAAAATACCAGTACATTGTTTAGTGTTTCTCTCTTTATGTTGATTAAAACACTTGCTACTAGCTTCAAGTCATGCTCAGCACGTCCCACAGAAAGTCAAACTCCACAGTGTTTTCAGCTTCTACATTTTATTGGCCCACAAAATATTTGTCTGGTAAGTATTCAAATGCAATAGTGATCTTAGCTTCCATTAGTACCAAATTTAGTCATTTTTAGCATGTTTCCTTATTTCGGTAATTAGGGACAGAAACATACTTTGGCGTAATACCGTTAGCATCCCTATGGCTTTTCCCATCTGTTAATTAGCCTTCGTCGCTAATAGTCGCTCAATACAATGTTTTTTGAGGTTTTAGTTAAACTCTAGCTACTTATTTTCTATTTGCACTTGTATATTTACCCAAATGAGATTGTAATATCGCATTTCTTTGTGATAACGCTGTATGGTTACCAGTTTTAAAGTACTTCAGTAAATCACACAAAATACAGCAAGACGCTTCTTGGTTTTCATTAGAGACTTGTTCTATCTGCAAATGCTGGGTTCTCACACACTAGTAAAGGCAGATGACTTACACTTAAACCAAACGTGTGGCACGTGTTTTTGTTTTTAATGATTAAACTATACATCTTATTGTTTATGCTCCATGTTATTAATTTTCTATTCTCACGACTCTTCAGTGCAGTGATCCTGATTTGATCAATTAAATAACGTTGACGGACAAAAATACTCCTACATTTGATTAAAAACATGGCGCTAAGTACTATTCTGTATTTTAGATCAGAGTTGGTGTAACAAATTCTAACTCTGTTACTCAATGTCTGATTGATTGGATTATTTTGAAGTATTATTATACATTAACATTGTGCAGTGCAGAAAATAAATAAAGTACATAAACTCAAAAGGAGAGGCGCAAGCAGAAAGCTTATTAAGTGCCTACCCCCATTTTCAAAATTAGTTTACATTACGGATCCAGGCAGAGGTGATTATAATAGTGGTAACTAACCAGCATCAAGCAGCATCATGGATTTCACAGATACATCAGTAATACCTAAGTTATTTCAGGCACAAAAACTCTGTCTTACCACAGCACCTGGCAGCCGAAGCATGTTTGTGCTGATAAGCACACACATCAACAACAACATTGTAGTTTATTAGTATTTATTTATCACTTTATAACCATCTACATTCCAGATTGCCGCTCTGAAGAGGACCGTACGAACATTGAATTGAAGAGACGGTAGAAGCATTTTACTAGACTCGGCCAATAAGATTTTCTTGTATGGTGGAATCATCTTTCTCTGCAACCCCAGAAGCAGCTGTGTGGTAAGTGGGCGGTTTTTCAGAGAACGAAGGCTAGGAGAATGTCGCAGAGGAGCTGCGGTTGACACCCCGTATTGTAGTTGCAGGAGCTTCTTGTAAATAAATAGTTAAATTGAGAGATGCAAAGTAGTCTGCATTTAATTAATACTAATTTGTTAAGAATTTGTGGAATAAATTTGATGAATAGTGACATGTCAACAGCGCTGAGGTGACTGAGAATGAAGATGGCAGCAGGCTGTTGTCCGGCACAGGTGGTCTGTCTTTCTTTACCAGGTTTCTCTGGGCCCTACATGAACGAAGAAGAAACTAGAGTAGACTGACCACACCAAAAAAGGATATTGATTATGTTGGATGACTAAGGATAGAACAGAATTAGCATCTGCATTATCTTAGCACTACTGCGAAAATTGTTAACAAATATTCCACGCTGTTCACATTCCATGTACATACAGTCCCCATTGCTACATAAATCATCGCTTCTGTTCTAGTTTCATTTAATTAGGTTACCTTATATAGTGGACAGTACACAGTTATGTTGATAGCTTTTTAGTTATTTAGTTATATTTAACACAAGGTCTTTTCTGGACATTTGCTTCCTTTAGTACTTAGTAATTCAAACATTACCCATTTCCCTTGTATGGATAAATACAAGCCATGTTCTCTATCTATACAAACAACTGAAATCAGCAGATCAAACATGTTGGTCTATATGAAATAGAAATTAATTTAATAATTTCACTGTTCAGTAACATATCTATAAGATAATTCAAAAACAAACAAAGAAATATTCGCTAGTTTTATATTTTTAGAAACATTTTTTGCACGTCGCTATCTGTTATTTAATCGCAATGCATTCTGGGGGTTAGTGAATTTCAAATGGTATGCACACCAGTAACGAAGATACAGTCTTTCGTATCTAGCCCACAGCGTGTTTTAGACAAGGAAAGTGAGGAAGAAAGTCCGTGAATGAAGATGGAGACGAAATTAGGACATATATCAAATCGATGTATCATACTGTACATTCGCAGCCCTACTAAACGACGGCACCTGGTTGTTTTGAAAAATGTATCACCCTGCTTAATTAGTTTTTCTTGTTCTGAAATGTGAACCAAATTGACAGAATGAGTTCACCACGCATAAAGAATATAATGAGTAAGAGGAACTGCGACTGAGACTTGTGAGAATAGAAATTAACATGGGCGTACAATAAAGATAGGCCTATAAAGTGCTTAATCATTAAAACAAAAACACGTGGGCCACCCACGTTTGGTTTCAGGGGTAAGTATTCTGTTCTTTACTAAGTGTGTGAGAAACCAGCTTTGCAGATAGAACAGTCTCTAATGAAACCACAGAAGTGTCTTGCTGTATTTGTGTGATTTACTGAAGTACTTTTGAAAACTGTAACATACAGTTACCACAAAGAATGCATATACAATTCTCAAATTGGGTAAATATACAATGCAAATAGGAAAATAAGTAGCTTAGAGTTAACTAAACCTTTCAAAAACGATATTGTATTAGCGAGCTATTAGCACGATGGCTAATTTACATGGAAAAAGCCATAGGGATGCTACAGTATTAGCGCCGGTTTTTCTCCTAATTACGAATAGGAAACATGCTAAAATGACTAAATTGGGTTTATCTAATGGAAAGCTTAAGGATCAACTATCATTTGAATTATTTTACAGACAATATTTTTGTGGGCCAAAATAAAATGTAAGAAGCTGAAAAACACTTGTGAGTTTGACTTTCTGTGGGACTGACTGAGCAATGGACCCTTTTTTTTACTGAAACTAGCAGGTAGCAGTTGTTTAATAACAAGAGAGAAAAAACACTAAACAAGACTGGTATTTTAACAAACACGCTTTCTACTACTTACATAGAACCTGCCTTAGAGTAACTTGGAATCTTCATGAAGAGGTGATTGTGTACTATCCAATCCGTCATACAGCATTTACTATCCAGCAAAAAACAACAACACAGAGAATCTACGCTAGGAGGATATAGACTCGTCTCTGATATGGCCGAGAGCGGACCCAGGCCCGCCTTCCCAGGGGTCAAGAACTGCATAAGCAGTATTGAAATAGTTGCCCTCAAACCCTTGTGGCATGCCAATATGCAATATGCAATGCAATCCAGAGGAGGTGCCTGTTTCACAACACATTTAAATGAAAACTTACTCAAAGAGAATGAATATTCCAAGTCAAAATAGATATGCGACATTCCAACTTTCCAAAAACACTCGAAACTAAATGCCCATTTTAAAAATGAACTAGCAACAATGAATAAAGAGGCCAAATTTCCATGTCAATATGTTATTCATTTCAAAATCTTGTAATTTGAAAAATATATAAAGACATTGAAATCGACACTTTACATATTGAATTGCATTAGAACTTATATGGATAGAATTACATAGTCAAAATTAGGATATTAACATGCAACCTTTGTCAAATACAACTCGAAACTAATTGCCATTTTACGACAATGAATTAGAACAATGAAATTAAACGAGGCCAAATTCTCCATGTCATATTGCTATTCACTTTCAAAATCTTGTAATTGCAATATAAGAAAAGGACATCTGTATGACACATTACATAAAGTGATTGCCATTAGACTATTTGGAAAAAATAGAACATTAAATGTCAATTGATATAACATTTACACTTTGCCAACACAATTCAAAATAAATACTAAAATTAACATATGCATACATGTGACAAATGAATAACATTGAATTAAGGGTGCAATAAATAGTCTTCCATTAGAAAAAACCTTTTGTGTTCGTTTTCATTTCTATGAAAATAGTCAAAAAAAATCAAAAATGTCTTCCAGTGTATGTAAAACTTTTCAGCACAACAGATCAGTATGTATATATATTATATATATATAATATATATATATATATAATATATAGTATGTATATATATATATATATATATATATTATATATATGATATATATTTATACCATTCAATCCATCCATCCATTTTCTTCTGCTTTATCCGGAGGCCGGGGGTCGCGGAGGCAGCAGTCTTCAGCCGAGGATGCCCAGACTTCCCCGATCCCACACACACCTCCTCCAAACGCTTCTAGGGGGACCCGACGCGACACCAGGCCAAGCTCTGGACATAGTCCACCAGCGTGTCCTGGGCCTTCCACGAGGCCTCCTCCCAATAGGACATGCTGGAACACCTCCCGAGGAGAGGCCGACCAGGAGGATCCGGACAGATGGCCCTAGGCCACCTCAGCTGGCTCTTTCGAACGTGAAGGAGCAGCGATCTACCCCGAGCTCCTCCCGGGTAACTTGAGCTCCTCACCCGATCTCGAGAGGGTGACGGCCCAGCCACCTGGACAGAACTCATTCTCGCCGCTTGTATCGCGATCTTGTCCTTTCGGGTCATTACAGATCTCATGACATAGGTTGAGGGTGGGAACGTAGATCGATCCTGGTAAAATCGAGAGCTTTGCCCCCTACTCAGCTCCCTCTTCACCACCACAGTCCGATACAGCGACCGCATCACTGCTGACGCCGCACTGATCCGTCCTATCGATCTCACGCTCCACGCTCCATTCCATCCCTCACTCGTGAACAAGACCCCGAGATACATTGAACTCCTCCACTTTGGAGGGTAAGACTCCCACCGACCTGAAGCGGAGGAAGCCACCTTTTATCGGTGGAGAACCATGGCCTCAGATTTGGAGGTGCTGATCCTTATCCCGGCCGCTTCACACTCGGCTGCAAACCGCCCCAGTCGCGCGGTTGAGGTCTGATTTGATGAAGCCAAACAGAAACACATCATCTGCAAACAGCAGAGATGAGATCCTGAGTTCCCAAACGGACACCCTCCGGCCCCTGGCTTGCGCCTAGAAATTCTGTCCATAAAGGTAGATGAAACAGAACCGGCTGACAAAGGGCAGCCCTGGGCGGAGACAACACGACCGGAAACAAGTCTGACTTACTGCCGCATGGCGAAACCAAGCTCCTGCTGCGGTCATTACAGGCGACGTACAGCCCTGAGCAGAGGGCCCCGAAACCCCTACTCCGGAGCACCCCCCCACAGAGGCACCACGAGGGACACGGTCGAACGCTTTCTCCAGATCACAAAGCATGGACTGGATTGGCAACTCCCACGAACCCTCTAGCACCGATGAGGGTATAGAGCTGGTCCAGTGTGCCACGACGGGACGAAAACCGCATTCCTTGCCTGCCTGAATCGGAGGTATCGACTATCGGCCGGATCCTCCTCTCCCAGCACCCTGGGTAGACCTTACCGGGGAGGCTGATTAAGTGTATCCCTCTGTAATTGGAGCACACCTTCCGATCCCCTTCTTAAAGAGACGGAACCACCACCCCGCGTCTGCCATCCAGAGGGCACTTGTCCCCAACCGCCATTCGATGTGCAGAGACGTGTCAGCCAAGACAGCCCTACAACATCCAGAGACTTAAGGTACTCGGACGAATCTCATTCCACCCCGGGGCCTTGCACCGAGGAGCTTTCTAACACCTCAGTGACTTCAGCCTGGTGATGGCACGAACCCCCTGCCGAGCTCCCCAGCTTCTGCCTTCACTCATCGGAAAGACGTGACAGTGGGATTGAGGAGATCTCGAAGTACTTCCTTCCACCGCCCGACACATCCCCAGTCAGAGGTCCAACAGCTCCCGCCCGCACTGTAAACAGTGTTGGTTGAATTCACTGCTTCCCCCTCCTGAGGCGCCGGATGGTTTGCCAGAATCTCTTCGAGGCCGACAATCTCTTCTCTT